>VWZE01019355.1:235622-284743 GCA_013396675.1 Eubucco bourcierii
AGAAGAGAAGGCTTCGAGGAGACCTTAGAGTAGCCTTTCAGTATCTGAAAGGGGCCTACAGGAAGGCTGGGGAGGGACTGTTGACAAGGTCTTGCAACGACAGGACAAGGGGCAATGGGTTTAAACTGGCAGAGGGGAGATTTAGACTGGATGTTAGGAGGAAGTTCTTTACAGTGACACTGGAACAGGTTGCCTAGGGAGGTTGTGGCTGCTCCCTCCCTGGAGGTTTTTAGGGCCAGGTTGGATGAGGCCTTGAGTGACCTATACTAGTGGGAGGTGTCCCTGCCTATGGCAGGGTGTTGGAACTAGATGGTCCTTGAGGTCCCTTCCAACCTTACCATTCTATGATTCTATAATATTAGTTTCCGTTGCTTCAAGTCATTTCACCAACGTATAACCCTCTTACGAAAGTTTCAGTGTGTCTTTTATCCCTTACTCACACTACAGTGTTTTATAGCATCACTTGCAATGTTTTATAGCATCACTTTTCTTAGCTCTGGAGATTAATTTCCTTAAATAGGAACTTGATTTGCCTGCTTGATTTTCCTTTGAATGAGACAGAACATAGTGGTCTTTTGAATGTTTCTGAAATAATTTGTTCTTGGGATCTGTTCAAAGGCTGCTTACCCTCTGTCATGGAGAGCCAGGCCCTTTACACGCCCTGTGAACTGACAGTGGCTGTGTGTGTCTCTCAGATAGAAGCATCTTCTGCTGATCAGCAGCTGCTGGTGAGGACTTCAGAGACTTCCCTGGACATGGTCCTTTTTGTGGGGAGAAAAGCAGTGCCCCTCAAGGGTGACTTGAGGGGCACCAGCAGCAGACAAGCTGCAGTTCACTCTGATAATGATGGGAACAGCAGTCTGGTTTTAAGTAATAGCTCTGCAGAGGGTTTCTGACAAACTGTAATCAGTTTTCCTGCCACAGAGAGCTCTGCAATCACAATACTGTTGCAGTTTGCTAAAGCCTGTTGTGCAGTTCTTAATATGAGTTAAATCATAAGGGTTTAAGTCACCTCATCTTTGATTCATCTAGTGTGCTGCTTTGTTTTGGCAGGATGGGTTCAGTTTCTACAGAGCCATCACTAAAGCAACTTTAATTTTGAGCAGTTACTCTTACATCAGTAAATTACTGGTAATTTTATTTATGAGCTGTGCATGCAGTCACAATGATCTCTCATTCTTTGGATTCTCCTGTGTGTTCATTGCAGACTTTTCCCAATCTTTAACTCCCACAGGCATATAATCCTTTAATAGTTTTGAATTAAGATGTGTAGGTGTGGTGGTGAGAGAGACATGGTGCTGGAGCACATCCAAGGAGTGGCTCAAAGCTGAAGAGCAGCTGAGGGAACTGGAGTTGTTGAGCCTGGAGAAAAGGAGCCTCGGGAAGGACCTTCTTGCTCTCTACAACTCCCTGAAAGGAGGGTGGAGGGAGGTGGGGTTTGGTCTCTTCTCTCAAGTAAAATGTGATAGGACAAAAAGAAATAACTGTGGCAGATGAGTTTTAGGTTGAATGTGAGGAACAATTTATTTCATCACGGGAAAGGGTTGTCAAGGCCTGGAACAGGCTGCCCAAGGCAGTGGTGGAGTCACCATCCCTGGATGAGGATTTACAAGCTGTATAGATGTGGTGCTGAGGGACATAGTTTAGCGGTGACCTGGCAGTGCTGGGTTAATAGTTAGAGTTGATGATCTTGGAGGTCTCTTCCAACTAAAACAATTCTATGCATTTCCATTTCTTTTTACCTCATTACTAAACTGAAATGTCTTGTCTGGACGGTGTGCTAGAGGTGCCAGATGTCCAATACAAACACCCTCAGAGAGCACAGGATCAGTAAGCAGCTTGGGATCCAGGTCATTGCCCTGCCAGGGTTGTACCACAAGTGACACGTCAGCTGTTTTAGTGACTTTGACCATGAGGACACTTGTTTGGTATTCCTGTGTCTTCAGTGCCTGGTGAAACGATCCCCAGAGAGCAAAACATTGTTGATTTAAGCCTCTCCAAAGGGAACAGAGTTTGGAACTTGGATCTTTCCATTGTCTGGTTGTCAGGCTACCTGGGTAAGGTTCATGTTAAGCTACTGGTACTTTGGGAAAGCCAAGGTGAGCTGTTTCAAGGCCACACAGAGAGTGAGTCCCAAACTGTAAACACTGAATCAGCCTTTCTGAGGCACAGCGGTGTGCTAAATTGAACAGATTTACACAGGCATAGTCTGAACCATCTGGGTGTTAGGGATGTCTTGCCCAGAAAGCTGTGCTGTACTGGTTGATCTTCCATGGAAAGCAGCAGAAACACCACTTCCCAAAGTCTGTTGAAGCACTTGAGATAAAATCAAGGAAAAGCAAAACAACCTTCCTGTAGCTCCAGGAGGGAGTTGGGTTGGATAAATGGGAGGAAGGGAAGAAGGATGGAGGAATGGACAAATGGATGGGTTGATGGACAAATGGATATATCAGTTTCCATATTAATTTCCGTGACCAGAGCCGGTGTGTTTGTCATTCCTTGCACAGTTTGTCCAAACCTCTTCTGATTTGTTTCCCATCTTTCTGTCCCTCAGCTTCTCCTTCTGTTTACATTGTTTACATGGGGAAGAATAAGTATGAAAGTAAGTACATTAGCTTACATTAATGTAAATGGATTAGATTTGGATTTGTGGGAGTATAAGGTCACACCGAAAGGATGCTTTTGTAGATGTTAATTTAATATATTGTTGAAATCTTGTCCGCCCTTGCAAGTGATTCTGACTTACCCTTTGGAAATCAAATCCTCATTTTTAGGGAAGATAAATACATTTTATAAAATCTCTGAGCAGAATAACTGCCTCCAAATACAAGTGAGCAATAAATTAACTGAGGGAAAAAAACTGTCTAGAGAAAGATAGTTTATCAGGTTGTGTTTGAGAACATTTTGCTAGCCAGCCCTCCATTTCTCTACACAGTCTGTACTTTTCCTGTCTTCAGTGCACATTTGTACTCACTCTGCCCATCCTTTCCCTTGTGGTGAAGGTGTTGGCTCTGCTGCACCTCCTGTTTCCCACCTTAGTGGTCAGTGTGAGCACAAGTGTCTTACTCCAAAGGAAAAGTGTCTGTGTTGCTCTTTTGGAGATTTGCCCTGAAGGTCTCTTCTGCACTTGATGGATGTTTAAAGATTAATCATGTTTTCAGTTAGAAATGTTCAAGCTTTCTGTGGTGCGTTAAGAAACTCTCTCCCCCCACCCCCCCAACCCTGCACTGGAATTTACCAAACCATCTCAGACGCCTTGGAAGTAAGGTGAAGCTATGTTTACAGCAAAGCAGAATTCACAAGCATATATACACAATATATTTACAAGTGTTTACAATTATATACAAATTAGAAATAACACAGAAATCCAAACTCCCTCACAGACAAAGAAACTGCCCAGAAGGGGCTCGAAGCCCCTCTCTCTCCCTCTCCCAACAATCGGTAAAACTTACTTGTTATCTGTTAGTGGAAGGTATTAGAGTAGGCCAAATGAGAAGTGAAAGGATGAAGCATTCCAGAGCATAGAGGGAGAAATTATTTACATTTTGGCTTTTTATCCCTTTCAGCAAACCAATGGATGATAGAGACTTTATTGTTATTTTCTTTTTATAACCAATGATGTAATTTCTCTCATTAGAATATTCCAATTAGCCTCAAACCAGCACACTCTTTGATGTTCTCTGCTCAGTCACCATGCAGCAGCTGAAGAGCAGCTGACCAACAGGTTCCTGCTTTTATCAGATCACTGGATTTGCTGTTGGTTATGTTCTGGGCTTTGCTTATTGATGTTTTCCTTCCTGCAGGTGATGACCTGATAAAGTATGACTGTCCTGAAGATATCTGGTAGGTACCAACACGAACTGCCTTTTGTTATGCAACTGAGTGGAATGTTCTTACCAACCCTCTGGCTCCCAGAAATCTCTTCTTAAACCACGTAGCAGGTTAAATGCAGTCCCAAGGTGAATGGAGGTAGGTTGCAGCAGACTCAGGTGCAACTGTTGGCACTCTGCTGAGTCTGAATACATTCCCCTGCATCTCACCCTTCCCCTCTGGTTGTTGTAAGAGCTGGCCCCTTTGCAAAGTATTTTGTTCTTTATGGACCTGCTGGAGCAGCACTAACTCCACAGATATTTGTGTTTCAGAAGAAAGGTTCTGTCTTGTGTTGCTCTGACTGCTTTTATGAAATGAGCAAAGAGAAGAGCATCCTGGGGGTCTTTTCTGCATGTAGTGTAGCACTGAACAGTAAAAAGAAAAGGGGGGAGTGGGCTATTTTTTCAGTTTCCCATTGGGAGGGCTGATGTTTCCCAAAGAATGGATTCTGATTCCCTTCCTGTCTTAAGCAGAGTCACAGAATCCCAGCATGATGGGGCTTGGGAAGGACCTCTGGAGATCATCTAGTCCTACCCCCCACTCCCCCATTAAGCAGGGTCACTCACAGCAGGTTGCTCAGGATCACAGTGTCCAGATGGATTTGGAATCTCAACATAAATGGAGATGCCACACCCTCTCTGGACAGCCTCTTCCAGGGCTCTGTCACCCTCACAAGAAAGATACTTTGTTTCATGTTCAGGTGGAACCTCCTGGGTTCTTGTTTGTGCCCGTTGCCCTTTGTCCTATCACTGAGCGCCAGTGAAAATAGTCTGATCCCATCCTCTTGTCCTTCATCTTGTAGATACTGATCAGCATTGAGAAGATCCCCTCTCAGTCTCTTCTCCAGGCAAAATGCCTCCAGGTCTCCTAGCCTTGTCAGAGAGAGGCTCCAGTCCTCTCAGCATCTTTGTAGCTTCCACAGAAACTCTCTCCAGTAGTTCCCTCTTGGACTGGGGAGCCTAGAACCGAACCCAGGACTCCAGATGTGGTCTCACTGGGATAGCATAGAGAGGACAGAGAACCTCCCTTGACCTCTTCAGAATGCACCCTGGGAGACCATTTGCCTTCTTGGCCACAAAGGCACATTGCTGGCTCATGGGTAACTCATTCACCAGCATTCCCATGTCCTTCTCCAGAGAGTTCTCTTCCAGCAGGTCAGCCGCTAACTTGTCCTGGTGCAGGGGTTTATTCCTCTCCAGGGGCAGGCCCCTACACTAGCCCTTGTTAAACTTCACGAGGTTCCCCTCTTCCTGGCTCTCCAGCCTGTCCAGGTCTCTGAATGGCAGCACAGCCTGATGGGTTGCCAGTCACTCCTCCCAGTTTGGTATCATCAGCAAACTGGCTGAGGGTTCGCTTTGTCTCTTCATCCAGGTCATTGATGAAGATGTTGAACAAGGCAGGACCCAGTTCTGAGTGTTAGGGAACGCCACAAGCTACAGACCTGTAACTGCTAATCACAACCCTCTGATCTTTGTCCTTCAGCTAGTTTTCAACCCACCTCACTGTCCACTGATGCAGCCTGCACTTCCTAAGCTTTTCTGGAAGACTACTATGAGAGACGGTGTCAAAAGCCTGTGTATCATGGACATTTCTATAGTTGTTGTCCATCAAGGGGCTGCTTTGTTCCTTGTCAGGAAGCAAACCTTTCAGAGCAGATCGCCATCTCTTGCCCTGTTTGAAATATGCTGCTGTGTTCCATAGGTTCTATGTGGACAAGCTCTCCTCTGCACAAGTGTACTTGCAGCTGCACAAGGTAACCCTGGGGCAGGGCTGCTTCAGCACTTTCACATTCACCCACAACAGTGCCACAGGCAGCCAGTCCTGCTCTCGAGGCCATCTTTGCTCACCTGAACTGTTGAAGTCTGCAGGGCTCCCTCGATGTGCAGGTAACCTGCAGTCTGGGGAGGCTAAATTTACCAAGCAGCATGGGGAGAGATGGGATGTTTAATGTGCTCTGACACCAAGTGTGTGTCTAGGAATCATCCCAGTATAATAGGGAGAAAAGCACATTTCTTGTGATGCTGCAAACCTTTTCATTATGAGCACCATGGAATACTACAGTCTTGTTAAATATATAGTGTGGAGGTTCTGGCTGTGTTGGTAGAGCATCATTCCGTGCTTTCATCCCTGGAAATTCTCCAGGTCATGTTGGACAAGGCTTTAAGCATCCTGCTCTAGTCCAAGATGTCCATTATCACTGCAGGGAGGTTGGACTAAGTGACCATTAGAGGTCACTTCCCACCCAAACAATTCTGTGAGTCAGTGGTTCCTAGCTGCCCTGTGCTCACCAGCTGACATTGCCTTACTCTGTCACAGAGGTAGACAGTGGATAACATTCCCAAAGAGATTTTGATAGACTGTGCCCATCTGGTGAAGGCAAACAGCATCCAAGGTAATGCCAGTGCCTGAGAGGCGTTTGTGTTGAGGGTTTCTGATCCACAGGAGTATGTTTGTGACATTTATCCCATGGTGTTCTTCTAAGCCTGTGCCTGCAGGTCTTGTTTGAAGCAGATGTTTCTTCCAGCCCATTTCCCTTCTATAAGGAGGGATTTTAAATCTCTCACATTGGTGTTTGTGCCTCTGTGTTGCTCTCTGAACCAAAGAGGACTCAGACTCTTAACACTCAGCTCAGGGCCACCTTTCATTGCAGTTGCCCTGTTGGCAGAGGCAATCTCCATCTGGAGTTTAACACTCTGTAGTATCCATGTTATTGAAGAAAATTATGTTGTGTTCTGTATCACTGGAAGGACTTCCTTTCTACAATCCCTTCTCATCCTTTCTCCTGTCCCTCCTCCTTTCCCTTCTTCCTCTTCTCTTCCCTTCCTTCTTACTTAGCTTGTAATATTTGTGACAGGAATAATGCCCAGAGTTTCTATGTGCAGAGAAGACTTAAACCCTCTTGTAGCTGGGAGGGAATTGACACATTTCTCTTCTCCTCTGCTTCCCAGGTTGCAAAATAAACAATGTCAACATGGTGTACACACCATGGACCAATCTGAAGAAAGCAGCAGACATGGACTTGGGGCAAATTGACTTTCACAGGCAGAAGGATGTAAGTGTGATGGTGACCTGGTGGCAGACTGTAACATTTTCATCTCAGGAGGTGGGTGGGTTGTCTTCAGCATTTGCCCTAAAGCCAGGGAATCGTCCATTCCTGAATTGTAAGAGTGATCCCAGGAGTGTGTAGCAGATTCCCCATGAGCCAGCGCTGTGCCTTTGTACAAAGCCAGTGGTGTCCCTGGGTGCATTTGAAAGAGTGACCAGCAGGTCGAGGGAAATTCTCCTCCCTCTCTACTCTGCCCCAGTGAAGCCACCTTTGGAGTCTTGGGTCAGGTTCTGGGCTCTCTAGTTTAAGAGAGACTGGAGAGCGCTTTGTGGAGGCTACAAAGATGCTGAGGGCTCTGGAGCATTCCTCTAAGGAGAAAAGGCTGAGAAACCTAGGGCTGTTTAGCCTGGAGAAGCAGACTGAGAGGGGATCTTCTCAATGCTAAGCAATATCTAAAGGATGAGGGACAAAAGGATGGGACCAGACTCTTCACTGGTGCCCAGTGACAGGGCAGCAGGCACAAACTGGACCCCAAGAGGTTCCATCTGAAGATGAGGAGAAACTTCTTTGCTGTGAAGGTGCCAGAGCCCTGGAAGAGGCTGTCCAGAGGCTGTGGCATCTCATTCTCTGCAGAGATTCCAAACCTGCCTGGACATTGTGATCCTTGACAACCTGCTGTGGGTGACCCTTCTTTTTGAGGAGGGTTGGACTAGATGATTTACAGAGGTCACTTCCAACCACCACCATGCTGGGATTCTGTTCAGACTTGCCCAAACACTGCTGTGTATCTGTAGTTGATTTCATCCTGTAGCAAGATGTAGCCTTTGCAGCGTATGCTTCCAGACTGCAACAGGGTGCAGCTGGCATAGTTCACATCTCTGCTGATGCTGAATGGTGTCATATGTTGCTCTGTGCTCGCTGTTTGTGTTGGTCCCCACTGAAACCACCTCTTTTACAGCTGAGATGCTGCATGTGAACGGTCACCGGATCAGCTCACAGCAGTGTAGCCAAATGGCCTGGAAGAGCTCAGGACGTGAAGTTGCTGTGCAACAGAACGGCCAGGGAGTGGGCCTCGAGGTGTTTGTGGCTGCGTTTGCTCTGTGGTGTCTGCTCCGAGAGTTGTCTCGCCACAGTGCTACCTCTCTTAAACCTGTCAAAGGCCAAGCTGCTGAGCTATGGTGTAGGGCAAAGGCAGTGGACTGAGCTATTCCCAAACCTGACCTAATACTGTTAAAGTTAAACTGTAGTTATACAGCTCAGCTGCTGGGCAAGAAGCTTCTCTAGAGGTGCAGTTTGACTGGAACAGGCCTTACCGGGGCAAGAAACACTACAAACAACCTGAACCAACCAGCAGCACACTTGATTCTCCTCCCCAAATGCCCTGCAGCACCCTCCTGGCACCTCTTCAAGAAATGGCAGAGACCAGCCCTTATCTCTTGGCCTCTTCGTGTGCCAAGAGGTGGCATTAGAAATGCTGATGCAGAAGGCACTGCCTGTGTTTGTTAACTCTGTGCTTCTGAGTGTCGAGAGTTGGCCTCTCTCCGCTGTTACACAAGCGGCCGAACAGCCCTGGGTGGCTGGGATTTTCCTCAGCAGCTGTTTGTGTGGGACTCAGCCATGTGTGAAGTGGGAACAGGGAGTTTCCTTTCCTCTGGGAAAGTGCCAGAGTAGAAGCGTTTCTTGATAAGGCTCTTGGTTGTTTGCGCTCCAAAGGTGAAGATGCTGACAGTGGAGAAGAAGGTGAACGAGATCCTGAACCGTCTGGAGAAGACCAAAGTGGAGCGTTTCCCAGACCTGGCTGCGGAGAAGGAGGCCCAGGACAGGGAGGAGAGAAACGAGAAAAAAGCCCAGATCCAAGAGATGAAGCAGAAGGAAAAGGAAGAGATGAAGAAGGAGCTGGAAGAACTTAGGTGGGTAATGAGTGGAGCAAACCCCTGTGGTGCTGATGGGTGCTAGGAGGGAGTTGTGGGTCAGCAGTCATGCTCAGTAGCTGGCCTGGTGCTACTCAGTGCTCAGCTGACTGCTCTGGCTCAACCCCTATGTGGCCCCGTTCTTTTGTCTTTAGATTAGAGGTGGCTTCCACTTTGCTCCTAAAACAAACTGGGTTGATAAATACCGGTTGAAAGAAAGGGCTGTGTCTTTTCAAACCCATCTCTCACTTAGATGGAAATGGACAAGCTGTTTAACTTTCCATCACTGGGATGGTAGCAATTGCTTCCAGCCTTGGAAAGCATTGAGCCTTCACTAGAGTCCTTCACTATGCAGCCTTCTGCTGCATCACAGATGTAAACTGAAACACTGTCTATAGATGACAGTGAAACAGGCTTTTGAAGAACATGAGGATTTCCTGTGTGATTCAACACATGGAGGGCTCAGAATGAAGAGCTTAGAGGAGCAAACTAAGCTGAGAAGCCACCAGCAGGCATGTCTGTGCTGCCAGCTTATTTAACCTCACACCAAAGTTGCCTCTTGACCCTTCTACAAAGTAAAGAATTGTCTTCCTCTTGGGGTCATCTGGGTGCAGGTTGCTGAACAAAGCTGTGGAAAAGTGGTCTGCAAAGTTCCTGGGCTTGTTTTGTGAACCAAAGTGTGTGAGAAAAGCAAATCCTGGTTTAGTCTGAGGAGTTCAGGAAGCCAAAACCATTGTTTTTCTGGTCCTTGATCCAGGATGGTTCTTGGTTTCTGGGTTCTGAAAATGTATCATGCAATTATCTTGCATCTTTTCCAGGAGCTACTCCTCGCTGATGAAGGCTGAGAACATGTCCTTCGGTCAGGTGAAACTGCCCACAGAAACTGTTCCAAGATAATTGAATCCAATCCAGGATCATGATGGCACAGCTTGAGCATTGCAATGTGTTTTGGATGACTCCTGTCTGACAGCACATCTACGTTCCCCTTTCTCAGTGAAGAACTTCACCACCACCTTCTGCTCTCCAATAGGGCTCTCTCACTTGTCTGTCAACCTGGTGGAACCTGTGCTGCTGGAAGTATGGGCAAAATCATCAAATCACAGAGTACTTTAGTTTGGAAGAGACCTTTGGAGGTTCTCTAGTCCAACTAAAGTCCTCCCAATCCCCTTCTCACCCAAGTGAAAGAACAGATTTAGCTTAAGGAGAGACTTCAAGAGAGAACTGACTCTCCTCACAGCTGTTTGACCATGAACTGACTTGTGACCAGAGATCTCCCTAATGGCAACCATGACCTGCATATGCCAACTTATTACTTCAGGGGAGGAAAATGCTCATTTTCAACAAGAAAGGAACTGGCAGTGGATGGACAGCAGTTTGGGGAGGGGTGTGAGTGGGTGCTGAGGAGTAGAAAAGGAAGCTCGAAGGGATGTGCTTGCTGGCGTTGCTTCAGGGCCGGAGTAGTGTAAGGTGGCTGCTGTCTGGTGGTGTAGAAGAACACAAAGTGAAAAGAGCCAGGGAGGGGAGTGGGAGGGGGATTGCAGGAGGGCTGGAGTCGAGCAGAGGTCTGAACTCTGGTATATTTGCAACTTCCTCCTTGATAGGACCTGAGCAAATGGAGCTTCTCTGGATTTCAACTCCACCTTTTGCCATCCTAGTCCGTGATTAAGGACTTAGACGAACATAATGGTTTCAGGAATTGTTGTTCCTCCTGTTTGATGTGCAGGTCCCCTGTGAACCCTGAGCTGGGTCAGAGTGCTGGGTTGAGTGTCTTCTGACATGCCCAAGTAGGCTGTGGCCCATGAGGGCCACTCGCCAGTGAGAGGCATGGTAAAAATGCTGTGCCAAGGATCTCCTCCTCAGTATCTGACCCAAACATGATGCCAGAAGCGGAGAGAAGCTTAGCTTGTGGTGCAGGGATGGTCCATGAAGGTACAGGTGGGAGCCTGGTCTTTGGTTCCTCCAGGTCTGTGGGGTCAGTGAGGTGACACATCACAGAGACAGCAAATAGCAGCCCTGCAGTGCAGAGCCTTGCTCAGAGGTGTTCCCGCTCCAGAGCTGTTCTGTGTGCCCATTTGGTCCAGGTTAAGGGTGTTTGTATCAAAGTGGTAGGAAACCACAATAACTGAAGTTCTAACTCCTGCAGAAAGCACCACTGCACCATTTCAGCATGGACATCCATCCTGATTTGCAATGGTTCAGGTGACTTTATGCGAACAGTTTCTCTCCGCTCTGAATCACAAGGTCAGGGATGTCTGAAATCGCTGCTAAGAACACACACACACACACACACACAAAACAGCCGAAGAAGAGAAACTTGACTCCCCTTGCTTCAGACCCTGGTGTGTTCTGGCAGATTGACCAGCATCTGAAAGGAGAAGATCCATACATCTGCTTGTACACCTCTGTCAGGGGCAGGGGTGGAAGGACCAGAACAGACTTTCAGTTCTACAGTGATATTTATTCCATGGAGAGGCTTGGTGTGACTTCCAATCCAATGGGATTTAGAGGAAAGGAAACCAGTTTGGGCTGTCTTACTGCTGTCCCAGCAGCAGAGTGGACACAAACATTGATGTTGCCATCTGTGTAACTTTGTGTGCTGGTGGTGACAGCAGAGTTGGGGATCCCTGTGTAATTGAGGGGTGTGAATTTGGACATGCTTATAGCTCCTTTGGAGACCTCCCCAGCTCTCACTGGTGGTAAATTCGGTGGCTCCAGATAACGAAGGTGAAGCTGGGCTGTAGTTACAGCCAAGGTGAGCTGCGTTAATAGGCCTGTGACACGGGGAACATCACTGCTTCATGTTTCACTTTAAATCGTGCTTGATTGCTGGGAAAACTCCTCTGGAGAGAGAAGTTTGTGAAGAAGAGTTGAGTTTTCATGCAGTGTCCAGGCTGGAGCTGCTGTCCCAGCACTATGTAAGGCTTCATGGATGAGTCTGTGTGAAACAGTTATAATAATCTTTGTACCACCTGTGACCATGTCACAATCAAATTTGTGTCATGATGGTAAAATGTGCTGCTGACTGAGGTCTCCTGGAGTGCTTATTCTTTGGAGTGGAGCTGTGAGTGTCCTCTGAGGCAATAGCAGACAGTTCTGAGCAGGGACAGCACAAGTCTACCAGGGGTTTTGTGGAAGGTAGGCAAAAGGAAAACACAATGAGCTCGAATGTGACAAACTCATCAGGGAATCATTACATGAAGAAAAACCTTCCCTGCCACAAGTACAAGTCCCAGCGCTGCACCTCAACTGATATTTTGTGCTGCCCAGCATCTCCCTGATCTCCCCTCTGGGTCCCCAGGGCATGGGGTTGGAGCTGAGAAAGTACAGTGTTTCTGGTCCTCATCAGCCCCCTGGTTCCATGCTCGGAGGAGGGTGGTGGTGATATTCCCTGTGCATAGCTGCTCATGGGATTTTATCCCTGGCACCCTGGGCAGCAATGTCCATGAGGCCATATGTCCCCAGCATGCTTGACATGGCTGCTGTGGCCTGTGTGCCCCTGGCATCTCGAGTATGGCTACCTTTGGGGCTATGTATCCACAGACCATGTGTCCACAAGCATGTCCCTACACCCATGGGCTGCATGTCCCCTAGCACCCTGTATGTGGGTGCCTGTGGGGGTTATGTCTCCCTAGGCACCCTGTATATCACTGTCTATGGCGCCATGTTTGTGCATCCAGTGCCCACGGAACTGCGTGTCTCCAGTACCCTGCGCGTCGTTGACCGTGGGGTTGTGGTCACCCTGTGTGTCCCAGCCTATGGGGCCATGTCCCCAAGCAGCCTGTGTGTCCCTGTACATGGCTGCCCTTGGCCATAGGTCTCCAAGCAGCTCATGTATGGGTGCCCTGGGGGTTGTTTGCCCTTGGACCTGGCGCACACCACGCGCAGGGAGCGTGCTCTCCGGGGTGAGCGCAATCACGGACCCCTCGCGCGCGGCGCTCCAGCCAGGGGTTCCCGCCAGCAGCGCCGGGACGGGAGCGCGCAGGTAACGACTGACGCTGTGGGGGCGTGGCCTCGAGGGCGAGGGCCGCTCGGCTCCGCCCCGCCCTCGGAGAGCTCGGCGCGGCGGCGGGCTGGGATTGGTGAGGGGCGGCACCCCGAGGGGTGTGGCGCGAGGGCGGGGCTTGCCGGATCAGCGGCTTCGGTGCCGCTGCGGAGCGGGTGCATCCCGGCCCGGGCTTAACGCATCATGGCGGCGAAGCCCAGCTCCGGCCCCGCGGGGGAGAAGCGGATTATGTGCGTCGGGCTGGTGTGTCTGGACATCATCAGCGTGGTGGAGTCCTACCCGGCCGAGGACTCTGACAGCAGGTACTGCTGGTAACGGGTCTCCCGAGGCTCCCCTCTTAGGGCTCCACCGGGACTCGGACCGGAGCTCTTCCTAGTCCAACCCCGACCACCTTGCAGGTGCGTGTCGCAGCGGTGGCAACGGGGCGGGAATGCCTCCAACTCCTGCACGGTGCTGGCGCTGCTGGGAGCCCCCTGCTCCTTCATGGGCTCTCTGGCCCCTGGCTACGCCGCCGAGTAAGTGGGGTGCTGGACTGGGGGGGATCCGGACTATCGGCAGGGTCATGGGGCCGCCCCTGGCCTGACGCTCCCGACGGCTTTTCCACGTCTCTCCCGCCGGCAGCTTCGTCCTGGCCGACCTGCGGCGCTATGGGGTGGACGTGAGCCACGCGGTGCTGCAGCCTGATGGCTGCCTGCCCACCTCCGTCGTCATCGCCAGTGCCAGCCGGGGCACCCGCACCATCCTGCACGCCAGCGGGTGCGTGGTGTCCCTCACCCGGCTCTCTGTCCCTCAAGTTTCATTGTGGCGGATTTCCGGCGCCGGGGTGTGGATGTGACGCACGTGGCCTGGCAGCCCCGTGGGGAAGTGCCCTGCGCCTGCTGCATTGTCAGTGCCGCCAGCGGCTCCCGGACCATCGTGCTCTACGACACGTAAGGGCATCAGCCCCGGACCCAATCGCCTGGTTGGCACCACTCGGCTAAGCCAGCTTAGGGCTGCGGCCTCCTCCATGCTTATGGCCCAGCCAAGCATCCAGGGCCACCCCTTTCACTTCAGGGGTCTTACAGTGTTTAGCCCCAGACAAGGGCTCAGCTGGTGCCAGTGCTGCCATCCGGGGGGTCCCGTGTGCCAGATTGGGTGATTCCCTATAATCCTGCACACACAATCACTTGCAATCATCCCTACAGCCTCAAATCACCCCCTGTGCCACAGCCATGATTGGTGGTGACATCCCTGTGTGGCCACATCCTGCACTGTGTTGGAAAGCTGGTATGGTCCTCATCGATTCTCCTTGCACTGTGCAGAGCAGTGCTTCTCAGCTGTGCTGCTGCCAATGCACACAGGTTGATGGTGGAAGGACTGTTGGCCCTTGCCAACCCCCTGCAGCTCCAGGCTGACTGTCACCATGCTGCCCTTTGAGTCCATCTCGGGGTCCAGCTGTGCTATTATTAATGATTCACCCGGGCAGTGCCAACCCCCACAGGGACCTCTGCCCCGGGCGTTGCCAAGCCCTCTGCAGCCCCTGGCACCGCCCTTCGCCCCCGGCTGGGTGCCAGGGGAAAGGGGGGTCCCCTCACCCTGCCTGACCCCCCGCCCCGCAGGAACTTACTCGATGTGACAGCTCGTGACTTCGAGCGGGTTGACCTCTCTCAGTACAAGTGGATCCACTGGGAGGTGAGCCTGGGGCTGGGGGCAGGGTGAGCCCGGGGCTGGGGTGGGTACCAGAGGGTAAGGTGGCCACAAGGCAGGGAGACTCCACGGACAGGCAGTGCCGGTGCCAGGCAGTGTGTGCCCACAGGCCCGGAATGCAGCGGAGCAGGTGGCAATGATACGGCGAGTGGAGCAATACAACCGGTCCCGGCCTACAGCGGAGAGAGTCCGAATCTCGGTGGAAGTGGAGAAGCCACGGCAGGAGCTGCTGCAGCTGATGGGCCTGGGGCACGTGGTGCGGGGCGGGACCATCGATCGGGGGCGGGACCGTCGAGGGACTGGGTCTGGGGGCGGGGACCAGACCTTGGTTCGGGAGAAGGCTGGGACTGAGGATGGGGTTGGGGCCACAGAGAGGTATTAGGGCTGGGGTTTGCCTTACCGCCCCTGGGAGGGGTCAGGATCACAGCGGGAGGGGCATGAGGTGGGGCTACCTGCTGTGGATGCAACGCAGGAGCAACGGGTAAGGGAACTGGGATTCGAGTACAGAGGAGTCGAGGCATCGAGGCCTCAGGAAGGATACGAAGTTGCGAGGAGGGAGGTCGGGGTACGGGATGGAACATAGGAGACGGAGGGATGGGGAAGTTCAGTTGGGTTAGGGGGCGTACAGGGGCTGCAGGGTTGGAGGGTGTGTGGATAAGGAGGTGTAGATGGCATTTGAGAACAGCCAGGTCTAGGGGGTGCAGTAGTGTGTTAGGGTGTCAGCAAGTGCAGACAGCACAGGTTCGGCTCACGTATGGGGGGAGGGGCCACAGTCAAGGTGCAGGGGGTATAGTTGTCATGTGAGAGTGTGTAGTTGGGGCACAGCAGTGGGTGCTTTAAGGGTGTTGGGGGGTGGGGGGTATCATGTCATCTCACCCCCTCTGCTGCAGGTGTTCATCAGCAAGGACCTGGCCCAGCACCTTGGGTACCAGTCAGCCCCTGAGGCACTGCAGGGGCTGCGCAGCCACGCACAGCCAGGGTATGATGAAGCACAAGAGGGCTGCAGGTCAGGAGGGCAGAACCAAACTCTGTACCCACTCCTCACATACCCCCAGGGCCACACTGATCTGTGCCTGGGCCGAGAAAGGGGCTGATGCTATGGGACCCGATGGACAGCTGGTGCACTCAGATGCATTCCCCCCAGAGACTCTTGTGGACACCCTGGGAGCTGGGGACACCTTCAATGCTGCCACAATCTTCGCACTTTCAGCAGGTGAGCATGGCCATGGTGTGGCCCAGCACAGCCCAGCATGGCCTGGCAGGGCTGACAAGGTGCCTTTTCTCCAGGAAAGAGCCTGCAGGATGCCCTCACCTTTGGCTGCCAGATCGCAGGCAGAAAATGTGGGATCCAGGGCTTTGACAGCATTGTCTGAGCTGGGCAGCCCATGCCAGGAGACCCCATCCCTGGGACACGCTGCACCCTACTGCACCCTCACTGCCTCACTGCCAATAAAGCCCTGCACTGCCACACCATTGCCTCCTGTGCCCACCCCTTTGCCCTGGACAGGAGCTGCACTGAACGTGGCCCCAGCAAGCACCACCAGCAGCACTTATATTTCTCTGTCCTGCCACGTTACAAGGGTTGCCACACAGTCCCAGCCCCACTGTCCTCTGGAGCCCTGCCACAGGACAGAGAGGTGCAGGGAGCCCCCCATCCCCATGTGTCCCAAGTAGAGCAGGGAGCAGTCACAGCACTGTGCCCCATAGACACTGTAGGGGGTAGCAGGATGCCTACAGCTCTTCACTGCATGCCCCTTCCCGACGTCCTAAACTGGGGCTTCCTCCCTCTCGGAGGCTCCAGCCTCAGGGCCTTCCTCTGCCTCCATGGCTTGTGTGTCAGGGCCTTCAGCTTCGTGGACTTCTTCCACCTCCTCCACGGCTTCCATGTTGGAGGCCTCAACAAGGGGAGTTGCCAGCTCCTCTGCCTGGCCATGTTCTGGACCACCCACCTCTGTGTTTTCCCCAGGGATATCTGTGTTCAGCCTAGGTGCAGCCCCAGTCCCTGATTGCAACTCCCCAGGCCACTGCAGGTTGGGATGCTCTGGGGATCTGTGGTCCCAGTGGGGCAAGAAGAGCAGCTCAGGTGGGTCAAGCAGCCCATCCCTGCTCAGGTCCTGCCTTTCCAGGGCTCTGTCCACCAGCACAGCCACCTGCAAGGGACAGGATGGGGCCATGGTGAGAGTCCAGTCCAAAGGCTCTATGGGGTGCCAGGAGCCATTTTTGTGAGACCTACCATATTGAGGTCTGGCCAGCCCCCATCCTGCTGTGCCAGCACTGTCCCCAGCAGCTGCAGCAGCTCCAGCCCATCCAGCTGTCCACTCCGGTCATGGTCATGCAGCACAAAGAGGAAAAGCAGAACTATGGGGCACAGAATGCCATGGGTCTGGGGCCATGTTCCTGAACCTATGGGACCCCCAGACCCCTGTGACCTTACCCTGCTCCCGTGTCATGGCCTCTGCATCCCACTCCGGCGGCAGCCCCTGTCTCCTCACCACATTCCGCAGCAGCCTGGGGATCAGTGGGCAGAGCTGGCAGTGGACACATACTGCCTCTGTCCCAGAGCCTGTCCCATGATCTCTCCCAGGGCTGCTCTGGGATTGTGCCCAGCACAACCCTGCGCCACAGTTACCTGGGTAGTCCCTGTGCCCACTGCCCCCACCTACTGCCCTCTATGGTGTGCAGCACAGCCCAGCATTGTGGGGCTTCCCAAGGGGCAGGAACTCACAGCAGCGTTGGCAACTCCGGGCTCAGTGGGTCGGGGTCATGATCCAGTGTCATGGCCTTGGGGTCCTCAGGCCTAGCCAGGAGAGAGAGGGATGTCACTTGTGTTCCCAGGTGAGGAGCAGTAAGGAGAAGACTGCCCACCCCACTCCATCCTGGCTTGACATCCCCACAGCACCCCACACAGCATTCCCTCCACACACAGCCACCACAGCCCTCTGTGCCTTATGCCTTGTCTGCACACATAAATGCTGTCCTTGACCATGCCACCTGCCCTGGGCCCCTGCACCCACCTGCAGCTGTGTACCTCAGCCACACTTGTGTCCCCACCTCTGTACCCATTCACCCCACTTATAGAATCATAGAATGGTAAGGTTGGAAGGGACCTCAAGGATCATCTAGTTCCAACCCCCTGACATAGGCAGGGACACCTCCCACTAGTACAGGTTACTCAAGGCCTCATCCAACCTGGCCTTGAACACCTCCAGGGACGGAGCATCTGCAACCTCCCTGGGCAACCCATTCCAGTGTCTCACCACCTTCACTGGAAAGAACTTCCTCCTAACATCCAGTCTAAATCTCCCTTCTGCCAGTTCAAACCCATTGCCCCTTGTCCTGTCATTGCAAGACCTTGTAAATAATCCCTCCCCAGCCTTCCTGTAGGCCCCCTTCAGATACTGGAAGGCTACTATCAGGTCCCCTCGAAGCCGCCTCTTCTCCAGGCTGCAGAGCCTCAACTCTCTCAGTCTGTCCTCAGGAGAGCTGCTCCAGCCCTCTGATCATCTTCGTGATCTCCTCTGGACCCGCTCCAGCACTTCCATGTCCTTCCTGTGCTGAGGGTTCCAGAACTGCACACAGTACACTTGCACCCATGTACCTCGTCAGTACCTGTGCACCTCCTTCATGCCCAAGTGCTCATCTGCACCTGTTCCTTCCCATACCTATGCACCCCATCCACGCCTGCACCACCCCATACCCGAGCAGTTCTCTTGTGCTCCCTCATACCTGTGCTGCCCAATAACTGTGCAGCCCCTAATACTCATACATCTCCTTCACACCTGTGCACCCCTTGATATCTCTGCCCCCTGACCATACCTGTGCTCCCCTATCTTGGGGGCAGTCTGTGCCACCGGGACCAGCAGCAGCAGCAGCAGGGCCACCAGTGGATTCCTCATCCTGCACCTTTGGGCTGCAGACAGACAAGAGTGGGAAAGTGGACACTGGGTGGGGGAAGCTATGCTTGGCCATGGGGGAGTGAGGAGGTCTGTATGAGATGCTTCCACTGAGCCTCGGTCACGGCGTCGTCCACCGGTCCTGGAGCCTCCCCGCCCCACCTGGCCAGCCGTACCCGCATCCTCTGCCTGCACCGGCTCTGAGGGAGCTGCTCTGAGCTACCCCAGTCCCGGGAGCGTGCAGCAGCCCTGGGAAGCCCCAGGAGCAGTCTGTGGCTCCAGCGCAGCGGGGACACGCTGGCACAGCCGTAATAGCCGCGGGCACCGGAGGACACTGCCCTCACTGCTTACACCCGCTGCTAGCACTGCTCGCACTCACTGCTCCCTCTCATTGATCACACTCCGCAGCCGCAACGCACACGCGCTCAAGGCATTGCACACACACACGGAGGAGCTGGTGCACACGAGCACACCGTCCTGCCCTGCCGCACACACCGTGCACCATCTCAGCCCGCTCCCGCAGCCCCTCTGTTCACTCACCCGTCCCCACTCTCCCGTCCCGTCACCGGCCGGTGCCACCCGCCCCGCCCCGGGCCACGTAGCTGACACGTTGTCCTGNTGCAGGGGTTAACCGGCACTCCGCGCCTGCTTCAAAGACGGAAGCCGGCGCCACACACACCCGCTCCAGGGTGGGGCCAAGGGTGGGCGGGGCTGAAGTGGGCGGGGCTACGGCCAGGCCAGGCCAGGCCAGTGCGGAGCGGCAGTGTCACGGCGATGGCCGCCGAGGGGCCGCTGTTGCCGTCGTTTCCGCTGTTTCCGCTGCTGCTGGCGGCCGCTGCTGAGAACGCCGCCCTCTTCAGCTACTATTGGGCTCGGGTGCCGCGGGTGAGCGCGGGATGGGGCCCTGGGGGACGGTTCGGCTCCGCCTAGCGGCCCTTTGACCGGCTTCCTCCCATGCTCCGCCCCGCAGCGGCCGCTACTCGCCGCCGGTCCGCGGCTCCGCGTCTTTTTGGAGCGGCACTGCTCCGCCGTGGGGGAGACTTTTTGCCCTACACCCTGGTGCTTCGAGGGCCGTCTGCAGACCGTGCTGGGAGCCCTGCTGCAGGCCCGTCCGCCTGTCTCCTACCGCAGGTGAGCCCGCGTCACCGGCAGCGGCCCGGTTCTCACGCCACCCTACCGACACACCGCTCCGCCCCACAGCGAGGCTATCCGCACCCCTGACGGAGGGCAGCTCATCCTCGACTGGGCCGAAAACACCGACAGCCACCGGCACCCGGATCCCCATGCCCGCCCCACTGTCCTGCTGTTGCCGGGTCTCACTGGCAACAGCCAGGCCGGTTACCTGCTCCGCCTTGTGCACCGGGCCAGCTGCGCCGGCTACAGGTGAGCCCCCGGGACGGGCCGGCTGCAGGTCTGCCAACCAACTCACACATTGTTCTATCACAGGTCTGTCGTGCTCAACCACCGAGGCTGCCGGGGCGAGGAGCTGCTGGTGGGCACGACCCCCAAACCCCGTTCCCAGTTTCATGTAGAGCTGGGCCAGCATGGCACAGTGGATCACCACCAGTCCTCAGCTCTGCTATCCCCTTAGACACCCCGGACATTCTGCGCCAGCAACACCGAAGACCTGGAGACAGCCATCGCCCATGTCAAGCGCCAGTACCCGTCTGCCCCAGTACTGGCTGTGGGTGTCTCCCTGGGCGGGTATGGACAGGGTCCACACTGTAGATGAGCTGGGGTGGCAGCATGGCTGGCTCTCACCCAGGGATGGGTCAAGATGGTGGCACGCCTGGCCTTGACCAGGGTCAGGCTGGGATGGTGGCACAGCTGCACCTAACTGGCTGCGCCACAGGATGCAGGTGCTGAACTATCTGGGGCAGAAGGGGCAGGCAGCAGGGCTGGTGGCAGCCATGGCGCTGTCCCCAGTCTGGGACCCCAGCATCTCATCCGCATCGCTGGAGCAGCCTCTGAATGCCCTGCTGTTCAACCAGCGCCTTGCCGTCAGCCTCTGCCAGCTTGTCAGCAGGTGGGTGGGAGACACAGTGGGGTATACACACCCAGGAGAGGGGTGGTGTCATCACCCAGCACTGACCCTAGAGCTGGTGCAGGCACAGAGTGGCAATTGGGGAGAAAGTGGACATGGAACACGTTCTAAAGGTAGGATGCAGAACCCCACCCTGGCCCCACAGGCGGAGCCTGCCCTTACCCCATCCTGTGCAGGCACGCACCATCAGAGAGTTCGACGAGCGTTACACGGCTCCGGCCTTTGGCTACCGCACCTGCCATGAGTACTACGAGGCAGCCAGCCCCAAACGCCAGCTGCACCACATCCGTGTGCCTGTGCTCTGCCTCAATGCCTCAGATGACCCCTTCTCCCCACTGCATGGTGAGTGGGGGGGACTGGGGGCCAACCCTCACAGTAGGGTTGCCACTGGCAAACCCCCTCTCACTGTGGTTGTCCAGCCATCCCCGTGGAGACTGCCTGTCACCTGCCCTACGTTGCACTGTTGGTCACAGCCCATGGGGGACACATTGGCTTCCTGGAAGGGCTTTGGCCCCGCCCTGGTAGTTTCATGGAGCGACTTTTCTCCCAGTTCATCACTGCTGTCTTTGAGCATGGGGATGAAGTACAGCAGCTGGAAGGGGACAGGGAGGGCATGAAGGAGGGGGTTGTGGAGCAGAGCACTACCTGACCCCCTAATAAACTTATACAGCTGCAGCCACGTGTCCGTGGGCTGGGCAGGGAGTGTATGGCAGATGGCTAGTGCAGATCCCCAAGCCAGGAGCAGCTCCAGAGCCAGCATCACTCTCTGTCAACACAGATCAGACAGTGCTGCCTTTGCTCTCCAGTTTTAATGGCAGCAGGGAGACAGAGGGCTGTAGGACCACCTCCTCCATGGGGCCGGCCCCATACCACAATGCACCCAGCACAGTCCTGCCGGGCCAGGGCCCGAGCCCCTCATCTGCTCCCCGAGCACCAGCGGGGACAGCAGGACTGGAGCTGGTCCCTTGTCTGCTTCACAGTCTGCTTAGGGTGGGCCAAAGTACAGTAGAGGCTGGCCAGCCTCAGGGGAGGGTCTGTCCTGGTGCTGGGGGAAGGCTGTGACCTACAGGAACCCTGGGAAGGCAAGCTGCAGCAGCAGGATGGTGGCCACAATGAGCCCAGCACAGAGCAGCAACAGCAGCCAGACAGGGAGGGAGCCTGTGGAAGAGACAGGGGTGAGGATGGGTGCTGCGGCCCCTGGGCCCCCCATGCATGCTGGAGGATGGGCAAAGGCAACACCCTGCTCTAGTCTGCAGAGAAACGGTAGGTACCCTAGCACCCATGGCAGCCCCCCAGAACCTACGTCGGCTGGGAAGCAGGTGCAGCTTGCAGCGGCTGTCCACAGCAACACTGAGCAGAGCAGCCTCATTCCCTGCCAGCAGCTCCCGCCCACGCTGGCTCTCGGGGACAAAAGCCACATCTGTCACCACAATGCCATGTGCCTCCTTCACGTAGTATAGCCTCTGCAGAGTGGGAGAGGGGAGAATTTGCCTAAGGCAGCCTGGCCACAGGAGGACATGGGCTGCTACCTCACCCCTCCTGCTCAACCTGGCTGCCCCACAGCTTACCTGCAGTGAGAAGGCAATGTGGATGGCAACAGATCCAGTCACTGTGCCCAACCCCAGGAAGGTGCCTGAATCACTGCAGGAGAAGGACAGTCAGTGGGGCTTCTACAGCCCCCAGTCCCAAACCTGCCTGCCCCTGGGTACCTGATAGAGAGGCAGGAGATGACCTCACTACCACAGGGTCGGGTCAGCAGTGGCAGGAAGCTCTTCCCATCCCATTTGGTCAGGTAGCAGGGTGGGGGGCGGCGTTCTCGTTTGTGGGGCACCTGCACAGTGTAAAGCCGCAGCAGCCCAGCATTGTCTTCCACAGTTCCAAACCTGCCCCAGGGAGAGCACACGGTGAATTACTCCCTACAGTCAGCACCAGCATGCCTCCTCCACCCAGGGTTGTGAGGGGGGACATCTGGTGCATTGAGGGGAAGCCTGCCAGCACTGCAAAGAAGGCTCACCAGTGGCCAGTACCTTTCCCTTCCCACCTCACCTCTCCCATGCTCAGACCTAAAGCCAGACCTAACCCTGCTAAAGCAAACAGCAGAGTTGCTTCTTCCCCTAGCCCAGGGGACTGCCCTCACCGGCAGGCCTGGTAGCGGTAAGCCTTGTCAGGTATGCCGGGCAGATTCTCATTCCAGCGCAGCCCTGTCACCAGCTGGTCCTGCTGCCACACACAGCACTGGAAGTCCCGTCCTGCTGTCACCACCTGCATAGAGAAGCCACAGACACCCAGGGGATGATTCACCCCACGGAACCATCTGACACCCTGAGTGTCAGAGGCCAGGGAGCAACTCGCCTTGTTGTCAGGGCCCAGTGCGATATCTTCAATCTCTCCATCATGGGCTTTGAACTCCAGTGTCTTCTTCATGCTAGGGAACTGTAACAGAACAGCAGGTGTCAGAGCGGTGCCTATGGGCCAGAGCCCCACAGGAGCACCCAAGGTCACTCAGGGAAGGTGTCAGGAAGACACAGCATTACACAACTGCAAGTGCTGCAAAACTGGCACCACTGTGACTTGGCTTTCCCTGCCAGATGCATGGCACCAGCATGGTGACGTCTGGCCTTAGCTCTCCCTGTACTTACCTCCCAGAGGCGAAGGAAGCCATCAGCACCGCCAGTGACAAGCAGAGAGCAGTCAGCATTGAAGCGGACAGCCTTCTGCAGGGCGTCGGGGCTGAAATCTGTACGGACGCTGTGCAGGCTCTCCACTGTCACCTCGCTTGTATGACTCTGCATGTCACCCTGCCCCACCGGACTGGGACCTTTCCGCTTCCGTGGCCCCTTCTCCCCACTGCCTGCGGTGGGGCAGATGACATGGAGCCCTGACACAGCTCCCTGCCACTAGGCAGGCTGAGACCAGTCGGGTGCTGGGGTGGGGTGCTGGAGACCATCTCTAGAGCATCCCCACAGATCACTCAGCTCCCCACATCCTGCCCCACACTGCCCAGGGCAAGTGCTGTCAGGCCCCAGGGAAAGCGGGACCTCACCGTTCTGGCCGCTTGAGCTGCTCTTGGCCTCGGGTGCCTGCAGGCTGAAGCGGAGGATGTGGCAGCTGGCATCCTGCCCCGCGGCAATGATGTCGTCGTGAGCCAATGCCATGGTCATGGTGGCGCGAGTCTCGGTGTCGTGAGAGTGGAGCAGGGAGGCACTGAGCTGCCCCCCGATCTGCTCCAGCTGCAGAAAGTGCTGCAGAACAACAGTCGGCCTCAATCACAGGCTCTGATATGAGGTCTCGCCCCGGGACCACCCGCTCCACGACCTATCCCAGGTTATCCACATAGCATCCGACAGCTGCCGCCTGCACCCGAACCCAGCCCGCGGTCTGGGACCCTCTTCCCCTCTGAGGCCCTCGGACCCCCAGCTACCCGCCCACCGTGCCCAGCCCAGAAGCTCCCGGGCCTCCTCGTCCCACCTCCACCAACCCGCGGGAACCCCAACCCAGCCGCACCACGCCATTGCGGATGCCTGTCTTGGCGGCGCCGCCGCCGCCAGCAGTGATGGCTAGCGGCCGCCGTGGGTGGAGGCGGACGGTGTACAGCGGGAACGGCGCACGGTACAGCTCAGCCGGCCGCCGCGGCGCCATGGCTGCGACGCACACGTCAGCGCATCGCCGCGCCCCCGCGTCAGGACGACCTCCCCACTCGTCATTGCGACGTGTACGTTGCGTTGCGTTGCGTTGCACCGCCTACTGCCTCACTGAGCCCCNTGCCTCGGTTCGGGGCAGCTCATCTCGCTCGCTGGTCTCCAGGTTGGCTGCTGGCTCGCTGCCCGGGCTGGGCCCTCGCCGCCCCCACGGGGCCCCACGGGCTTGCTGGTGCAGTGCAATGAAGAGGCCCCACTCAGCGCCTCTGCCCCCACCTGCAGAGCCACACCGGGCGAGGCAGGGGTCAAAGAGCTGCCTGAGCTGCCATGGGACCTTCAAGCTGTCACCTCCCAGTCCTGATCCTGGCTGCGACTCCCCCATCCCAGCTTTGATTTGGCTTTGCTCCCCCTGCGCCGGCTTCCGGCTCCCCTGGGGGATCTCATTCCGCTGCCTGGCAGCGGATGCAGGTGGCAGAGTGCTCCTGGCACTGGGCGTGCTGAGACTGGGTCCCGAGTGAGAGGACGCTGCGGTGGGCATGAAGCAGCCGCCAGGCACCCGGGTTAGTGATGTGAGGAGAAAGCTTTCTTCCCTAGTGCAGCAGCCCTCAGACTACCCTCAGCTAATCTTTCAGATCGGCAATGAGGAAGCTGCAATGCAAAGTCCATGGCCAGCTAAGAGATTTCAAGGCCTTAGGATTAGTTAAGGGATCAGAAGCACAAATACTTTTCTCATCCGTCTCCCAGCGCCAGGGTGTGATGAAGGAATAAACAAGAGTCATCAGATGCCTGGGTCCAACACAGGACTTTGGGTTCTTTAACCATGGGCTGATTTACAGGACACCAGGGCTGCTGGCAACAAACGGGCTACACCTGTCACAAAGTGGGAAAAGGATCCTAGCCTAGCAAGGCTCCTTGGAAGAGTTCTATGCGATATTGAAAGGGGATAGGGCACAAAACAGGGCTTGCCAGAAATAAGTAATGAACCAATGTTTGAAGGATGGTGTGCTAGTGAGCCCTGTAATTCTGCAGTATCAGTGGAGGTAGGGAATGTAGACCCACATGGCAGCAAAGACTCCAGGGCCACTGATGAGTTAGCAACCACAGGAGCATCTGAGAACAGCCAGGTAGGAATTAGGACTCCATCCTACATAAATGTGTCAAGGACTTTAGATCATCTGAAGTGCATCTACCCTAATGCATACAGCATGGGAAACAGGACTATCTGGGAGCCATGGTGTATCAGGAAAACTATGACACAGAGTTGTGGTGGAACAGCTCACACAATTGCAGTGCCACAATCAATGGCTACAAATTCTTCAGAGACAGGCAAGGAAAAAGAGGCAGTGGCATGACCCTGTATGTGGGCGAGTGTTTTGATTGTATTGAGGCTCACGGAGTTTATGGGTGAGAATCAGGAAGAAGGCAAAAGGGCAGATATCCTGGTGGAAGTATGTCATTGACCATGCAACCATGATGAAGAGACAGATAAAATTCTTTAGGCATCTAGCCCTTGATCTTGTGGGGGACTTCAGCTTCCCTGATGTCTGCTGGAAACACAATACATCAGAGAGGAAGCAGTCCTGGAAGTTCCTAGGGTATGCAGAGGACAACTTCCTGACACAGCTAACGAGGAAGCTAGCTAGGGAAGGCACCCTGTGGGACCTGCTGTTTGTGAACAGAGGAGGACTGCTGGTGGATGCAATAATCAGGGGCTGTCTTGGGCATAGTGATCATGAAGTGACAGAGTTCTCAGTTGTCAGAGAAGTCTGGTGGCAGATGCAATGGTGGGGGGCTGTCTTGGGCATGGTGATTATGAGGTGACAGGATTCTCAGTTGTTGGGTAAGTAAATAAAGGCGTCATCAGAATGATCACCTTAGACTTCAATGTGAAGACTTTGGCACGTTTCAGAGACTGGTCAAGAGAGTCCCTTGGGAGGCAATCCTGAAAGGCCAAAGAGTCCAGGAAGTCTGGACATTGTTCAGGAAGGAAGTCTTAAAAATGCAGAAACAGGCCGTCCCCATGTGCCAAAAGACAGCGAGGCAGAAGGCTGGCCTGGCTGAATAGAGACATTTGGTTGCTCTTTAGGGAGAAGATTAAGAATCTGTGCCCACTGGAAGGCACACAGGAGGACTACAAGATTGTCATGAAACTACACAGGGAGAAAATTAGAAGGGCCAAAACCCAACTGGAGATTAATATGGCTTCAGCCGTTGAAGAGAAAGGCAAATCCTTCTACAAACAAATTAGCAGCAAAAGGAGGACTAAGGAGCATCTCTGTCCTTTGTTGGATTCAGGGTAGAATGGAGCAGTCAAAGATAAGGAAAAGGCTGAGGTACTCAATATCTTATTTGCCTCAGTCTTTAGTAGTAAGACCAATTGTTCACTGGATACCCAGCCCCAAGAAGGAAGATCTGGGGAACTACAGACCTGTCAGCCTGACCTTGGTGCTGGGGAAGGTCATGGAACAGGTCATGTTGAGTGCCATTATGCAGCATGTGCAGGGCAACCAGGTGATCAGTCCCAGTAAGCATGGTTTAATGAAGGGCAGGTCCCAACTGATGAGTATGATCTCCTCCTCTTACAAGGTGACCAGCTTTGTGGATGAGGGAAGGGCTGTGGATGTTAACTTCCTCATCTCTAGCCTTTGATACTGTCTTCCACACCATCCTCCTGGAGAAACTGGCCACACATGGTTTGGATGGGTGGATGGTTTGCTGGGTTAAAAACTGGATGGATGGATGGATGGGCCCAGAGAGTGGTGGTGAATGGAGTTAAATCCAGCGGGCAGAGGGTCACAAGTGGTGTTCGCTGGGGCTTAGTATTTGTGCCATTTCAGGCAGCTGCCTACCACCAGTGCCACACCAGCACTGGGCTTCAGTCCAACAGAAAAGGCCTCATGGGCCTGTGTCCGGGTCTGACCCCATGTGGGTGCCATGCCCAGAGCATGACCTCTGCTCATGGTGCCTCTGTGCCCATTGCACCCTGCCCACATCTTGGTGGGTCCTGCAACACTGAGGCCAGGCTGTGGGGCAAGCTCGGCTGCTGCAGGCAGCTGCAGGCTGGGGGAGGCTCTGGCTGGGACAGCCTCTATCTGTTGCTCGTCCCCAGGCCAAGGAGGTGGGACACTCGCCCAGAGGAGGCTGTGAGCTGAGCCATGCCAGGAGGCAGCAGGGATGCAGAGATGCTCCACAGGGGCCACCGGCCCACCAGTGCTTTGTGGGGCCAAAGTGCAAGCAGGAGCATGGCCAGGGGCTGCCTGGTGGGGCACAGCATGTCTGAAAACATGGGGCCATGCGCTGGTGAGGAGCGCAGAGCAAGGCCAGCTGCCACCCACGGCCAGTCCTGTCTCCTCCAGCTCCTGGGGGAGGAGGTGTGCCTGTAGCCCCCCAAGAGCTGCCCAGTGCTGCCAGAGAGTGACCACAGACAAGAATTCAGGGTCCTCGACTACCTACCCTGGCAGCTCCACAGCAGAACAGGTAAGGAGCCACCTGAGCACAAGAGGAGAACCCCATGGACCCCATGTGTGGTGGCAGCAGGAAGCCTCAGCGATGCCACTCCTCAGCTTACTGCACTAGAGCCAAATAGCACACTAGGCCCTAGGGAGATGCTGTGGTGAAGGGGCTGCATAACAGGCAGTGCCAGTCCACCCTGCCTGGTGGGTTGTGGGCAGGGCTGAGACTGGTGTGGTACAGGCAGGGCACATGGGCCACCCCACAACACACAGCCCCAGGGGCACAGACACCCCATAGGCCTAGATCCTGGGTTCACCTGGCACCCCAGGAACAGATGGTATCCTAGAGGATGGGTGCTGTCCCCATTCTCACTGGGGGTGATGGTGACCACCCCAGCCCCAGCTGAAGAGTGCCATGGATCCCAGGCCAGCTCAGTCCCTCCTGTCTCTGCAGGGGACCCTGTGCCTCCAGCACACGGTGCAGCAGCTGAGTCGGGTGCAGGCACTTTGTCAGACGTTCCTGTCTCTACAGGCAGCCCTGCACACCATGCCCCTTAGCACCAAGTTCTCTAAGCTGGACATCCTTGTCCTGGCCACCAGCTACACTGCCCATCTTAGCCATACATTGGACTGTGGCCCCCCCTGCAGCTGCACCTTCCTGCCCACATCATGGACACATGCATCCTCTGAAGATGAGACTTACGGCACCTCTGTTTTGGGGTCCAGCTCCCTGGCACTGGTTCCTAGGATCCCCTTGCATGATAACACCCTGGAATCCCCTGTTATACCCAGTACATGCCAGCAGCCAGCACCCAGGGTCCCCCAGTACATGCTGCAGATGGTCCCTGAGTCCCCTTTCATGATGGCACCCCAGGATCACCCCTTATCCCAGTACACACCAGCAGCTAGCCCCTGGGGTCCCCACAGTGCACACCAGCACCAGCCCACTCTATCCTGGGGACCTCAGCATGCTCTGTTCCTGCCATCAGCCTGTCCCCAGGGCCTCCAGCACACCCCATGCACCCCATCAGCCATCCCTGGGGTTCCCCCATCCTCAGGTGTAGGGCACTGGCAGCATGACAGGAGTCTGCCCCACAGCCATGACCCCCTTCTCTCTCTTTTGCAGAAGTGACCAATGCACTCCTGCCTCTATGCAGACTCATGGCAGGGCCCTCATCCTGACCTCCCCAGAGCAGCTGCAGGCACCAGCAGCCATGAGCATGCAGGCATGGGGGCCAGCAGGCCAGCAGTGGGGAACAGCCATCTCTGAATCCTGCCATGCTCATGGCCACAGGATCCCTACATCTGCCCTCCTCCCACACTATGCAGAGGGTGTGCTCTAGGGCGGGGACTGGGAGCATCTGTCAGGACGGGGTGGAACAGTGCCGATGTTCCACACTCCCATCCTGCACAGGGGTCTGAAAGCTCTGTGGGCTCAGGGCGGGCAGTGGGACATCCAGGGTCCCTGATCAGTCCTGCCTGCAGCCACAGTGGGTCAGGACCCCAGAGACACTTGGGAGAACTGCCATCGTGGGGCTGATGCTGTGTTCCCTGCCTGGACTGGGGATGGGGGTGCCCAACACTGTCTATGGGGGCTGGGGTACACCTGGCCCCACCCACAGCAATAAACCTGCAGCTAGCACCTGCCTCTTGCCTTGGCTAACTGGTGCTGCAGGATATGTCCCCCATGGGATCCTCACCCTGGTCAATTCCTCCATGGGACTTTCACCCTGGGAACTGCCCCAAGTCAGCTATGCTCAGAGGGTGGTGAGATGGGGACTCTGTACCCCCTTAACACAGAGCAGACATACTTCCCCCCTTCTGCCTCCACAAGCTGTGCTAGCCTGGCTGTCTGGCTGGGCCACCCGCCGGCCCTGTGCCATGGGAAAGCGGCCAAGGCTGTGGCCATAAATCTGTCCTGTTAGTTAAGGTTCCTGCTCCCAGGGGACAGCAGGGGCCCCCACTGCTTGCAGACACAGAGGTCCACCTCCTCACAGGCTCCAGGTGATGGTGGGGAGGTGGCTGGTCACACAGCTTCTCTGACAACTGTGCTCCAGAACCATTTATTGAGGGACAATAAACACAGAGATGAGTGATGGGAGGGCTGGGGAGGTTGTGGGGCAGCCTCCAGACTGGAAACGGTGCAGTAAGGCACATGGCCAGGCTGGAGCACTGGGCAGCATCCCAGCCTAGGGTGGGGACACAGCACTGCTCCAACATCCACCCCGATACCTGTGGTCCCAAAGCCCCCTGGCCAGAGGACAGAGTCCAGCACAGCCCCTGTCGTGGGAAGGCCAAGAGCACAGCTGCTTATACGGGTGCAACCCAGCCAGCCCCCTCCAGTTCCTCTGTTATCTGGTGCTCCCCAGCTCTGTGCTACTAACACAAGGGTCTGTGCCCCCTGGCTTTGGGGTGATCTGTGGAAGGGCACAGGGGGTGGCTGGGATCCCCATGCTTGGGGAGGGTCAGAATTGTGGGGCTTAAAAGGAGGTCTCCTGCAGGGCACACACTGGGGCTCCAGCCACACAGATGTATCCCTGCCCCTCATCCTCCTCTTCTCGATGCCCAGAGCCAGGGGGCACCAAGCCATTGGGCACCCCATTGCTCTTCATCACAGTGTCTGTACGGTCACTGTCCTGTAGGGACAGAGCAATAGCAGCAGGAGTATGGGGAGGGTGGCACAGACCCTGTGCCCCTCCATCGCTGGGGTCTGGGTCCCTCACCTGGTCAGGGAAGCCCACACCACAGCAGAGCTTCTGCCGGTACTTGCGGGGCAGACAGCAGAGCAGACGAGGCAGCACTGGGTAGATGGTGCGGGGGTCCACAGCTGCTGCTGGTGTGGGGCCTGGGCAGGCAGAGCAGAGGGTGAGCAGGGAGGTTAGAGGTCTGACTGCCAGCCCCCCCATCTCCTGCACTCACCAGTGAGCAGGCTGACCAGAAGCCCCACGACAATGACAGTGGTGGAGTTGTGGGCACTGTACCACATGTAGGACAAGTTGTAGAACTTCTGTAGCCCCGTGGGACTGAGGGAGATAGGCATGAGAGGGGAGAAGAGGTAAGGCGGGGCACAGAGCAGCACCCCTGCATCCCTCACCCCACAGCACTCTGGTGCCAAGCCCTAAGCTCCACTCACCTCTGGGGGGCCAGCGTGGGGGTCAGCAGTGTGGTGGCAAGGACAGTGGTGAGGTTACCAGTAGTGGGTAGCATAGTGCTGTTGGGTGGTGAGGGCTCCCTGGCTGCCCCCATGCTCTGCAGCAGGCTGCCAATGCCCACCCAAAAGGCCATGGCCAGGCCTGCCAGCAGCCCCACAACAGCACCCTGTACCAGGAGAGAGGGAGGTTGCTGAGCCCTGGCTGGTCTTGGGGAACCTGGGCCCACTGGCACTGCTCCACCCCTTGCAGGCCCACAGGGTCCATGCCCTCAGCCAGGCAGAGGAACACTTACCATGGAGTTGGCACAGGGAAAGAACATGCCCAGGCAAAAGAGCCCCAGGAGTGGGCCTCCTACCATGCCGAAGATGCTGATGGCTGCCTGGAGGAACACAGGCCTCAGAGCTGGCCCCCTGCCCTAGCACTGACCACACACCAGGTGGGTGCTATAGCTGGGTATAGCCATGCCACCACCCCTACCTGCAGCACAGGGCCCAGCATGGAGGACACGTAGGCCATCCCCAGGCAGAGCAATCCATAACCAAGTGCTGGGGAGAGAAGCATGGAATCATGGTGGTGCTGGGGACTCCCCATTACCAGTGCTAGCCCCTAGCGTAGTCCCCTCACTCACCCAGCAACTTGGAGAGCAGCGTGGCCCGTGACTCCGACAGCCCAGGGCAGCAGGGCCGGACCAGGTCCTCCATTGTCACCGTGGCCAGTGAGTTGAAAGCAGAGGAAATGGTGCTGGGGAGGAGAAGGAGCAGGAGGGGAATCATCCAGGACTCCCCCAACCCTACCATCCCTGGGACCACCTGCTCACCTGAGGCATCCACTGAAGAGGCAGGCGACAAAGAGTCCAGGCAGTCCAGGGAGGTCCCGTAGCACGTCCATCACGAAGTATAGCACCAGCTGCAGCAGGATGGTCAGCGCCAATGGGGTCAGGAGCCCAGGGTAAGTATGGTCCAGCCACAAGGCTGTAGGAGGTGTCAGGGGGACTCAGTCACTCACCTGGTCAGAGGAGCTGGGGCGCTGGGCAGGTGTTAATGGGTGCTCCCGGTCATAGACAAACATGACAAGGCCGGTGAGGCAGCTGAGGCAGAGCACAATCTGCTGGCAGGGGAAGACGGCATAGCAGGAGCTGCAGGCATCAGGTAAGTGTCAGAGCGGTGTAAGGGGGGAGGTAAGGAGACCCATCCCAGCCACGGGACCCCCAGCCCTGGCCTCACTCACAGCTTGGCCTCCCACTCGCTGCGGGCACTGAGGTACCGCTGCACCTGCGCCTGGTTCACTCCATAAAGCGACAGCATCATGAAGACCCCTCCCATTGACAGGGTCCAGAAGGTGTAACGCTCAAATGGATCAGGGTCCAGGCTGCAGAGAGGTGCCAGCAGAGGGGGGGTGTGTGTCACAGTGCCAGGTCCTTGCCGGCACCCCGCACCACACAGTGCAGGAAAGGGTGTAGAAGGAATGACCCCCCCGCCATGCAGTGCTGGTGTCCCTTTGAACCAGCCCAGGCCCTTCTCAGTTGCCTCATGTGTCCCCACAGTGTGACACAGGATGCTCTGCCCTGGGTGAGTGAAAGTGTCTTGGCATGGGCCACTCACTCAATGCCAGAGATCTTGCCCTCCTGCTCGGCCAGGTGCCAGACGCGGGCCATGCCACCCAGTCGCTGGGCACCCACCACAATAACAGCCAGCTGCCCTGCAAACATCACCAGTGTCTGGAAGACGTCTGTCCAGATGACAGCCTTCAGCCCACCCTGTGGAGGCACAACACCTGTCACCACAGCCCAGAGAGAGGAGCACCGGGCACTCCACAACCTGAGAGCAGCAGGCAGGGACTCACCAGCGTTGTGTACAGCGTGCAGACCAGCCCGATGGTCAGGACTGCGCTCCAGAGGTCAAAGCCTGTCACTGGAAGTGGCAGAAGCCATTAATAAGCAGGGAGTGGCTGCCCCTCTGCCCCCCTCAGGATGAGGGTTACACCATTTGCCTCCCTGCTCCTATTTCCTTACCTGCATTGAGGGCCAGTGCGGGCGCATAGAGCACCACTCCCATGTAGACGACCTGCAGAGACAGCAACACTGCAGCTGTGCCTGGTCCCCCTTGCCCTCCCCAATGCTCCTGCGCCACTTACCATCTGGAAGATGAAGGTGACAGTGCCAAAGACCCGCACCGTCTTGTTGAAGCGCAGCTCCAAGTACTGTGGGGGAGATGGATCAGGGCACTGTCCTGGCTGGACACAGGGTTACCGAGCAGGGGAGTCATCCCCTGCATCCCCCACGTCCACCCTATGGCAGCAGGCAGGACCCCGCTCACCTCATAGGTGCTGGTGATGTGCAGGCGGTAGAAGACAGGGATAAAGATGTGCGCTGGGATGAGCAGTCCGAGGAAGTAGGAGCAGCCGAGGAACCAGTACACAGTACCGAAGCGATAGATCTCAGCTGGCACACCCAGGATAGCCACAGCTGACTGAAACGTGGCCAGCAGGGAAAGAGCAACAGGTAGGAAGCTCATGTTGCGGTTGGCCAGCAAGAACTCCTGAACTGTACGCTGCCGGTTGCCACTCAGTGCATAGAAGAGCCCGATGGCTGACGACAGCACCAGCAGCAGCGCAAAGATGCTGTAGTCTATCACCGTGAACTCCATGGTGAGTGTCTCCTCTTGCTGCTGCCCCACCGAAGCTGCCTCTGCCCAGCCACCTGCCTTGGATCCACCTCGTTGGCCTCAAGGGTACGCCGAGCCCCGGCAGCCACGCCAGCAGCGGGTCTTGGCCGTCATCTCCCCACCACTTGCAGCTGCAAGAGGAAAGAAAAGTGTCACGGTCACGCTAGGAGCTGCACTACACACTGCAAGGACCTTCGCTCGCTCCTCAGCCTCAAGCATTTCGAATGGGCGGGGCGCCAAGCAGCACAAGGGACGTCCCCTTAACCCCCCTCCTCCCTCTGCCTCTGCCAAGGCAAACGGGTGCCTATTCCGGAGAGCACCGAGGCCATAGTTGCGAAATGAGTCCCACCCAGGACCCCAGCAGCACCAGCCCTGCCGGCCCCACGCAACTCTGCCAAGCCCGGCAGAACCGGCCCGCCGCGGCCAAACCCAACGACACAACCGCCCTCGATGCGGGGCAGCCCTACTGAGCCCGGCAGCACCGCTCCTTGTGTCGTAGCCAAAGACAACCGCCCTAGCCTGTGCAGACTCGCCAAACCCGCCAGAGTCGCCCCCGGTGCCAAAGCCCAGCCAAGACAAGAACAACCGCCCCGGCGCCAGGCAGCCGCCCTGGGGACGGCACAGCCCAGCCAGCGCCAGAGCGGCTGCCCCTGGCCCTGCAGGACCCACGGATGGGGCTGAGGAGGGCAGAAGGAACAGCAGTGGAGCCCGGTCTATGCCAGTGAGCAGATGCGGGAGAAGCCCTGGCAAACCCAGGCCAGCTGAGCAGGGGTTGGATAGGGTGACCCCCACGACACGCACTCCATACAGCCAGGGGTGGACAAATGGACACACAGATGAATACTGACAGCCTCAGAGGCTCTGGGCAGCAGCCAGATGGAGAAGACACCTGAGCCGTTGCTGGCCGTGGCACCTCCACGCCCTGTTCACAGGCACATCCTCGGGAGCTCCGAGCCATGGCTCAATCCCCAGCAGAGCAGAGCTGGGGGAACAGGCAGTGTCAGGAGCAAGGCAGAGAGAGTGCCATTATAGAGACACCCCACCTTCTACCTCTGCCAGTGGGCACAGGGTTGCAGAGAGCAGGCAGTCAAAAGCAGCAAGTGTCCAGGGAACAGCAGGCACTGATGGGGCAGCAGACGAAGGACAAAAGGGCCCTCCTGTGCCACCGTACTGTGAGGCAGTGTTAAGGGCTGTCAGGGGGTATTGCAGGGCACATGGAGGACAAAACCAGCCTGCCGGTGGTGGGGGACTGGCGCTGTGCCCACCACGATCCCCAGAGGAATGCCTGCCTAGGGCATACTTGGGGGGATTAGGCTGGAACCAACACAGCTTGCCCAGGCCCGCTCACTGCAGGGGCAAGGGGATTTGGGGCAGTTGTACTGGCGCCATGCCCTGTGGCAGTGCTGGCAGGGCATGAAGGAGGTGAGAGGGCAGCATCTCCTGCCTCGCCTGCCACCGTCCCTGTTCCTGACATAGACACCACTCAACGACACAGCACAGCTCCCAGCCAGGGTCCAAGGTCACCCTACCACATTCCACCATCAAGACTAAACACGGGGTAGGCCATGCTTTGGTCCCTGACAGATGCCTCACCAGCACTGTAGCCCAAGGCCTGGCAGCCCCGGGTGTTCCCAGCTCAAGGCTGCTCCATACCTGGTGTTCCTGAGGCCCTGCTGCATTAAGCCTTAGTGTCCTCTGGTGTCCCTAGCCCAAGGCCCCATTCCTTGTCTCTCGATGCCCCCACACACATCCCGAGGCCCTGCTGACCCTTCTCTTGAGGTCCCCGTGTTCCATGTCCAGGCGCTGCTCCCCCAGCCACACGGTGCCCCGTGTCCCCTCTCCCCTGCCTTGCTCTTCCCTGTCTCCCGGTGTTCCCAAGTGACACCCTCTGAGGCCCGGCCCTCCGGTGTCCCGGTGCCCTCTGCCCTACATTTCATTGTTCCCGCGTCCTCAGCGACCCCGATCGCTCTTCCCCGGTGCCCCGAGCCCGAGTATCAGCCTCGCAGTCTCTCGGGGTCCCCGTCACTGATTTTTCAGGAGCCCCGGCACGGCCTCGGGGTGTGTTCCGAACCCGGAGAGCCCGCTCCCGAGGTGTCCCGGGCGGCGACCTTGAGGACTCCCCAGCAGCCGCGGTGTAACACTCACCGGCGGCGGCGACCGGCGCGGCGGAGCTCAGCCCCCACGTGCCGCCGTGACAACTGCGGGCGAGCCCTGATCATGTATGATGAGGCGACGCTGCCCTCACCGCCGCTTCCGCCCGGCCCCGGCGCGCCCTGATGGCGTCAGTAGCGGCCACGCGAGGTCGACGGGGCTGCAGCGGCCGCGCTCGGCTGCCTCGAGCGGGTTACCGCGCCCTGACGCCCCTCGCCGCGGGGGACCCTGGCTGCGGCCTCGCTCTTGGTCCAGAGGTCGTCTGGCCTGGCTTGGCCCGACCCGGCCCCGTTTTGCGGCCTCCCGACGACTCCGCTGCTCCCGGGGCTTTCCGCCGTCTCCCGGCGCATCTGCTGGTGAGGGGCCCAGCCGTGTCCTGCCCACGCCCCAGGCGGTGCCGGTCAGTGTCGGTGCCGCGGCACTAGACGCGCTGCGTTTCGGAAAGGCCCCGCCGTGTTCTCGTAGTCCCTCGGTGCCCCGGAAGAGCCACAGCGTTCCCGACAGGGGGCGTCTTCGCACTGGGCGTGTCCGGCGGACCAGGGTGGTCCCGGAAGAGCCCCGGGGTGGGACCGGGGCTCGGCTGGGACATGGCTGCTCTCCTGATGCTCTTGCTACTGCCCTGGTCCGCCGGTGGGGCGGCGGTGAGCGGCGGGGATAGGGACCGGGAATGGCCCGTCCCGGGGGAATCCGGAGTTTGAGGGTGCCGAGCCTCGAAGGGTGCTGGTCGGAGTGTGCCCTAGATGAGGACTCCCGGGGTCGGCTGCGCTCACGTCAGGGGATGTGGGCGGTCCGGGAATGTCCCGAGGGTCGGTGAATGTCCGATCGAGGGAGATCGGAGAGTGCCCAACTTGGCGGTTCCCAGAAGGTACCCGTGTCAGGGGTGCCCGGGCCGGGGATGTCCAGGGTCGTGGATGCCGGGACCTAGGGGTGCCGAGGGTCGGGAAATGGCTGCCTCCGGGGCTCGAGACAGAGGGTGCCCCGGACTGGTGGTGCTGGTGAGTAGAAGTAGTGCCGGGCACGAAGGTGTGTGCGGTCAGAAGTGACCATGTCGATGGGCTCCAGGGGAGTTCTATGCATCGGCAAGTACCCAATCTGGAGGGGTCGGAGGGTGCCTGGTTTAAAGGTCGTTGGATCGAGGGGCTCCAGGTTTTGAGAGGTATGTGTGATGGTGCTGCCAGGGGCCCATTGAATGTCACCTGCAACAGGTGTGCAGGCACTGCCCTGGACCATTGCAGAATGACTCCATTGTGGCCCAATACTGCACATCCCAGGCTGGCACGAGTGAGGGACGCTGCTGCTGGGAACAGGACACCCGTCCAGAACGACTGCTGGGGTATGGGGCAGGAGGGATGTATAAGGGAGTGCTAAGAGAGCAGAGGGGTAAGCAGAGGGTGTTTGGGGCCACATTATGCGGTGGCTTGGGCTGGGGGGTTGGGCCTGGTCCAGGGGTGTGACAGGGTGCATGTAGTGTGATGCACTGTATCAGGGGAATGCAGGGATGTGAGTTCTGTGGGGCAGGGGCTGCATGGGACAAGCAGGGTAGGACTGCTGGGTGTGCCAGGCAGACTGGCATCCCTCCTGACTGCACCACCCTCCTCCCAGGCTGGACCTGAGCAACTGCTCTCTGGACAGCCTTCCGCCAGGGCTGACTGAGGCTACCACCACCATCATCCTGTGAGTCTGTATATTTCTTTGTGTCCCCTCCTGCTCCCTGCAACGGATGTAGCCCTGGGCAGAGAGGGGGATCTGGTGTGACACCCCCATCTTGATGGGCAAGCACAGCCCTGCCTTGCTGGTCCCCATCGCTGCTGTTCCACCCAGCACTGTACTGTCCATAAGTCCCATGGCACTCCATAGCCCAGGGGACACTGGCCACTCTCCACTCTATTTGAGCCATGGTGGCAGTTAGGAGGAGTCCCCAGTAACTGGAAAAAAAAAGGCACCATCACCCACATTTTTAAACCTGGTGAATGTGGGGGATCCCAGGAGCCACTGTCCAGGTACCCTCACCTCTGTGCCTAGTCAGAGCATGGAGCAGACCCTCATGGAAGATCTGCCAAGGCATATGGGTGACAGGGGTCTGGTGCAGGACAGCTAGCATGGCTTCACCCAGGGGAAGTCTTGCCCGACCAGCCAGAAGGCCTTCTATGATGGAGAGACCATGCTGTTGGATAAGAGAAAAGCAACTTGATGTCACTTGCATTGACTTCTGTGAGGCTTTTGACAGTCTCACATAACATCATTATCTCTAAACTGGAGAGAGATGGGTTTGGTGGAAGGAATTGGCTGGATGGCCACATCCAGAGAGATGGTTGATGAACAGCTCAGCATCCGAATGGAGATCAGTGCCCATGGCAACCTCCTGAAATTCAACAGGGCCAAGTGCATGGACCTGCACCTCGTTGAGGGCAATCCCTGCTATCAGTCCAGGCTGGGAGATGAAGGGATGGAGAGCAAGTCTGCAGAGAAAGTCCAAGTGTGTGGTGTGTGTTTGCAGGGACCTGACAAAGAACCCCCTGACACTCCTACCCAAGAGCTCCTTCTTGGGCTTCACCCGACTGCAGATCCTGTGAGTACTTGGGGGAGAGGGCATGGGACTGCTGGGGTGCTGGAGGCTGAGCTGTCTGCTCCCCAGAGCGTTGCCGCTGCCACTGAAGTGCCCAGGCGGGAACAGTGCCTGGGAGGAGGTGATGACAAATGGGACTAGTCGGTTCTGCCAGGGTCAGAGGAACCCCTGCAACAGTTCTGAGGAGCTTGGTATGGCAAGGGGCAGGAGGGCCATGTCTGGGGCTGGGAGGTGGCCTGACCTGGACCCATGACCCTTGCACTTCTGTTTTACCAGCCTGGCTGTGCCCAGAGAATTCCGCCTGTGCCCCAGATGGCCCTGGCCTTGTCCAGTGTCTCTGTAACAACCCCTTCCATGACTACAAGTGCCTGCGTGAGGTCAGTGCTAATGGGATGGGGCTGGAGCAGCATGGGCTACATTGGGTGGGCAGTGGAGGACAGCACTACTGACTGCTGCTTCCTCGCAGGGAATGTTCCCCATGCTGCTTTTCTGTGGGATCCTGGGAACTGTCACCCTGTCTGTGTCCCTCCTGCTGTGGGGCACGCAGCGCCGGAAAGCCAAGACCCCCTGAGCAGGAACGTGAGTCTGCACCAGCGCCTCTGCTGAGAGTGGCAGATGCGGTGGGTCCTGAGGTGCTCCATGGGTCATGGGGGACTCCATGCCTTAGTGCCTGGCTTGCTGTGTTGGGGCAATACAGCAAGAGGGTGAATAAAGGCCGCAGCATCCTCACCGTGTGTCTGTCTGCTAGACTCGCTACCAAGGGTGTGCGGAACCCCACAGCCGCAGCGCCTGGGGTGTCACCTTCCCCTAAGCACCCTGCAAGGAAAGAGCCCTGTCACCGCTGTGTGCGGGAGGCTGCGGCGTGAACGTCAGAGCGAGCTTAGCGGGATCTGGAGGCACCGAGGCGGAACGGAGATCGCGCAGACGGAGCCGAGGGCATCGCAGGGAGGGGCGCTGGGGCTGGGCCATGCAGATAAGATGCCGCGCGGCGTGTCGGGAGATCGCCGTCCCGACAAAACGCCAGGCACGGGCGGCGCGGACTCTGCCGGCGGCGGGACGAGGATGTCGGCGGGGCGGGGGTGTCGGGATGCGGCTTAGTGGGGTGTGCGGGTGTCCGTGAGATGTGCGGGTGTCCGTGCGTTAAGTGTGCGTGCGGCGGCGGGCGGCCTGGGCGTGCAGCGGAGGAAAGCATACTTACCTGGCAGGGGAGACACCATGATCAGGCAGGTGGTTTTCCCAGGGCGAGGCTCATCCTTTGCACTCCGGGTGTGCTGACCCCTGCGATTTCCCCAAATGCGGGAAACTCGACTGCATAATTTGTGGTAGTGGGGGACTGCGTTCGCGCTCTCCCCTGGTATTCTGGTGACAAAAGCAGAGGCAGAAAGCGGAGGAGTAAGGCGATAGACGAGTTCTTCCGGGAAAATCTCCGGCTTTGCGTCTTCGTGCCCGTTGTTTGCGGCAGACTCGCCCTTGGGCACGTACGTGAGCAGTGGAAGGACTCGTCCCCATCACAACATCTCGCCGTCGGCCGTGGCGAGCAGCAGAAGGCCGGGCGGGGGGACACAGCACTGAGCACGCACCGTCGGAACAAGGCGTGTTGCTGCTGACAAGACCTAGCGCTCCGGCGCCGGCCCTGCCCGAGGATGCAGCCTAGTCGCCACGGGCCTCGCCGGGGCCGACTGAGAGCGCGCCGCCGCCACTTGACTACGCTTCCACCAACAGCTGTTTTGGTCAAGGCGGGCGGAGAAAGTGCAGAGGGAGCAAGGTCAGATCTCCGTGCTGGAGAGGAGAGCGTCGCCCGGTTCCCGTAAACTACGCGCACTGCGGGAGGACGCCCGAACTCGCCAAACACAACCACGCTTCCGCTTTAAGAGTTCCCTCTGCTTTTGTCACCAGAATACCAGGGGAGAGCGCGAACGCAGTCCCCCACTACCACAAATTATGCAGTCGAGTTTCCCGCATTTGGGGAAATCGCAGGGGTCAGCACACCCGGAGTGCAAAGGATGAGCCTCGCCCTGGGAAAACCACCTGCCTGATCATGGTGTCTCCCCTGCCAGGTAAGTATGCTTTCCTCTGCTGCACGCCCAGGCCGCCCGCCGCCGCACGCACACTTAACGCACGGACACCCGCACATCTCACGGACACCCGCACACCCCACTACGCCGCATCCCGACACCCCCGTCCCGCCGACATCCTCGTCCCGCCGCCGGCAGATTCCACGCCGCCCGTGCCTGGCGTTTTGTCGGGACGGCGACCTCCCGGCACGCCGCGCGGTATCTCATCTGCATGGCCCCAGCCCGCGCCCCAAGGCCCCGCCCTTTCTGTCCATGGTTGCTCTGCCGGCAGCGGCCCGGCCTCCACGATATTTTGCCGAGTTTTCCCGCTCCGCCCTCCTGCTTGCGGCTCTGTCGCCGCTGTGCACCGCACGGCTCCACTATCTCTTTATCCTATCTGCCGGTGATACCGTCAATAAGCATCACCCTTGGGTTCTTCTCCACAGTGCTCCTGCTCTGACTGTAAACAAACCCTTCCCGCTGTTGGACAGCATCAGCTAGTGTTAACCATGGGCCAGCTCTGGCCACTCATTTTCTCTCTCTGCATCTGCATGCACTCCTAGCTCCCTGTCTCTCGCAACGCCAGGCCTGGCTCTGGAGCGAGTGCCACCTCCTTTTCCTCCTGTGTACCACGGGGAAGAGACATGTCCAGAGCACTCAGCCTGGCTGCTTGGCTGGGAATACTCTGGGACTGCTCACCAAGCACCAGTTCCTATGGAGCCTAGGTAGAACTGTCCCAGTGCTGGGTTCTTTAACTCCATGTCCATAAACCAATCAACACATGGAGTCAAGACATATGGATGATTCTAGTTCTGTGCAGTAAAGGATGCTGGGTGGTGACTCCACAAAGCTATCACACTAGCTGAATTTGAGGCAGAGACCTGTACGATAAAACATTCAGTACAGCTAAAATGAACACTTACTACCTAGATACCAGCAGACATATTTTGGTTCTTACTTCATCTTCAAGGTACTGATGCCATAAAAATCTGGCTACATAAGGACTCCATCCAAGACTCCAGGACTCCAACTGTAAGTTTTGGAAGCCCAGTTCCCGTTAACTGCACGCACTGCGGGAGGACGCCTGAACTCACCAACAACAGCTACACTTCTACTCCAGCACTTTCCTCTATTTTTGCAACCAGAACACCAGGGGAGAGGGTGAACGCAGTCACCCGCTACCACAAATTATGCAGTCGAGTTTCCCACATTTGATCATGACACCATTATCAGGGCATTTTTATTTCTAAGTTGGGCGAGTTTGTGGCAAGAGAGAGTAGCCACTTTTTGTTTCTTAAAAACATGCATATAAGTTTGGATTTCCTGGAGTCCCAGAGTATTCCCAGCCAAGCAGCCAGGCTGAGTGCTCTGGACATGTCTCTTCCCCGTGGTACACAGGAGGAAAAGGAGGTGGCACTCGCTCCAGAGCCAGGCCTGGCGTTGCGAGAGACAGGGAGCTAGGAGTGCATGCAGATGCAGAGAGAGAAAATGAGTGGCCAGAGCTGGCCCATGGTTAACACTAGCTGATGCTGTCCAACAGCGGGAAGGGTTTGTTTACAGTCAGAGCAGGAGCACTGTGGAGAAGAACCCAAGGGTGATGCTTATTGACGGTATCACCGGCAGATAGGATAAAGAGATAGTGGAGCCGTGCGGTGCACAGCGGCGACAGAGCCGCAAGCAGGAGGGCGGAGCGGGAAAACTCGGCAAAATATCGTGGAGGCCGGGCCGCTGCCGGCAGAGCAACCATGGACAGAAAGGGCGGGGCCTTGGGGCGCGGGCTGGGGCCATGCAGATGAGATACCGCGCGGCGTGCCGGGAGGTCGCCGTCCCGACAAAACGCCAGGCACGGGCGGCGTGGAATCTGCCGGCGGCGGGACGAGGATGTCGGCGGGACGGGGGTGTCGGGATGCGGCGTAGTGGGGTGTGCGGGTGTCCGTGAGATGTGCGGGTGTCCGTGCGTTAAGTGTGCGTGCGGCGGCGGGCGGCCTGGGCGTGCAGCAGAGGAAAGCATACTTACCTGGCAGGGGAGACACCATGATCAGGCAGGTGGTTTTCCCAGGGCGAGGCTCATCCTTTGCACTCCGGGTGTGCTGACCCCTGCGATTTCCCCAAATGCGGGAAACTCGACTGCATAATTTGTGGTAGTGGGGGACTGCGTTCGCGCTCTCCCCTGGTATTCTGGTGACAAAAGCAGAGGGAACTCTTAAAGCGGAAGCGTGGTTGTGTTTGGCGAGTTCGGGCGTCCTCCCGCAGTGCGCGTAGTTTACGGGAACCGGGCGACGCTCTCCTCTCCAGCACGGAGATCTGACCTTGCTCCCTCTGCACTTTCTCCGCCCGCCTTGACCAAAACAGCTGTTGGTGGAAGCGTAGTCAAGTGGCGGCGGCGCGCTCTCAGTCGGCCCCGGCGAGGCCCGTGGCGACTAGGCTGCATCCTCGGGCAGGGCCGGCGCCGGAGCGCTAGGTCTTGTCAGCAGCAACACGCCTTGTTCCGACGGTGCGTGCTCAGTGCTGCGTCCCCCGCCCGGCCTTCTGCTGCCCGCCACGGCCGACGGCGAGATGTTGTGATGGGGACGAGTCCTTCCACTGCTCACGTACGTGCCCAAGGGCGAGTCTGCCGCAAACAACGGGCACGAAGACGCAAAGCCGGAGATTTTCCCGGAAGAACTCGTCTATCGCCTTACTCCTCCGCTTTCTGCCTCTGCTTTTGTCACCAGAATACCAGGGGAGAGCGCGAACGCAGTCCCCCACTACCACAAATTATGCAGTCGAGTTTCCCGCATTTGGGGAAATCGCAGGGGTCAGCACACCCGGAGTGCAAAGGATGAGCCTCGCCCTGGGAAAACCACCTGCCTGATCATGGTGTCTCCCCTGCCAGGTAAGTATGCTTTCCTCTGCTGCACGCCCAGGCCGCCCGCCGCCGCACGCACACTTAACGCACGGACACCCGCACATCTCACGGACACCCGCACACCCCACTAAGCCGCATCCCGACACCCCCGTCCCGCCGACATCCTCGTCCCGCCGCCGGCAGAGTCCGCGCCGCCCGTGCCTGGCGTTTTGTCGGGACGGCGATCTCCCGACACGCCGCGCGGCATCTTATCTGCATGGCCCAGCCCCGGACTTTAGCCTATCAGCCCTTGCATTCTGGGCTGCTGGGATGCGTCGCTACGGTAGAGGCAGGGCGGTTCCATGGCTGCTGGCAGCTGCCCGCCTACCCGCAGCCAGTCTGCCCTCTCCGGTGTCGCTGTTCTACCGTCCCCAGCAGAGACCTTCGGGATGCCTATCGGGATGCCTAAGGAGCAGTCCCGTCACTCCGTGGTGCGGCGAGCTCTGCTCCAGCCGGGACTCAGCTGGGCCCATCTGTACAAGGAACTCAACGCTGAACGACCACTCACCACTGACCTCCTGGGATCCAGCTGTGGCTCCACTGAGGCTTGCCGCATGTGACATTGTCCTGTAGCTCTCAGACACCGCTGTTATCACTGCGGCTATCACACATCACAGAGTGTGGCCTCTTCCAGCTCCTGGACACAGCTGGTGTGGTACATCAGCCCCAAGGAGTCACTCATGTCTAGATGCAACATCATTCCCCGACCTGATCCCTGTCCCTGGAGGCATCACAGAATCATGTAATGGTTATGGTTGAAAAAGACCTTTAAGACCATTGGGTCCAACCATTAACCAGCACCGCCAGGTTACCACTGTACCACATCCCTCAGTACCACATCTACATGACTTTTAAACCCCTCCAGAGATGGGGACTCCCTTAGTGCCCTGGGCAGCCTGTTCCAGCCCTTAACAACCCTATCCATGAAGAAATTGTTTCTCACATCCAACACAAACCTTTCCTGGCACAACTTGAGGCTCTTTCTTTCTTGTCTATAGCTTTTTGCCCAGGATGAAATTAACCCTGCACATCAAACCTGGGCAAATCAACTTCTTTCAGGTAAGAAAGAAGCAGAGCAAGTTGTACCCGAGCCTCCTTGAGGCTAAACCACCCCAGGTCCCTCAGCTGCTCCTCAGTGCTCTAGGCCCTTCCCCAACTTCACAGCCTTTTGAACATGCTCCGGCACCTCAATGTCTTTCTTGAGATGCAGGAGCAAAACTGACCAAGTATTTGAGCTGTGGTCTCACCAGTCCACAGTACAGTGGGACAATTGCTGCTCTAGTTCTTATCTCTGCACCAGTCTTTCCTCATTCCTTGGTACCCCAAAGCCAAGGGCGACACCGACATCCAGTGCTTCTATTTCTTCCACCCACTGTGGCACCAGGTTCCCTGTGTACAGCACTCTGTTCATGGTCTCTGGCACCTCTAGCCCCTCAGTTCCCATAGGGCATGTCCCCAAGGCTGAGACACATTTGCTCCCCATGGTTGCCATCATGGTTACACACTCTGCATACTCCCTACAGTGCCTGAGCTTTGTCAGGGACTCCTTGCTTGTCCCTGTTGGGCTCCTGACGCTGTGGCCTGTGGTGGAGGAGCTGCCTTCTGAGTGCTGTCACAACTGTCATCCACAGACTGGCCATGATCTCTTGTGATCTCATCAGCAAGCAGCACATGCTAGGCCAGGTCTCCCCAGAGTTTTCTCCAGGCAGAACAACCCCAAATCTTTCAGCCTATCCTCACTGCAGATGGCTTCAGCCGCTGGATTATCTTTGAACCCCCATCTGGACTTGTTCAAACAGGTCGGTGTCTCTGCTGTGCAGAGCACCCCAGAGCTGGACACAGCACTGTAGGTGGGGGCTGACCAAAGTGGAGCAGAGAGGCAGAATCCCCTTTCTTGACCTGCTGGCCATGCTGCTTTGGATGCAACAAAGGACACAGCTGGCTTCTGGGTTGTGAGTGCACACGACCAGCTCCTGTCCAGCTTTTCACCTACCTGCACCTCCAAATCCTTCTCCACAGGGCTGCTCTCCAGCTCTCCGTTCTTTCTTTCACAGACTAGCCTGGACTGACACCAGGAGTTGTCCTTGTCCAGGTACAGGACCTTGCACCTGGCCTCGCTGAACCGCAGGAGGTTCACATGGTCTCAATTTTTCATCTTGTACATGTCCCTCTGGATGACAATTTCAGCTTTGTCAACCACACCACTCAGCTTGACGTCATTTGCAAACTTGCTGAGAGTGCACTTCACTTGACTCCATTATCCATGTCATGGAAGAAGGTACTAAACAACACTGATCCTACTACAGAACCCTGAAGGACACCACTTGCCAGTCTCCATCTGGACATCAGACAGTTGACTACTACTCTCTGACTGTGATCATCCAGTAAATGTGTCTCTTCAACTGAAAAAGAAGGATGTTGTGGGGAACCAAGTCAAAGGCCAAACTGGCAAAATTCAAAGATCTTCATTTGTCCACTGATGTATTCACTCTTTCACAGAGGGCCACTGGATTAGTCAGGCTGGACTTGCCCTTGGTGAAGCCATGCTGACTTGTCTGGAATCACTTTCCTGTCCTCTGTGTGCCTTAGCAGAGCTTCTAGGAGGACCTGCTCCATGATCTCTTCAGGCACAGAGGTGAGGCTGACAGGCTGGTGGTTCCAGGTTCCTCCTCTCTACCCTTCTGTACTACAGGGGGCCTGGAGCCAGGCCAGGGAGCGGCCAGGACAAAGTTTTAACCACACGAGTTTTATTTTAAATAAAACTGAACACAGATGCAGGCTTTGCGACTGGAGTGATGGACCAGACAAGCGATGCAACAGGAGGGACGATGGCCAAGGCCAGCTCTGCCTGCCACTCATGGCAAACACACCCCAGTGGAGACCTGCCTGGCTCAGCCCCAGGGAGTCCTCTGTGACCATGGGCAAGAGGAGAGGACTCCATGGTGGTGGCAGGCTCCCACTCTGGGATTCTCAATCCTGGCTACTGGTGGTTCAGTCTCTCCCTTGCTGCCTGCACCTGCATGTGCAGGCAGGTGGCCATGTCCTCAGCCAGGCTGGGGGTTCTTTTTCATCTTTCCAGAAACCTGAAGTAACATCTCCCTCCTCCAAGCCATGTCCTCTCTGCAGGCTGACGAGTGGCCACCGAGCTCTGTGCAGTGGTCCCTGGCTCCAGCCTCCCTCCCTGGAAGTGGCAGGGTGCAGGCAGCACACTGGCACCCTCCACCCCAGGACAACCACCCCGAGGAGGACTCATTCTTTCCCTCTTGTTCTCACACAGCGGGGCAGGCGGGGACACAGGGGCAGCTGCAGCACTCACACCGGAGGGGACAACGGAAATAAATACATGGGGTGGGGGTGGCGAGGGCCAGAGCCTGTGCCCACCCCCCCAGCCCCCGGTAGAGGTACAGCTGTGTTCCTCGCTGGGTGGATATCAATGATGGAGACAGCAGCTTCCCATTGGAGCTGCTGGACGCCGTGATGGAGACTGTAATGGCGTGTGACAGTGCAGGGCGAGGCGCACGGGCTCAGGACCTCGAATGTCTATGGTGGGGGGTACAGCGCGGGGTGGGGCGCGGGAGCGTGCCGGGGCTAGTACTCGTCCTGGTCCTCTGGCTGCTGCTCCTCCAGCTCATCATCCTCCGGTGGGGCAAAGCCCTCCTGCCAAGGGGGTACGAGTAGCAGTTAGCCCAAGGATGGTATGGGGTGGGCAATCCTGCTCCTGGGTGGCTCCTGCCTTATCCCCATGGACCCTTCCAGCATGAGCAAGCACTTCAGCAAAGCCCAAAGTGCCCCCTCTGACACCAAACGAAGGCAGAGGCTAGGAGCAGCTGGGAAGAGGGTCTCTTCCCAGTGATGCCCAGAGAGCAGGATGGAGGAGCTGGAGGCCCTTGGGGGGTGGGCAGTGATGCCTCGCCCTTACCTCTGTGGCGTAGAGGACACTGATGATGCCGGTGATGATGGGGCTGTTCTCATTCTCATGCTCCTGGCAGATCAGCTCAATGTCCCGCAGCTTGCTGAAGTAGAAATCCCGCTCCTTCTCCAGCCCGTCCACCGTCAGCTTCAGGTCCATCAGCTGCAGCAAGGGGCCAAAGTATTTAGCTCAAAGCCCCCATACATGTGGGCTCCGCACCATCCCCACTCACCCAGGGTGCCCACTGGTCACCCCAGCAGCAGGCAGGGGTGGGTGGGGGTCCTGCCTACCTGCTGGTTGAGCTCCAGGATCTGTGCATCAGCCTCAGTGCCCCCATTACGAGCCGCAGGGGAGTTTTTCCGGAGGATGCCGCTGGGGACGTTGCTGAGGCGAGCTGGGTTTGATGTGTTCTTGGGGCCCGTGGGAGAGGTTCTCTGGGGAACTTGACAACAGATGGGGACCATCGGGTTAATACCGGCCTCGGGGCACGATAGCAGGAACCCCTCCCTGCATCGTGTGAGGTGTTTGAGGCCAGCAGCAGACAGCAAAGGCAGGTAGAGCACTGGAGGTTGAGCTATGACTCTGGGCTGTCCTGACTCCTCTGCCTCAGTTTTCCCTGCAGATCTCACCCCTAGACCCCTCGAGAGGTGCTTGTAGCCTGTCTGGTGTTTGCCATGGAATGCAGGGGGCCCAGTCCTTAAGATGACCCCACAGGGTTGGCACAAGTAGCCCACAATGTCCACAGTGCATCACTCGTAGCTAGGAACAGGCTGGCACAGTGGGGAAGACAGACAGAGTGGAATCACACAGACCCAGGGAAAGGAGAATGGAGGCAGCTGAACCTTGCCCAGCTCTCCAGTGTCACCTCTGCCCTGCACCTCCCTGCAGACCCTCTGGCCCACCCCTGATTAAAAGCAGGCAGCACAGCAGGGCACAAGCAGGGGTGGCGGGGAACAGGGTTGTGGGGGGAGACACCCATCTGTGGCCAGAGTGATGCGGGGTGCAGGAGGGCAGGGGAGCAGCACTCGCCGGGGAGGACCCGGACATTACCTGCAGTGCCAATGGGTTTCTTGGGTTTGTTGAAGATGTGATCACCTGGGTTTGGAGGGGGTGTGACGTCCTGGCCCTGCCGTGCCAGCAGTGGGTTGTACTCCTTCCCGTCATAGTTGGCGTCAAAGAACTTCTTAAACCACTGGATGAATTCGAAGTTGTCCTGGAACTTGCCCTTCACCAGTCTCTCCACTGCGATGATCTGCAATGGGGACAGAGAGGGGATGGTAGGGCTGCACTCTCAGCATGGACCCCACCCCACTGGGAACCCCTGCCCACGCCGTGGACCTACTTTGTCCACTCCCATCTTCTTGAAGGCAGCCTGCAGCACCTTGAAGTTGTGGATGTACTCATGCTCCAGCTTGGCCTGGAACTTGACCTTCCGCAGGTGGACGCAGCCAGGGAACAGCATGTCCATGAACTGGCAATAAGCAGCCCCTGCGCCGGGGCCACACCGTGGCGTCAGGGGAGGGGGTTAGCAGCACACCACCACCATCCTTGTCCCCATCCCTGTCCTCCCCTGCCACTGGGACCCACATCTCACCTGAGCAGAGCTGCTCAATCTTGGTGTAGTTGAGCTGAAGGGAATCGTTGACCCAGGCGAGCATGTCATGGCGGCTCAGGTTCTCGCTGGTCACCGACGTCGAGTACACATTGACGGCCATGCCCCAGCTGCCAAGAGATGGGTATCATGCTGGCATCACCATCCTGGTGTGACCCCCACCTTGGGTGCCTCCTAACACAGCCCTGCTGCATGTCAAAAGGTAGCCGGACTCAGGATGGCCATCCCATCCAAGCCCCAACATCAGGGGACACTAGGGCAGGACACTGAGGTCCCTCAGCACCAGCTGCATCCTCAGATGTAGGAGGCATGAAGAGTCCCTGGCAGCCCTCTGGCATCCCACGTGGCTAGGTGGACTCCTCCCCTAAAAACAGGGGCAGCTGGGTGCTGAGAAGTGGGACCCACCGCAGAACACGCATGCAGCACAGGATGCGGCTCACAGGCAGGGTGTCTCGGAGGGATACTAGCACCACTGAGGGCACTGCCCCTGTTCCAGGGCACAGCTCCTTCCCTGTCCAAGGCCATGGGGCTCCTGGGGGCTGGTGCTGGCCCATAAGCAGCTTACACACCCCCCCCACCCCCCC
>VWZE01019355.1:284870-301370 GCA_013396675.1 Eubucco bourcierii
GGTGCACCATGACATCATCCCACCAGCTCCCACCAAATGTTTTAGAGCAGAGACCATCCATGCTGCACCCTCCTTGAGTGAGGGTCCCCAGTGAACCTTGCAGCCCCATGCCTCCCTNGGGGGGCTGCAGGGTGTGGGCCCAGCTGCCAGCCAGGGGCTCTGGGTAGGGAATGCCCCTCCCCAGCCCCCTTTGGGCCTCCATCACCTGCCTAGCCCCACTTTCCTGCAACCACAGCTCAGGGTGTTGTGTGGGGCTGGTGAATGTGCATTGACTGCATCATGCCTGCACTATGGGCATGAATGGGAGTAGGACTCCCTGTCACCCAGCAGAAAGGAGCTGTGGGTGCACCAGCAGGCGGCCGTGGGGTGCTGCCACCTCCCTGGGCTGGTGAAGAGGGAAGGTGTTGGTGACCACAGCTCCCCCCCAACCCCGTCCCCAGCCTCGGCACTGCTGTGACACAGCACCGGTGATGCGCAGCCACACATTGCACCTGGCTGAACGGCCACCAGCAGCGAAGTGGGGCCCAGAGCCTCCCTGGGACCTCCAGCATCCCATCCCACCCCACCCAGGGTCAATGTCGCTGTCAAGAGGCAGGAGTGCTGGCATTTTTAGCTGCTGGAAATGAGGCCCCAGCAACCTCCGGGACGGCGTCAGGGGCATCTTAATCTCCGGTGAGGACCAAAGCCACCTCTTCGTGCTGGGCGCATCGCCTGTCTAAAGAGCCTCCGGCCGCCCAACACAGGCTGGGGTTGCCGGCAGGTGCCTCCCGCAATCCGGCAGCACCGGAGCTGAGTCATGCGCGGCGGAGAGCCAGAGCCACGCGCACTGCGGTGAGGCCGCCGCGGTGCAGCCGGGAAAGTGACAGCGTCTGCCTGCTGCTGAAGTGGGCAGGGGGCTGGCTGCCCACCCCGGCGAGGAGCCAGCAGCCGGTTGACAACTCCCCTCCCTGCCATTGCCGTCCTTTCCCAAAATAGCTGTGAGCAGCTGCCGCATGGCAGTGCCGGAGCAGGGCTGGGACGGGTGCTGGAGGCTCCCCAGCAGGATTTGGCCATTGTGCCGAGCCACAGGGTGCCGTGCTCGAGCCGGGGTGATGCACGGTGCCCGGAACCAGCACATAGCTCTCTAGCCTCTGCCAGCACTGTGTGTGGGGGGGCATGGACCATGGGGCACACACTCCTGGCACCAGGGTGGGCATATCCCCACAAGCAAGCCCACCACCCAGCCCCTGCACTGTGGTGTGCCCCGCACGGCCAGGCCCAAGGGACCTTTGCTGCACCACCACTGGGGATCCAGGTAGGCAGCTGCTCACCAGGGATGCTCTCCAGGCTGGTAAGATGGCACAGAAACAAGGAGTGAACCACTCAATCGTGGCTCCAGGCACAGTGCAGCCCCCACTGCCATCCCAGTGCCAGCGTCAGTGGGGTACAACACCAGCAGAAACCTTGACCATTCCTGGTTCAGAGCTAAGCCCAGCACCTTTCTCATCATCTTGCCAAGCAGGAAGAAGCACCCACACCACCCCCTCACCACTCAGGATTTCCACCGTGTTTCCCAGCAAGCTGCGTTGGTGCAGCCACAGCCCTCCCTTCGCCGAAGCAAGCCAAAATTCATGCCAAAGGCTGCAGGGATGAGTGTCACTGTGGGGTGAGTTCAGGTGTCACCACAGTGGCCACACCCTGGCATGCTGCCGCCAGCTGCACCCCAACTCTTGTACACTCTGTCGTGCACCTTGACCCTGCTCTGGCACAACACAGCCCCAAGCGTCCAGAGTCATCAGCACTGTAAAGGGACACTGCCCAGGGCACAGAGTGACACCCACTCTCTGAAACACCATACCGTGTTTCCAAGCCCTTTGTGGAAGTGCCAAACATGCCCCAGCATAATCACAGGGAAGCCACTGCCTGTGCCAACCCTTTGGCCCTCCTGACACTCCGATGCCAGGTGATGGACACGCCCAGTGAAGGTAACCTCTGGCCTGGCCAGTTTGCTGCTGCTGCTGCCGCCACCAGCTTTTGCAAGAAAAAGGATCAAAAAAATAAGTTAGCCCCAATTCTTGGCATGCCACGGGGAGAGAAGCTGTTCTGGCACAGGGCTCATCACATGGCTGCCTTGGCGTGGGGTCCCCAGGGAGCACTGGTTGGTTTGACAGCGTTGCCCTTGCTGCCAGGCTGGTGCCTCCGTGGTGGTGCGATGCAGGGATTCGGGGGTGCATCCCCTGTCATGCTGGGCAGCCCCCCCCCTGCCTTGTGCCGCCTGTGCCGGGCGCCTGGCCAGCCCTGCTGCCGGGACAGGGGGGGACGCTTACCGCTGCATTTTAATTGTCCGGCCGCAGAGCTGCTAATCAAGGCCCAACAGCGAACAAAACCCTCGGGCGTGTCTCTCTGCCCTGTCCCGCCGGCGCTGCCGGGGCGTGGAGAGGTCGTCCAGCCTGGCTCCTCGCACCGACGCTGCCGGGGAGATGGCGGCAAGGCACTGGCGTCCCACGCCGCAGCCCTCGCTGGGCCGGGGCCGGTGCGCTCTGGCCAAACAAAGCGAGAGGAGAATGAGGCCGGCAGCCGTGCTGAATGTGTTTGCTCAGCACCGAGGCAGTGGTGCCAGTGGAGGCTGCCAAAGCTGGGCACCAATTGCGTGCCACTGCAGCTACTCGGGCACCGGATGGGCAGCACTGCCTACCGAGCCTGAGTTGGTGCTGACCCCTCGCCGTCTGCACCAGCCTGGCAGCACCGTTGTGGCGGAGCGAGGTGGGCTGCTGCGACTCACAGGTTCTATTTTGGGAGTCGTCCCGGTGGCTTCTCAAGTGACAAATACGCAAGGGGGGTGGCAGACAAGCCAGTGAGTGTTGAGTGCTGCGCGTCGCTGCTGCAGTGCTGCCCGTTTGATCTGGCAGCTGGCAGGCAGTGGGCAAGGTTGCCCAGGCACTGGCAGAGGCGGCCACTTTCACTGGCGACCATCACAGATGTCCTTCCCAGTGCCACTTCCCCCTAATCTGAGGATAATATCCCCATGGTGTGACACATCAGAGCTCATGCGTGGTAGATGGGTTTGCCTGGGTGCACACAGCACCCAACTGCTTGCTGGGTCCATCCCCCAGCACTTCTCTGGTTTCCCAGGTGTTTAGCAGGTGGTAGCACTCATCCCAGCCTGTGGCAAGGGAAACCAGTCACTCATTCACCAGCAGCTCATGGATCTCCTGGTGGTGCCTGGCTGATGAGGACGTGTAGCACAGTGAGGGTGGCCCAGCCTCATGGGTCCTTCTCTGCTCCACTCTGGCTAACCTAAATAACTCGAAATAGCAGCAGCAGGAACATGTGCAGAGCTCAGCGACGCTGGCAGCGCCTCCCATAGTACCCGCCTCACCCGTGCCGGCATCCTCATCCGGCACTGCATTCCTGAAATATTAATGACAAGTGCCTTTTGATGGCTCAAACCCGGCGGTTGGCAGACTCAGCATGGGGAGAAGCAGTCATTGGCACCCCATGGCTGGAGACATCCACACCAGCAGGTCTGTACCGTGTCAGAGCACCCCCTGATCCGAACAAATTCTCATGGGCAATGGACAAGCCACAGACGAGAGGCCCCACGTGCCACTGTGCCTGCGCCGCTTACTGGGGAGAACCATCCCTCACTAAGTCTCCGTGCACAGGACAACCATGGTGGCACACAATGTCCCCAGGAAGCCTCATAGGCACTGGAGGGGTCAGGATCTGCATACCACATGCCATGGCTTTGGGGACCACGTGAGAAGGTCATTGGTAGATAGGGCTGAATGTCCCATGGGAATGGCATCGTTGGTGCCATCTTGCCTGTGCCCCACTCCTCCTGGGTGTGACACCGTGCTGGAGTCACCATGAGGATGATGGACAGGAGTGCATCGTGCTCAGACAGGTCACTGTGCTGCTGACTGCACTCTTCTGGACTGCTCTGTGCCACAGAGGCTCTGCCTACCTGTCCTAGGAGCATTGCCCAGCACCAGCACCCTGATGCCTGTGGGACAGGGGTCAGTAGCACCACGAACCTCACACCTGGCAGAGACTCGGGCCCAGGAGGATCCGTACAGCCCGGGGGTCTCCCTGATGATGTCCAGTAACTGGTGGTGATGCCCTGTAACCGGTAGTAACGACCAGTAACCGGTGGTGATGTCCGGTAACTGGCATTGCGTGGTACCAACAGGCCGGTGTCCAGGACTACAGCTCCCGGCGTTCTGTGCCTGTGCCATACCGTACCGTGTCGTACCGGGGCCGGGCCCTGCGGGAGACGCAACGGGGACGCAACGGCGACGGCCGCTGCGTCAGGCCGAACCCCGCCGCCACTGACACGGTCAGACTCGGTCCTCTCGGGCCCCAGAGCTCCCCAGCCTTGTTCCCATCACGGTCACGGCCGGTCTATCTCCGGTGCCCGACAGGGCCGCCGCATCTCCGGGCAGCCCAACCTGTCACGGTCGCACCATCCCCAGGGGAACCGAACGGACACCCCCACTCCGGCCGCTCCCCGCGCCGGTTCCATCCCCCGAGGCCTCATCGCCCCCCCGCCGTGTGCCGGGGAGGATGGATATTGCCAGTACCGGGATCCGGGCGATGACGGTGGCCCGATAAGGTGCTGCCAAATCCCTCCCTGTGGTGCCGCCCCGCACTCACCGCGCTCGAGCAGCGGCCGCTCCTCCCGCCGCTCCGCAGCCTCCGCACCGCGCCGGGCTAGCCTGGACCGGGCCGGGACCACACGGGTCGCCCCGCGCATGCGCACCCGCTACCACCTCTGCCACCGCCCCTCCCCGCAGGCGGGGCCAGGCCCCGTTCGTCCCGCCCCTATCGCCATGGTAACGGCGTTCTGGCCATGCCCACTCCCCGGAGCTCTCCCTCCCGCACAGCTCCCCCTGCGGGCGGGTGGAGTCTGTCTCCGCATCGCCGGGACCCCACGGAGATCCTGTTGAGGCATCCTGGAGCCCCACAGTCTCCTGGGACATTTGGGACCAATCCTCTGCAGCACAGAGTCCTTGTGACACATTTGAGAAATTTTAACGCTTTCCTCAAGACCACAGAGGCTTCCAGGACCCCTGTAGCTAAGAATCCCCCGGGGATACCCAGTGTTTTTCTACAATGGTGTAACTACATTGGTAGACAAGGGAAGACCAACAGATGTCATGTATCCGGACTTCTGTGAAGCCTTTGACACAGTCTCCTCAAGATCCTTCTCTCTAAACTGGAGAGATACAGATCTGATGGGTGGACTGCCCAGTAGATAAGGAATTGGGTGGATGATTTCATACAAAGAGGAGTACTGGTCAACAGCTCAATGTCCAGATGCAGATGAGTGACAAGTGGTGTCCTCCAAGGGTCTGTACTGGGACCAGTGCTGCTCAATACATCCATCATTGGTAGAGACAGTAGGACTGAGTGTAACCTCAACAAGTTTCTGGATGATACTAAGCTGAGCAGTGCAGTTGATAAGACTGAAGGATGGGATAACCATCCAGGGGGACTTGGACAGGCTGGAGAAGCAGGCCGAGGAGAATTTAATGAGGTACAATAAGGCAAAGTGCAAGGTCCTGCACCGAGGTCAGGGCAATCCTCAACACCAATACATGTTGTGGGATGATGAAATTTGGGCTGCTCTGAAGAAAAGGACTTCGGGGGACTGGTGAATGAGAAGCTGGACACAAGCCAACAATGTGCACTTGCAGCCCAGAAAGCAAATCATCCTGGGATGATCATCATTGGAAGAACTGTGGCAAGCAGATTGAGAGAGCTGATTCTGCCACTCTGCTCTGGTGATACTGCAACTGAAGTACTGTGTTCAGCTACAGGATTTCCAACACAAGAGGGGCATAGACCTGCTGGAGCGGGTCCAGAGGATGGACAGAAAGATGATGAGAGGGATGGAGCACCTCTCCTAGAAAGACAGGCTGAAAAAATTGGGGCTGTTCAGCCTGGAGAAGAGAAGGTTCTGGGGAAACCCCAGGGCTACATTTCAACATCTGAAGGGAACCTATGAGAAGGCTGGGGGGGGGGACTGTTTAGAAGGGCTTGGAGCAATAGAACAAGGGGCAATGGTTTGAAACTCGAGCAGGATAGATTTAGGTTGGACATCAGGAAAAAGTTCTTTACACTGAGTGGTAAAACACTGGAACAGGCTGCCCAGGGATGTGGTTGAGGTCCTGTCCCCAGAGATTATTAAAGATCAGACTCAATGTGGCCCTGGACAGCCTAATCTGCTTGGAGGTGTTCCTGATGACTGCAGGGGGGGCTGGACAATATGAGCTTTGAGGGTCCCTTCCAACCCAGTGCAATTTGCAAATGTGAATCTGTGATACTCAGAGTCCCCTGAGATGCTGGGAGTAGTGCAGCTCAAGATCCCCCAGGACCCCTTGTACCTTCTTCATAACCCTCTACCTGCATCCCATCCTTACCCTATAAGACTGCTCACCCCTTCCTTCCCCATCCACAACCCTACAGATCGCCAAACTCCTGCACCTGCACCCCACCTCTGCTCTACAGACTCCCCATACCCACACTACAGAACTTCAACCTCCTACCTGTACCCCATCTCCACCCAACAGAGTGTCCACCTCCAGAACTCCCCTTGCTTGAGGTGGGGTGTCTCATCCTTGGAGCAGCATGACAAGGGGCAATGGATGGGTGTGCAGAGTTGGTGATGTTTCTGTAACCTGACATGGCTGGGGTGCAGGTGGAGGTGATGCAGAGCTGACTGTGAACCTTAGTCCAGATTTGACTCCTATGGACTCCCTCAATGACCCCCCACCCAAAGAGAGGTGGAGGCTGGGCACTGTGAGAACGGTCTTTATTGAGCAAACAGAAACGTACTGCAGGATCCTAAAACGGTCAATAGGAACTACCCGGGGCGGGTGGGACAGCCCCCCCCACCCCCCAGCCCCGGGCTGTGCCCACCCGGCTCCCCCCCACCACACACCTACAGGGACCATCTAGGGGAAAAGTGCACAAGGGACAATTCACATCTGACACTACCCCAGGGACAGCTGGGTTGGCAGGGAGTAGGTGCATGGTGGGGGCAATGGGAACCCCTTTCTGCTGGGGCCATGAGCACCAGGACCTGCACCCCCTGGCCCACATTCCACTGGCATCTACTGACCCACACTGCATTGGCGCCCACTGTGGGCACTCAGGATCATTGGGGTCCCTGGCGTCAATGGGTAGAAGTGAGTGGTACGCTGGCACGGTATGAAGCAGACACTCACTACTGAGGACTTCATGTGTGCACACACATTTGGATGGTGTGAGACATGTGTTGATAAACAGGATGCACAGTGTATTAACAATGCAAGATACCCCTTGCGCAGAGGGATGCAGGCTTGCACATGTGCGTGCCTCACCAAAGCCATACATGATGTGACACGGGCGGCACTGTGCACGGAAGGATGCCCATGCACACATCTGCCATGATCATCTCACTGAGAAAATACACGGTGTGACAGATGTGTGCACACCTGCGGCACAGCGAGGTGCCTGTTAGCATCTTGCATGGTGGGATGCACATGCGTGCAATGGACATATCACCGAGATCATGCACAGCATGACACGTGTACACATATGGCACAGTGAGGAGCCTGCCAGCAGCTTGCATTGAAGGCTGCACATGAGTGTGCCATGAACATCTCACTGAGACCATGTGTGGTGTGACACGCATGTGCATGCATGCAGCAGTGTGGATCCTGCTGGCGCCATGCATGACCAACTGCACATGTGTGTGCACATGCTGTGCCAGCAGGGAGATGCCAGCCCCCTGCGCAGACGCATTTGTGTCATGATGCTGTTGGAGTGGAGGAAGGCCTGGGGCAGGGGTGGGTGCAGGGTTTGAGGGGGTCAGCCCGGGGGGGTGGGGGTCCCTGCTTCTCCCCTAATGCTAGTGACACAAACCACTTCAGAGTATTTCCACGTGATGCACAAACAAGTCAAAAATTCACTGATCCAAACCCAACGTGCAAACAGAAAAGGGCCGGGGCAGAGCCACCCGCTGCCCCCTGTCCCCTCCGGCCGGCCGGGTCACAGCCCTCGGCCCACCCCACACGGCTACCGGCTATCACGGCAGGACGGGGGCCGGGCAGGGCCCCCCTCTCCCGATGCGAGGGGAGCCCCGCCGGAGCCGGGGTCCCGGGATGGGGGACGGCGTGAGGCCGGCGCCTGGTCCTCAGTTGGGGGACAGGTCCCCGGTTTTACCAAATGCCGCTCGACCGGCCTCCGGGGGGAGCGAGAATCCGGGCCGAAGCTCGCTTTGGAACGTGGTCATCGATCTGAGAACCTGCCAGAAAGACGGACGGATGAACAGGCATCAGGGAGGCTGGGGCAGGGGCAAGAGCTCAATAGCCACCCTGGCACCACCAGCGCAGCCAACAGCCTGACCACCGGCGCTGTGTGCCCCTGGCTTCCCTGTAGTGGGTGGGCACCGGAGCACCAGTGTCTTGTGCCGCACTGGCCATGCTAGGACAGACTCTTGCAATCCCTCAGGTCCCTGTGATCCACCCTGTGAAGCATCACCAGTTGACACTGAGCTGCAGTGAGCATGGGCAGCACTGAGCACTGCAACCAAAGGAGTGGGATGTGGCAAGCCCCACTTCCACGTGAGCATGGCACATAGCACACAGCTTAGTCCTTTCAAGTGCAGAGCAGTACCGCGTTGGGAGGGTGGGCACCAATCAGAGCCATAGCAATGCCTCCCATCCCTCTGGTGCTGCTCCCAGGGACAAAAGTGCCCCCTCCAGGACAAACATAATGCCTGCACCAGCACAGTCCTGCCTGCCCTGGTACCTTGTCTACTCCATGCCTAGCACCAATCCCTGCCTGGCACGGCCACGTGCATGGATGGAGGGGTGAGGGAGAGAGGACCTGCAAGTCTGGGGTCGGGTCTGGGGTCTGTTCCCTACTCTGCCATGGGACCACCGGTGGGATGCAGGTCCCTACCTAGAAGAAGTGGGGTGGTGAGCACCCAGTTGGTGCCAGAGAGCTAGCGGAACCCTCACTGTGGCCCTGCTCTTACCGGAGAGGCTGAAGCTGGACTCGTGGAGGTCCCTCATGCCCCCATGTCGTGTGGCAGGCCGGGTGGGCGTATCGGCCAAGGGTGTCCCCGTCTCTTTTTTCCCGGCATGCACAACCACGGCCACGTCCCCCAGGTATGGGGTGCGATCCACACCCCGCAGCTTTAAACTCTGCCAGAAGGGAAAAAAAGAAAAGCAGAGAGCACGTCAGCCCCAGCTGGCACCGTGCCATGGTGGGCGAGGGGCTGTGGACAGGATGCAGGGGGAGCAACGGGGTGCCTTGCAGCAAAGCAGGATTTGAGATGCCACTGCCTTACAGCGGGGTGCGGATCAGCCGGGTGTGGGGGAAAGGACCAGGGCTGGGACATGCTGGGGCTAGGGAGAGAACTTCAGTGTGAGGAAGGGTGCAGACAGAGAGAGGAGGCACTGAGTGGGATGCTGGCTGGACTTCTGGTGCAGAGAAGTGCCAGGGCAGGGGGTGACTCCAATGGCACTGCCATCTGATTGACTGTTCCCCTGGCAATGCCAAAGCTGACTCCTCTTACAGTGCAATGCCCCATGCAGACACAGCAGCAGGACCCTGCCCCATGCTCCTCCTGGTGCTGCCATAGCAATGTTCAGCTCCAGATGGGCACCCCCATGCCGACCATTGGCTCCCAGCTCCCTCAGATGGTGCCAGGTTTCACCAGATATGCCCTTTCCTCAAAGCATCAGCACCACATTGAGCCCCACTGTGCATTCATCATGGCCACACACAGAAGGTTCTTTAGTGCCAGGTTCTGGTCAGAGCTTCCAAATGTCACTGAGACAGCCCTAGGAACACATAAGGGCAGAGGAGGTTGGTGTAGGGTGGTTGCATGCCTGCTGTGGGATGGGGGCACTGAGGGGGACAGAGGAGGAGAGGGGATCTTGCAGCTTCACTGAGCATGGGTAGGACCAGGAGGACACATGCCCCAGGATTCCCTCACATCCCAGCCATGTCCCTCCTCTAGTGCACGCGGAGCCACCACGAGCTGAAGACTACCTCATGGGGCTGCAGAGACCTGGCCCAGCACAGTGGAGTGTGGGAGACCCCACTGCTTGGCACACACCTTGCGTATGTGTTGGAATGATGGTAGCAATGTGCAGGGTGACCATCCCCAAACCCTCCGCGCATCTGCAACATGCAGGTAAGTTGCCAGGGAATGTCAGGGCCAGGGGGTTCCTTTGGGTGTCCACCATCAGGAATCTCATCACTGGCACTTGGTCCAGCTGGGTATGGCAACTGCATTCTGTCCATGCAATGCTCCAGGATGGTACCAGCACAAAACTGATGTGGCACCGCACAGATCCATTCCTTGCAGGACCAGGCAGCACTGACCCACGTCACTCACACCACAGTGGTCACTGTCCCTCTCATTCCCAGGAATGGTATAGCCCTTTCCCTCACACCAGCATACCACCAGTGCAACCCAGCACCATCCCCATACCTTCTCCCGCTGCACCAGCTTCTTGTAGACAGAGTCTGGGAAGGAGCGGAGTGGGCAGAACTTGCCAGTGCCCTCGGCACACATGAAGACACCGTTCTCATAGACCACACGCCCGCGGCTGATGGTGACCAGGGGCACTCCATGGCACCGCATGTTCTCGTACAGGTTGATGTCGCCACCTTGCACCTGGGTGCTGGCTGATATAGTTCTGTGTGGGAGAATGTGGCAATGAGCAGGTGCCTGGTGGCACTGGGAGTCCATTTTCTGGCCACATGCCACCAGCTGCTCTTACTTGGTAGCTTCAGGGTCCCAGACCACAACATCAGCGTCGGCCCCAGGGATGATCCGGCCCTTGCGGGGGTACAGGTTGTGGATCTTGGCGGCATTGGAGCTGGTCACAGCCACAAAGCGGTTCTCATCCATCTTGCCCCCGACCTGCCACCAGATTCAGGTGGGATGAGGACATGCCAGGCTGCATCCTGCCTCTGCCCCACAGTGCTGCCCAGTTGCCTGTGTCCCATCCCTCACACCTTGTCCTCCCCACACCAAAAGCCCCCAGGTCATGGGTGGAAGAGCTTGAGGATCCCCACCCTGGGAGGTCTCACCCTTGGGATGCCAACTAGAAGTGGTCCCATCCCTCCATCCTTTGGGTATCCTATCCCTCTGACTCCATCCCTTGGAGATACCTTCCCTGGAGGGTCCTAATCCTAGGGGTGCTTAGTCTCTCTGTCCCCTTAAGGTGTCAACCCTTGGGAATATCTTCCCTGGAGGGTCTCAGCCCTTAGGGGTGACATCCCTGAGGGATCCTCAACACTGTCCCCAAGTGACCCCTCATTGGTGGGATCCATACCCCTTGGAATTTTCATCTCCTCAGCCCTTTAAAACGCTGCTGGAGCTGTGCCCCTTACTGAGACCCACTGGATTGCACTGGGGAACACCTCACCCATTCCCATGCCAGACAGCAAACTCCCCAACCAACATCCTACCCCAAAGCTGTCCCACTGCTGAGCCCCCAAGAGTTGTGGGGGCTCAGCCTCATCTCAGTCTTATTCAGAGGGGCAGGGAAGGGGTGCAGGCCACCGTACCACGCCTCGTTCCCAGATGATGTTCATGCGGTCCTGAACCCCACTGACACCATGGGGGATCTTGGTGAAGTCCTCCTTTCCCATAGCCTTCTGCTTGGTGCTGAAGGGTCGATGGTCAGAGGCTACAATGTTCAGTGTGTCACTGTAAGAGGACAGGGTAGAGCTGCTGATGACATGGTCAGGGCAGCTCAGGCACAGCCAGCTGGCAGTGGGGGAACCAGGGAGCTCAGTGCCTAGGCAACGAAGCACCCATGCAGTGGGGTGGCCAGGGAGCTCAGCACCCAGGGAGCAGGGTGTCTGAAGAGTGGGGCATCCATACAGTGGGATGTCTGGGTAGCTTAGCACCCAGGGAATGCAGTACCAATGTAGTGTGGTGCCTGGAGACCTCAGCACACAGGGAACAGGGTGCCTAGGGAGTGGAGCACTCAGTATCCTAGGTGCTCAGCAAGTGTTTGCAAAGTGCAGCAGTCACAGAGTGAGGCATTGAGGGAGCACTGTGGGAAGTGAGACCCCAGTGCCCAAGAAGTGAGGTGCCAGGGACACAGGACACCCAGGAGCTAACCCGAGGAGGAGGATATGCAAAGGATGGGATGTCTGAAGAGCACGGTATCAGGAGAGCAAGGTACCAGAAAGCATGGTACTGTGTGGACAGGGCAGCTGGATGGTTTGGCACCTGGCTGCAGGACATCTGGGCATGTTGGACATTAGAGATGCACAGAAAGCCCCATGCCCCATTTGCAGGATGCCCAGGAAATGTGGCGGCTGAGGAGGGCATACAGAGGAACAAGACCTGTGGGGATGGGGTGCTCAGGGCAAAAGGGTGCCAGGAGGTGCCTCACTTGGCAAGCAGGCTCATGAGGTAGGCCGAAGTGTTGGTGTCCAGGCGCAAGGGTGGCACAGTGACGTAGGCAGCAGCGTGGAACCAGTCCTGGTGGTAGTAGTGCAGGCCGGTGAGTGTGGCGTGCGCCGTAGTTGTCTCCGCATACACCACCTTCCCTGCCGGGGCAGAAGCACAGGCGTGGGGCTTGAGGCAACTGCCCAAGGAGCGTGTGTGAGCTCTGCCTCGTGTGGGTATTGCTGTGGGCAGTGTGTGTCCCCAGCTGGGCACAAGCAGTTGCCATGCATGTGCCCATTGGTCACGCCTGTGTCGTGTCCGTGGAAGCAGAGCTATGTGTGCCTAGAGCTGTGAGGTCACACGTGCAGACATGGCCAAGGGCCCATGTCCCCACACGGCTGCTGCTGTAGCCACTGCTGTAGTCTCTGCGTGTCCACTCCCACCCATCTCCTGTGCTATGAAAGTCCATGCCTCTGTACAAACACGACTCTGCTTGTGTCTGTGCCCACATCCCTCCAATTGCACCTTCCCAGTGCCCACATTAACCTTCTTCCTGTGCCTGTGTCCCCACCTGTACCCAGGGGAGCCGGTTGCCCGCCCAAGCCCACCATACCTTGCATCTTGGCAGCAGCAATGACATCCCCCGCAGACATGCTGGAAACATTCACCAAGTAGACAGGGCAGTGGGTCTGTGAAGAAGGGGTCATTGCCAACAGTCTTGTGGGCACTCCAGCTCTATGAGGGGGTGCCATGGAAATGGGGTGCCCACCCTCAGATACAGCCCAGGACCACTCACCCTGTTGGCAATGGTGATGACACGGTGTGTGGCTTCAGCTTCCAGCTGTGGAGAGAATAGGCCGTGAGACACGGCATAGTATGGCACAGTAAAATGCCTTGGTGGCACCAATGGGTAGTGGGTGGTGCATGGATAGGCAGTGCCAGCTATGAGGATGCCTTAGAGGATCTCACCCATGTCCCAAGCCACCATCTTTGCAGTGATGACAGTGGTCACCTACCTCTTCGGGCCGGCTGATCTCAATGCCCTCCGGTCCCGTGATGCCCAGGTCTAGTGCCTCCTTTGCTCCCTAGGGAATTAAGTCAGGAATAAAGACTGGGAGTGACACAGTGGCCCAAGCACATGGTTAGGTGCCCAGTGGGGACGGGCACCCCCATTCTCAGTGCTTACCTCAGCCACCAGTTCGCCATTCTCAGCATGGACACGGGCGATGGCCCCAATGTCGCGGCAAGCCCGGAAGACCTGGTAGAGCTCACTGTCCCGCAGCATGTATAGGTCCTTGTAGGTCATGAACATCTGGAAGGAGTTCACCCCCTTCTCCCTCACCAGTGTTTCCATTTCTGCCTTCACCTGTACCAAGACAGGAAAGGCAGCATGGTGAGGGGGAGAATACAGTAGTAGTCCTGGGGTGCATGCTCCTATCTCCTCATTCCACCATGGGGTTGGGACCCAAACTTTGTCCTTGGGAACACAAGATACAGGATTTGTAACGGCACCCCAGGGTGATCTGGGGAGTGACAGATGCTGGGAGGATTTTATTTGCCATGTCATGCTGTGATCTGGCCTGGCTGGATCCCCAGTGTGCTGGCACTGAAATGCATCCAAACCATCCCCATCCATCCCCAACTCTGGCTGGGGCATGGGGTACCCAATGGCTGGAGTCTTCCTGCAGTACAGCTGAGAGCAGCTTGGTTCAAGTAGGGCCTGATCCTGCTCCAGGACTGCAGGTGCTGAGTGTGCTGTGGGACAGAGTCAGGGCACTGAACAGGACCACCACCATGGGGGTCATGCTGGAGGATAGGGTCTTCACCCCACGCTGGGGTATGACACCTAGGCACCCCAACCCCCTCCACGGAGCGTAGCATCCAGTGAGGTGCTCAGTCCTGGAGGGACCCCCTGGCCCGTTGAGCCTGGCTCAACGCAGCTCAAAAGGCAGTCTGGGGGCTCAGCCCAGCCCTGCCCACCCCACCAAGCAGCTAATGGGATCAGTGGGGTCAGGAATTAACCCTGGTCACAGCAGCTGCTCCCGGGCACTGGTTGTGCTGGGGTTGCTGGAGCTGGGCTGTGTCAGAGCAATTGGACTCACCTTGGGTGCCCACCAAGTGATGCCCATGTGCAGGGCATAGTCACAGCAGACCTTGGGGTCAGCCAGGCTGCGACATTTTTCATAGGCATCCAACAGTGAGGTCTCCTTGTCAGGCAGGACATGGCCGATGATCATCGTCGTGCCTCCAACCAGGGCTGCCTGCAGGTTGGTGGTGAGGGGACAAGATTCACTCTGCTGATGAACACCTCTCAGAGCCCATGGGGTGGTACAAATCCTGCCTGCTACAACTGGGCCCAGTCTCTGGGTGGTAGTCTGGGCAAGCAACATTTGGGGCATGGTGTTGCTCACAGCTTGGTGGGGACCCTGGACTGGGTCCTGTTGCAGGCAGGGATCCCACTCTTCACCCTGGGGCACAGTTGGCCCCCATGGCACCACGGCTGCAGCTCCCTGGTTGCAGTAGCACACATCTGGGTGCATGAAACATGTGGAGGGCCCCATCCTGCTGCCCACTGGGACAGTCACCCCTGCCACAAACACCAACAGTTGGATTTGGGGCGAGCTGTCTGAGTTGCTTGTGAGCCTGGGTACTGAAGTCTCCCCCAGCTGCACCCCTGGCATGGGGTGGAATGGGAGGCAGGGGCCAACCCAGCCCTGGTAGAATGGAGGCCATAGGGAGAGCCCCCCCCAGAGCCAGGGCATGCGTGGGTGGCAGGGCGGGTGCTTTGCACCCGGCAGTGTCCCTGGCTCACCCAGCCTGGCTAATCCCCAAAGCTCCTTTAACAGTTGGCCCTCGTGGGCTGGTGTAGGCACTAGCATGGTGCTACAAAGCAGCCTGCTGGGACAGGGAGCAGGCACAGCATGGGGTACCCATGGTCACTGCATCAGCACACTGCCCTCTGGTACACCTCTGTGCCCCCTTCACTGTGTCACGATGTGGGACTGCCTCCTAATCCCTTGCTGCAGCAGCTGTGGCAGAGCTGAGCCCCCTGCCTAGGGATGCTGGGAGCACTGGGGCCAGGCACAGGCAGCACTGGTCAGGCACAATGACTGCTCTGTGCAGAGTGCTGGAGACAGCTGGCCCCAGCACTATCCAGGACAAACCCACCTCAGCCCCTTGACATCTCCAGGCAGCGGCAGCTGGTGCACAGCACCAAAACTCATGGTAGCACTGGAAGGGCCCCAAGCTGAGCTGGCACCGTGAAGCATCCCCATGCCAGCACAGAGTGCTGTGGATCTTGAGAGGAAGGAGAATGCTCACAGCAAGGAGACGTGATGGATGGGGACACTGGGACAGGCAGTGCCAGGCCAGGCTGTCGGAGAGCCAGTGCTGCCTGCAGTGCTAGGGAGGAGCCTGCCTGCACCACACAGCTCCTGTCACTGAATGCTCTTGCCTGCCCAGCATCCCCTTGCAGTACCTGTCAACATCCTGGGGACCAGAGAGCTGGGAACCAACCCACAGGCTGGGGGCTCACAGTGCAGATGGGCAGCACCCCCGGGGATGTGCAGGGGAAAGAGGGCACAAACAGACAGTACCTTGGTGCCATGGTAGAAGTCATCCACGCAGGTGGCATTCATGAAGGTCTGGTGGAAGTGGGTGCTGGTGTCAATGCCACCCGGGATGACGAGTTTGCCGGTAGCATCAATGACCTTGGCCCCACCAGGGATCATCAGCTCACGGCCCACTTGCTGGATGATGCCGTTCTCGATGTAGACATCAGCCTCCAGCGTGCAGTCGTCATTCACCACCTTCCCCCCCTTGATGAGGATCCGCATGGTGGCCGCGTTGGCGAGCATGGCGCTGTGAGGGCAGGTGTCAGCCGAGGGCTGACCAACAGGTGCCCCCGTCCCATGCAATGCCCCGGGGCCAGGAATGATTCAACCCCATCTCCCACTCTCCCACCCCCGGGGGTCCCTAGGCTGGTACACTGCTGCTGTTGCTGCAGCGAGTTCCTCTTATGGGCACGGGGAAGGCAGGGTTGCGGGTGGTTACGCATCCACCATGCCCATCCCCGCCCCGGGCCATGTCAACACTGGATTATCCCG
>VWZE01019355.1:301412-321684 GCA_013396675.1 Eubucco bourcierii
ACCTTGCCCTGGAGGCACTGTAGGGTGGCTCAGGCTGACATGCAGAGAGCATCAAGGCTGGCACTGCACACCAAGGCATGTCCCATGGCCCCACATGATGCCAGCTCTGCTAGAGCTCCCTGTGCTGTTCCAGAGCCGCCTTTGCCTCCCTCGGTAGTGAGGGGCATCCCCAGACACGATCTATAAGTCCTTGGTAGATGAAGGTCAAACACCATTGACCCGTCTGATCAAGGACAACACGTGCTGGCTGCGTGGGCACCCTGGGAGTATCTCTCCACCCTGGGGGCACAAGGTGCTGGGACCCCATGAGGACTACTGCTCAGCGGACCCCCTTCCAGAGACTCCAGCACTGCTATCTTCAGACAACGGCCAGGGCACACATGGGGACCACAGCACCATGCTGGCACAACCATGGGCCAAAGCTGACCATGGTGTGATAAAGGTCCCAGCCCTCACCCAAACTCTGCCCCTGAGCCCCTGGAAGGACACAGCATATGTTGTTCCTGCCATGATGACAGGGCAAGCACAAGGCTGTGGAGATGAGTGTGCTACTGGCAAGGGCACAGTCCTTCATGGCAAGGGACCTGCCTGTTCTCATGGCATCCCAGCACTGCTCCAAAGGGACTGTCCTGAGCACATGCCAGAGATTCCCAACTGCCCAGCAAAACGCCGGTTCGGCAGCAAATGGTTTCCCTGGGTGCCAGGGAAGCTTAGAGGGTCTGAGCTGGGCCTTGCCAACAGCTGAGCATTCCCAGCATGGTAAGCAGCAGCAGCTGCCCTGGGAGAGCAGCCAGCTATGCCCACCACAGGGTCATAACCACCATGACCACCCTTCCTGGGCTTGTTCCTTCCCCAGGGCTCCATGAATGATGTCAGTGCCAGCCCTGTCACAGGAAAGCCCAGCGTCAGCCAATGTCTTTTCCTGCTGTTCTGCTCCTATCTCAGGAATGCAGTAAAATCTGTTGGGAAGGTTTCACAGGCAGCCCTCCACTATGGGGAATGCCTTTGGGAAAGGTAGCCTCTCACTCTGCCAGAAGTGTCACCACCACGGGCAACCATGCCAGCTGCCAAAAATGAGTCCTAGAGGGTCCGAGTTGGGATGGCAACAACCCTACCAGCAGCAGTTCTTGTGCAGCGTGCCAGGCTTCCATGGCACACTGAGCACTGGTACCTCAGCAGAGCTGCTACTGGGGCAGCTCCTGCCTGTACCTGCCTCTACACTGCCACTCAGCTCTGCCTCAGGCACTCAGGGAAGCTGCTACCCCCAGGCAAGGGCTGTGCTGTGGGGCACTTGGACCCATAGCTGTGTTGCCGTGGTGGAGGGAGGTGGTGCACCACACCCCAAGATGAAAGCAGGTTGCTGTGATGGACAGATCTGGAGCGCAGCAGCACAGGGGAGGTGGTCTATGCCATTTCCCCACAGTGCTGCAGCACCCACACGACATGGGTGGGCTGGGGGGAGAGAGCACTCACTGTGCCCTGTGCATGGCAGAGCATGGTAGGCATCACTGGGATGCACAGGGGGTGAGGTGCTGGCCATGGAGACAGAGAATCACTTGGGAACACAGGCAAGTCCTGTGTGGGCTGGACATACTGTACAGATGAGGGTTGGCAGCCCAACATGCTGCCTAAGGCCTTGGTCACCATGGAGCTACCCACGCACCTGCCACCCTTCTCCCCCAACCTCAATGGAACAGGCCCCTTTCCTGCCCCCTCCTCAGGGACTTGACTGACCACTTACTGCCCCTGGCCCCAGGAGAGATCTGCCACTCCCTACCAGGCACCATGCTAGCTGATGTGCCAGTCCCAATGCCTGGCAGAGTAGTTCCCCCACAGCTCAAATGCTGTATCCCCAGGGCCTCTGCCCCTCTGTCCCACATCTTGTGCTGCAGTAGCATCATGGCACAGCCTTGTCCTGAGAACATCTTGGGAGCTCTTGCCTGTGCCATGGTAAGCTGATGAGGTCTGGTGGCACAACTGGCAGCAGTAGCAGAGGCTGCTCACTGAGGCTGTAGCAGGAGGTTTCTGTGAGACAACAGGTTCCTCAGGCAAAGCAGAAAAGCAGTGTCAGTGTTGGAGGGAGGGGAGTTGTGAGCATTCTTGGGGACCCCCTGACCGACCTCATTACTGCAGCTGACACCCATGTCACGGGCCCTGGGCTTGGCAGTCCTTGGGCACTGCCATCAGCACAGTTGAGCTGTGGTGATGCTTCACAACATACAAAGGAGTGTGGCCACCTAGGAGGGCTTGTGGCCCACCCATTGCTGTTGGTTGCTCTGCTGGACCTGAGCTGTGGTGGCTGGGGGGCAGGGGCACAGGGACAGCTGTTATCCTGCTAGGACAAAGGGACTCTGCCCTGGTGGGGGCTGCTTAGGGGGCACCTGTTGGGGTTTTTGTGCTGGGACACTGGGGGCTGTGGTACGGCCACACACAGAGCTGCATTGTGTGGCAAGGGAAGGTCAGGAGCCGCTCCCATGACTGGCCTGCCACAGTCACCCCAGTGTCTCCTGCTTTTGTCTGCACTGGTGAGATCCCTGTCAGTGACCCTGTCTGTCACCCATCCTCCGGCCGGGACCCTCCTTTGTTAGCACAAGCACTGGTGATGATACCAAACCATAATCACTGCCTGTCCCTGGTTGGTAGCAGTGGCAGATGGACAGGCATCAGCCTCCACTACACATGCCTCTTGTGGGGGGTCACAACTGCCACATCACCCCCAGTCTTGCCCCTTCCCCAGCTCTGCTTCAGACACAGCCAGAGTGGATGCCAGAGTCCCACTCTAATGATGCATGTGGGGCCTGGGCTGCCCTGGTGCCAGGGCAGCACTGACCAACCCCCTGCCACCGTGAGTTTCAGTGTCAGGGTGATTGAGCCACAGCACCGGAAGGTACAGGGAAACCCATGTGGTGTTTGGGAGACTGTGGTACATGGGTGATGGACCAAGGATGCTCCAGCAGGGATGCTGCGGCTGTGTGAGCAGCCGGACGAGGTCCCCTCAGGCACCTTGCTGCGGCACATGGCACGGTATGGCACAGCCACACCCGAGTGCACACAGGCGCAGTGGCACAGCCGAGAGGTGACAGTGCCCGTTGGGACCCTCCCGGTCCTGTGATGGGGTCACTGTCACACCCAGGGTGTGCCGGCAGGGCACGTCGCGGCCGCCACTGCGGCAGGCCGGCAGCACGGTGGACACCGAATCCAGGGGGTGCTGCCAATCCTCGGGGAGGGGGCTTGATATGGGGCTGCGGGAGGGAGCCCAGAGCTGTGGGCGAGTGGTTCCAGGACAGAGAGCAGGGAGTGCCCGCCCTAGGTACGGAATTGCGGGACCCCGAGGCAAGGTGCGAGGGCACCAGGGGGAGGCGCGGCCCGAAGCAAGGGGCGGCCGCAGAGATGCTGCGGCGGGGCCCCATTGCCCAGGTCCCGGTGGGGGAGATGTGGCTGTGTCCCGGCCCCGCGGGCCCCGGGGCGGCCCCGCAGACAAAGCCCCGGTGCCGCCCAGCACAAANCCTCAGGGCCCCGCATTGCCCCAGCGCCCCGATCTACCGCGCCTCGCGCACCTGCTACTCCGCACCCGATCGCGACACGGCACAGACGAAAGACAGCCGGGCCCATTCGGGCGGGGTTGCTTCGTGGGCACACTCCACAGAGTCGAACCCCTCGTGCTGTCGCGACACCATCGCCCTGTCGCGACAGGTGGGCTCCCCGTACATGGGCGGGGGGCCACACGCAACGTTTCTGACTCGCCACACCCTGCCTGACGCCCTGTGCAGTGGTGGCGGGGGTACTGCCCCTCTCCGCCTGTCGCGACATCCCCGCCCATCGCGATATATGCACCTGCCGCGATTGTCGTACCCGATATCTCCGCGATATCCGCGATATCTCCGCGAGAAGTCCCGCCGGCATGAACAGAATGGAATGAAATGGAATGGAACGGAACGGAACACAACGGAACAGAACAGAACGGAACGCAACGAAACAGCTCAGCTCAGCTCAGCCCGTCCCCACTGGTACCTCCCGCTCCCGCCGGTCCGATGCCGCTCCAGCCGCTCCCGCTGCGCTCCTCGGCCGCTATCGCCTCTCACCCAAACCTGCGCGGCGGGGGCCAGACCTGCGTGCCGCCCCGGCCAATTGCCGCCCGCCTTTGTCCGCCGGGGGGCGGGGCCGAGCGCCCCCAGCAGAGTTGGCTGCGCGCCCCTGACTGACAGGCGGAGGGGGCGGTGCAGGGCACAGGATCCCGCCCAGCGGTGCCACCTGCCCGCGCGGCTGCCATGGTGACGGGAGTCGGCACAAAGGGGCGCGGAGCGGCCCCTGGTAACCCGGCCCCTGAGGCCCTCGAGCCCTCCCCTCGGGACTCCCACGAGACCAAATGGCCTCCCCGCAGTACGTCCCCATGGCACTCGGTGCCCTCTCCACGGTACCCAGCGGCCTCCCGCTAAAACACCCAGTGGTCACTTCACATGATACCTAATGATTCCTCCATGGCACCCGGTGGCCCCTCTATGGCACTCAATGCCCCTCCTGCCCCACCGTGGGACTCAATACACCTTCATGGCAACCAATAGTCCCCAGTATGGCACCCAATGGCATTTCTCCATGGCAGCTCCCAAGAATCTCCCCTGAATCACAGTGCTCCCCCATAGTCACCTATGACACCTCCACAAGCCCTCTCTCCCAGTAAATCCCAGCACACTCCAGTAACATCCAGCAGTGCCCAGCACACCCTAGCAGCGCTGGAAATGCCCCAGTGCAGCCTATTAGTCCCCAGTACAACCCAATAGTGCCCAGTGCACTCTAAAGGTTCCCAGTAGTGTGCACTAAAGCCCATCAGCACCTAGCAACACCCAGCTGTGCCCAGCAGTGCCCTAGTACAGTCCAGTAATATCTAGGAGTGATCAGCAGCACCCACTACTACCCCAGTACAGCCTGGTAACACCCAGTAGCCCCCTGCACAACCTGGTAGATCCCATCAGCCTCAGCACAGCCCAGTATCTCCCAGTTCATCCAGACAGTTCTCAGCACAGCCCACCTCAGCAGCCACAGACTTCCAGAGTGTGAGGAGAGGTGCAGAAGGACATGTCTCTGCCCAACCATGCAGGACTTTGTCTTTGGCCTTGGAAGGTCCCTTCTGGCCCTCTCCTCCAGACCAGCTCCATCCCCCTAGTAGCAGCTCTGAATGCAGTGTCACTGAGTCATGCCAGACTTACAGGTTTGTGTGGAAAGGGACCTTTGAAACCCATCTAGACTAAGCCCTCTGCATCAGCAGAGACATCTTCAACTAGAGCAGGTTGCTCGAGCCCTGTCTAATTTCACCTGGAGTGTTGCAAGGGGTGGGGCATCTACCACCTCTCTGAGCAACCTGGACTAGTGCCTCACCACCCTTGGCATGAAGAATTTCTTCCGTAAGTCCCATCTAAACCCACCCTCTCGCAGTTTAAAACCACTGCCCCTTGTCCTGCAGGTTGTCCATTGCCATTAGGTGTCCCTGGAGCCTTCTCTTCTCCAGGCTGAAGAACAGCATCTCCCCCAGCCTGTCTTCACAGCACAGGGACTCCAACCTTTGTATCATTGTTTTGGCCTCATCTGGACTTGCTCCCTGCACTTGGATCCTACTGTCTGCTGCAACTCCACCACTGTCAGGATCCCACCAGCTGCTGCAACCCTACCATCATCTGGATACCACCACCCCTGCTGGTATTCCACCTCCAGCTGGGATCCCGTCATCACTGGGACCCTACCAACTGCTACAACCTCACTGGGACCTCATCATTTTCTAAGAACATACTGTTCACCAGGTCCTGAACACCATCTAGACCCCATGTCCTGCTGGGTCCCTACCACTCACAACAGGGCAACATCACCCACCAGGAATCACTTGGAAAACATCACTTGTGCTGAGATCCCACTATCCACTGTGACCTTCACTGTTGAGATGCCACCAACTGCTGGAACCCCACTGGGATCCCGTCAATTGCTGGGATCCTACCACCTGCACAGGGACCCACCACCCATGCTGGAATTCCACCATCCATTTGGAACTCATCAACTTCCAGAACCCCCCCTGTGACACCACTGTCTGCTTGGACCCCATTTTTCACCAGGATCGCACCACTGCCTGGACCCCAGACCCCATCATCCATGCTGAGATCTTACAACCCATTGAAAATCCATCAACTGATGAAACTTCAACTTCTGAAACCCCAGCAGAATCATTGTCTGTTGATTCTCAAATGCCCACTGGAACTCCACCACCACCTGAACCCCAACACCTGTTGGGACCCCACCAACTGCTGAAAATTAATTGGGATCCTATCATCTGCCTGGCAGCTGAGCGCCCACCCCAACATCAAAGTCACTTGGACACCAGCACCCACTGGGAACCCATTACTCACTAGGATCCCACCATCATGTGGACCCCAGCACCCATTGTGGGATCCCACCACCGTGATCCCAACTGCTAGAGCCCTGCTGCTGCCTGAATGCTATCAACTGGGACCTCATAGTCACCTGAACTGGCCCTACCATTGGGATCCCACTGGCCACTTGGACCTTCATTATTGCTGGGGACCCAAGAACTGCTGGAACCACACTGAAACCCATTGCCTGCTGATGCCTAAGTGCCCACTGGGACCCCACCATTCATGCAGGAACTCCACCACCCATTGGGACTCCATCAACTGTTGCAATCCCCCTGCCTGCTGGAACTCCATCAACCACCAACATCCCATTGACCACCGGAATCCCACTGTTCCTTGGACTTCACCACCCACTGCAACACCATCGACTGCTGGAACCTCACCATCTGCCAGAACCATACCATAGCCTGGACTCCCACTACCCATTGGGATCCCACCAACTGCTGGAACCGCAATGCTTGCCAGAATCATATCATTGCTTGCAAGTCACCACTCACTGGTTCCCCACCAACTGCTGGAAACCAACCATCACCTGGACTCCCATTGCACACTGAGACCCCCTTGCCCACCTTCCCAGCCCTGCTGGTTGGACCTGGAACACCCAGAAGACACAAAGCACAGGACAGCAGGTGAGGGTTTGGTTTTTTTTTTTTCTTTTAATTTTTTTTTTTTTTTCTTTTTTTCTCTTTTTTTTTGTTTTTTTTTTCTGCACAAAAACAGTACATTGATTCAAGTGTTCTCCAGCACAAGTACATTAGAAAGGAGCTCGTCTGTAATTATATTCTTCCGGGCACCAAAAAAGGAAGAAAAAAGAAGGAAGGATGGGATGGAAGCGGGACGGACAGACTTCCTACGTTGGCTGCACGCATTGACCTTTAATTAGTTGAGCACAGCAATGTCACGAGCAATACTTACACAGATACACCAGTGCCGGCGAGCCCGCGGCACGACCGTACGGTGAGATGCACAGTACTCAGCGGCAATAAATAGAGAAGCGACCCCAAAAAAGAAACATAAAACCGACAGGAAACGAAACAAAAGGAAAGGAACTAAAAAAGAAAAAAGAAAAAAAGGGGAGGACAATCTGAGGGAGAAGTAAAAAAATTAAAGTGGGGTAGGTTGGGAAGGGGAGATGGAGGGGGGTGGAAGGGGAAAATGCGGTTAGGCACCGCCGGCACTGCCGGGAATGTGGCGGTGGGGCAAGGGCTGGGCCAAATCAGAGGGGAGGAGGAAGAGGAAGGAACAAGGGAAAGAAGGAAAGGGGGGACCGAACTCTACGTGTTGATTCCTTGGGGTGATGAGTACATGGTTTTCCCCACAGATAGTTAAGCGTCAGCTACTTCAATGCCTAGGCTAAAACACGTGAACGCGCTCGTTTAGGTTTCAAGTACAAAGTTAAAATGCCTCTTTTTTGTGTTTTTTTTTGTTTGTTTTTGTTTTTTTTTCTTCTTTTTTTTCCTTTTGCTTTTAATAATAATATAGAAGAGTAAAATAATAGTGCTCTTTGAAACTCCACTACAAGAAAACAAAACAAACAGTCATTGTCCAGACAGCAGACTTAATTTAACAATATATATTCTTAATAAAAGGTTTTAGCACCGTGTATGTCACCCACTCCCTCAGCGGATCTTAAGGAATTTAGGCTTTTGTTGTTGTTGTTTGCTTTTCTTTGTTGTTGTTGTCTCTTTTCACTGGTTCGTCTGGGGCTGTGCAACAACATTTTGCTGTTTTGTTTTAAAAAAAGATGTGAGTCGGGTACATTAAAAACTGAACATCTTTCCCCTGGCTGACCCCGCGGGCCCCAGCACCGCCGGAGCTGCCGTGGAGCAGCCAACATGCCCCCAGTACCACCAAGCTGAGCTCGGTGGATACCTCAGCGCCTTTCCAGTTGTGCCACGATGGGAACGTGCTTCCCAGGGGTGGCACTGGTTCCACCTCTGGCACCAGCCCGGATGTCCCAGTCATGGGTGCCCAAAGCAGGTGCCAGAGCAGCCTAGAACATAGTGGCTCCAGCACTGCTCTGGCATCAGCTCTGGTTCCAGCAGCCTAACTGTGGGCACAGAGAGCAGGTGCTGGAGCTGCCTGGGATGTACCAACACTGCACCAGGCTGGCACCCATCACTGCAGAGCTGGCTGTGACCTCACCCATGAATGGCACCATGGGGCCAAGAGGGTCTCAGGGAAGCACTGCAGGGCTGTGTAAGGCTGGTGTAGCATGGTGGAGTCCAACAGGACCCCCAAACCCTACTGCAGAGTCATGCCAGACTCCCCACTGGCCACTTCAGAGCCATGCAGGATCTGCAACTAGTGCTGCAGGTCCATAGTAGGCTCAGTCATGGTGCTGCACAACTGTGCAGGATGTCCACCTGGCACTGCAGGGCCACATGAGACTTGCATGTGATACTGCAGGACCATGCAGGACCTGTGAGCAGTGCTGCAGGGTCATGCAATACTTGCATGTGATGCTGCAGAGACATATAGGATGTGATGTTGTAGAGCTGTGCAGGACACACAGCTGGTGCTGCAGAATATGCAGGACCAGCACCCAGCACTGCAGGACCATGAAAAAATCTCATGTGATGCTGCAAAGCCCTGTAGAACCTGCACCCAGAACTGCAGAGCCATGTAGCACTCACATCCAGCACTGCAGGGCCATGCAGCACTTGCACCTGGCACTGCTGCAGCAGGCAGGATCTGCCCGTGGTGCAGCACTCCTGTACCCCACTCACCCCAGTGCTGCAGGGCAGCACAGGATGTGGCCCGGGCACTGAGCCAGAGCCCTCGGCCATGGCTCAGCACTTGGGGCCAGTGTGGGGGGGAAAGCCACGTCCCACCTCGCCTCCTTTACCACCTGGCAAAGCAGGGCCCTGCGGTGCCTCCCACTGCATCTGCCCTCAGCTCCCTGCACCATCCACACCAACGGGAGGGGCTTCTGAACTGCCCCCCATGTAGCACCAGGCACAATGGGGAGGTGGGGGGGTTCCCTGGGGTCCCCCCACGCTGCCCCTGTTGCCATCGGTCCCAGCACCTCTCAGCACCCCAGGGACCGCCGGTGCAGCTCGCTGCCAAATTAGCCAGCACCCCGCACCGAGTGGCCGGCGGTCCCCCCAGCACCTTTCACAGTTAGAGAAGAGACGGCAACAGGCTGGAGACCCTCTGTGAGCCTCCCCCAGTGCCGTAGCACCAGTCCTTGCCCCCCACCAAAGCCCCTTGAGCTCCAGTACTGGGCACAAGATCCAGCCACCCCAGCATGCACCAAGGCTGCAGGGCAATTCCCCCTGCACTTAGCCAGACCCACCGACCTCCTGCGGCACCCACAGCTGCCAAGACAAGTAGCACCATCCACAGCAATACCAGCACCTGCTTGTGTCCTGACTGCACTTTGTCTGCACTATGGCTCCCCTTGGCACCACCAACACTGCCACGGCTCCCGGCCCCCTGCGACCGGAGCTGCCTGCCCTTGCCACCAGCACCACAGCATCCCCACGGCCACCAAGCACCTTGTGGGCATGAAACACCCCACAAAAGGAGAATAGGGCACAAGTTGCTTGAAATTCACGCTCGGTCAGAAGAGCTATGCCCAACACCGTGGGCAGCACCAAGGTCCCATTATGGATCACAGGGGCACTCTCCTCCTGCTAACCAGCCTGCCTCCAGATGTAGCACCAGGATCCAGGCACTGGCATCCATCCCCATCCTGCACTGAAAGCATCCCAGCTATGCTCCAGTACCACTCTGTCCTGCCTCCCGCATCCCTGACAGTGCAGCAACGGTTCGGCAAGAGCCCAGTTCACAGCACCTGTGCCCCATCCCAGCAGGCATCGACAGGCAAGGGTGCAGGCAGGAGCATCCCTGCTGCCTCTGCCACCGGGCTGGGGCAAGGGAACAACCAGCACCAGCCTGGCCGGGGACACCACGTACACAGAAGAGCACCAGTACGTTTGTGCGCGGGGCAGGCAGGGTGGGCAGCGCAGGCAGGGCAGGGCCACCATTGCTGCCACCACCGCCACGGGAGGCGATTCCTTTTAGAACAGAAAAAGGTTATTGCATGACTCGGGATGGAGACGCTTCCCGCCTGGCCACTGCCCTGGCCCCGGCTGTCGCCGCTTGCTCGGAAAGGCCTGGCATGTAAGGCAACATGGAAGCTGATGTCTCGACTCACCCCGCTGTTTAAAAGCACCATTATGAAGTCAGGTTGTACAGTAGTAACAGTACCTTTTATATATATATATATCTATATCTCATATCTATCATATATATATAAACTGTAAACAAGAGGTAACAGCGGCTTCTAGAATTTGCTTTCTTCAAGGTTTCCTGTGTGGTAGGCACCCAAAAATACTGTAGAAAAGGTGTGTGGTGTGGTGTGTGTTCTCGGCTTCCCTGCCAGTTGGGTTGGCTCCATATCACCAGTGAACGGTGCTGGTGGAATCGAAAAAGAGTGAGGCTCAGTCGCTGGGCGTTGCTGTGGAGCCGGCCGAGCGCCTTTCCCTGCCACTTCGCGGCTCCCCGCAAGCTCACCGGGGGCGCAAGCTCAAAGCGGAACGGAGCCGGGGCGGGGTGGGGGGGTGTGGGTGTTTCTCCCTTCGCCTCCTCCCGCCGCCTCTCCCAGGGCTGGGCTTTTCCAGCTGCCGGTTCCCCTCCTCTGAGAGCAGAGCTTGGGCAACGAAAGCTTCTCGTTTCAGCCCACTGCTCTGAGAAGCAAGAAACCAAACCAACAGAAAAACCCAGCCAGGAAAAAAGAAAAAAACAAAACAAAACAAAACAAAACCAAACCAAACCAAAACAAAAAACCAAAAAACCACAACAAAAAACAAACTAAAACAGAAAAGAGTGGAAAAGTAAAAGGCTGACAACACCCTCCCCACTCCCCTCCCATCCCCAAACTGGTTTTGGTTTCGTTTGAGTTTTTTTTTTTCTTTCTCATTTCGGTTGTTTGTTGGTTTGTTTTTTGTTGGTCGTTTTTTTTTGGTGTGGTTTTTTTTTTTGTCATTTATGTTGGATGGTTTTGTTGGGGTTTTTTTTTTTTTTTTTTTTTTGTTTGATTTTTTTTTTTCTCAATAGGCTAAAAGCTGAACATTGGAAATTCAGGAGAGGACACCGAACCCTTTTGCTTGGGGAGACGTCGTGTGCTGGGTTCCCACCGGGCTGTGAAATCCCGTCTCTCTTCTGGGTGCTGACTCTTCTCTCATTCCATGTTGTCACTTCTCTTGGCGTGGATGGGTTTATTTCCAACTTGCTCTGCGCGTCACCAGTTCTCCTGCCTGTCTCTCTCTTAAACGCAGGCAAAGTATTCCTTCAGGGGAGCGAAGAGGTGACGGATCACCGGCACACTCCAGGATCTGCCGAGCAGTCTCTGCCGGGCCAGGCGGCTCATGTTGGACACGTCCGTGTAATGCACCGGGAAACCAAAGACCCTGCAGGGACATGGGGAGAGCAGGGTCACGGTGGAGTGCTGGCTCCACCACAGCACATGCGTGGCAAGCCACAGGCCAACTCCGGTACCTCTCCATCTCTGTACACCACAGGATGTCCTCCTTCTCGTTCATGAAGACAGGGAAATGCTGGTCCTTGCCCTGCTTGATGGAGTTGGAGCGAGTGGTGATGGTTCGCACTTTGCTGAACTGCAAGAGGCACAGGGTTCGTCATGATGGGGGGGCCGCGATGGAGCCCCCACCCCGAGCACAATGGCCAGGCTGGCAGGGTGCTCACAGACATGGTGACACACATTTCCAGGTTGTCAGTGCCACTGTCATGTTCCTCCTCCACGGGACCTCCCCACTGCAGCCCAAGAGGCATAGGACCACCGTGAACAACTAAGACCTCAGTGAATGACCCCACAGTGGGACCTCACCACCATGGGACCCCACCACCTGCCTTGGTCACATCCTGTGTGCTGGCACTGACCTTTGCTATCCTGCCATGCTCCAGGCACTCCTGCAGCTCCAGCTTATCGTTGACTGTGGATGCAAGTGGTCTGGAAGAGAAATGAGGTGGACACAAAGTGGGCATGAGATGGCAGTGCCACATCCCCATGATGGCACCCCCACAGGCACTGGGTAGCTCTCCCGTTGTGAGTGCAATGCACTGGGTGGCCAGGGCTGTCTGGGATGACTGTAGCCATTGGTCCCCATGGGAACCTGTCTGTGGCCAACAGGCATGGGTGACCGTCTGAGAGAGACATGGAGGGTGGCTCCATGCCACCCCCAACAGTATAAGGCAGCAAGGACAGGACCAGTCTCCTTTATGGGGGCCACCACTCTGGGTTTTTGAGGTGTGTTGTCACACAAAATGCCATTTGTGAGCCCACCATCATTTTGCCCAGTACCAACTATGGACACGGGACCCTCAGAACCGTGCATGCCTGAGCTCAAGGAGGACGCAGAGGTCTGTCCCCTTCTGTAGCCCCGGGGACCACTCTCGCACTCAGTACCAGAGGCAACTGCCATGGGCACAGGACTGACACAGCTTTGGGATGCTCTCACTGACCTGTTCATCCCGGGAAGGTTCCCCCAGAAGTACCGTGCCCTGTGTGCTGCAGACACTTCTTTGGCATCAATCATGACAGGGTTGGACTGCAAGAAGGAAGAAGAGATGCCAGTGGAGCTCAGTAGCCCCCACTCTGAGTGCCAAGGGCCAGATCTGGAGGGCAGCGACACCCCCCAGCACTCACCTCCAGGAAGCGGGAGATGTCCCTCTTGTCGCTCACCCCCATGGCCACCACGTTCTCAAAGAGCCAGAAGAAGGGCCGATCGTCGCCCTCCTTGGGCCGGGCTTCATGAAGCAGGCGGTAAAACTCGAAGAAGAGGCGCCCGGTGCCCTCTGGGCAGGAGAGAACGAGAGAAGCTGGGATCAGTGCTGAGGGGCTGGTGGTGGGAGACACCCCCAGCCTAGCGTGTAGACACCTACCGTAGAGGCCCTTCCTGGCTGGGTTGACGATGGAGAGGTCATTGCAAGGGCTGCCTCCAATCACCAGATCAAAGGGGCCCCACTCTTGTATCTGTAAGAGGGAGAGATCACAGTAAGCTGGGTTTTGGCACTGGTGCTGGATGCTGCTAACAGCTCAAGAGGACACTGTGCCAGTCAAGGGTGTACACCCAGACGCATGGGGCATTTGGGTGGTGGATGGAGGCTGAACTCACTGGTGGGACAGAATCATAGAATTGTTTCGGTTCTACAAAAGGCCTTAGGAGTCAAACTGTTAACCCAGCATGACCAGGTCACCCCTAACTATCCCTCAGCACCACATCTACATGTCTTTTAAACTCACCCCAGGTACAGTGACACCACCCCTGCCCTGGACAGCCTGTTCAGGCCTTGACAACTCTTGCCATGAAGAAATTGTTCCTCTCGCCCAATCTAAACCTCCCTAGCAGAACTTGAGGCTGTTTCCTCTTGTTCTATCACTTAGTTCTGAGGGAGAAGGGACTGATCCTCACCTCACCCCTACCTCCTCTCAGGAAGTTGTAGAGAATGAGAAGGTATCCCCTGAGCCTCCTTTTCTCCAGGCTAAACAACGCCAGTTCCCTTGGCCGCTCCTCATGAAATTTGTGCTCTAGACCCTTTGCCAGCTTTGCTGCCTCTTTCTAGACAGGCTGCATCCCTTCAATGTCCTTTGTAGAGTGAGGCACCCAAATCTGAACCCAGTATTAAAGGTGTTCCTTCAGCAGCACAGAGTACAGGGGGACAACCTCTGCTCTAGTCCTGCTGGCTACACTATTGCCAGCCAGGATGCTGCTGACCTTCTGGGTAGATGCTGACCCATACTCAGCTGCCATCTATCAACAGCCTGAGGTTCTTTTCTACCAGGCAGCTTTCCAGCCACTCCTCCACAAGCCTGGAGTGTTTATGGGGTTGATGTGACCCAAGTGCAAGACCTGGCACTTGGCCTCACTGATGGCCTAGTGAAGCCCAGGGTGTGGGGAGATGCAGGACAAGAGACCAAACCTGTGGTAGGGACACTGAGACACTCTGAGGGGACTGGCTGGCAGCAGGGATGGGGGAGCTGCAGTGGGGTTGGCTGTCAGGATAACGTACGTGTTTCTGGGTGACATTTCGGACATCCCCGACGTACATGATCTTGCCCTGGTGCCTCACCATGCCCACAGTGATGGAGTCTTCACACACCTCAGAGGCGATATAGCGGTCCACCTGGATGCCCAGGTCCTTCAGCACCAGTAAGCCTGTGGAGAATGAGACTGGGGTGGGAAACGACCCCCGACCCCCTATCCTGACCCCCTCATTGGTCCTAAATGCCCTAAGAAGGGTGTCTAGGGGCCTCCACTCACCTGTGGCGATGCCATCAAAGAGTGAGAGCACTCGGATGGGCTTCCTCTTCTCAGCTGGCACTGGTGGGTACACCTTCGGTGGGTCCTGAAAGGCAGGGGTGGGAGTCAGAAGGGTCCCATGGGGTAGCAGGGAGCCATCAGGGAAAGGGGTGGATTATGTGGGACAGCAGGGCTGGGACTAAGGAGGGAGAGGTCCTTCCACAGGGTCACTCACAAACTCCTGGTCATGGTTGTTGGCGAAGAACATCTGGAGGCGTGAGGGCCAGTCCTCCCGCCGTCGCAGCAGGCCATAGACCCCCTTATGGCCACACATATAGCAGTTCCAAGGGTCCTCCTTGATGGCTGCTTGGGCTGCCCCTGGGCCCACGAGGAGGTCCACACACTCCACGCAAAAGCACCTGGGAGATTCAGGGGTTGGCATCAGCAGCAGGGTGGGGACAGTGACTCTGGCACAGCCATGCTGTCTCAGTTGAAAGTAAGGGCAGGTTTAAGTTGTGACTAAGTTTGAAGGGGGTATGGGGGCAACATCGGGACCGGTAACCCCATGCTGGCACCTGCCACACGCCCAAAGCTCAGGTAGCACTATGCAAAGTCCACAACTAGGACCCTGCAGCCTCACCAAAATCTCCCAAGCCCCACGCTGGGACTGGTTTTGCCAAAACCTCTCCAGATCCATCCTGGGACCACAGCATCACCAAAGATTCCCAGTCCCACTTCAAGGCCATGGTACTACCAAAACCTCCGCAGGTCCATGTCAGGATTGTAGCATCACCCCCGGCACCCAACCACACATCACACTCTAGGGTTACCAAAACCTTCCCAGCACCAAATCAGGACTATGCTATCACTAAACTTTTCAGCCTCATGCTGTGACTGCAGTATCACCAAAACCTCTCCCAGTTTCATGCTAGGCAGGAGTGGGCATGACCAAAATGCTACACTAGGACTGTAGCACCATCAAAACCTCACTGTCCCATACGGAGACTGTGGCATCACCAAAATGGCAAAGCCCCACACCAGAACTGGTATCATCAAAACCCCATGGTAGGACCATGGCACCCTTAAAACCTCCCCATCCCCATGCCAGGATGGCAGTATCTCCAAAACCTCCCACCTCCACACCAGGACATTACCAACACCTCCCAGCCCCTTACCAGGACTGCGGCACTGCCAAAACCTCAGCCACATTCCAAGACTGTGGTATCACCAAAACCTCCCCAGCCCCATACTGAGACTGTGGCACTACCAAAAGGTCCCAGCTCTGAACCAGGACTGGCACCATTGAAATCTGCCCAGCTCCACACCAGCACTGTGGCATCACCCAAACCTCCTCAGCCTCATGCCAGGATAAAGGGGATCACAAAACCTCTCCAGCCCTACAACAGGACCACGGCTCCCTCAAAACATCCCCAGTCCCAGGTTAGGACCTGGACATTATCAAAATCTCCCCAATCCCATTCCAGAACCATGACATCTGCACAACCTCCTAACCCCACACACCAGGACTGTGGCAGCTCAAACACACCCCCTAGCCCCAGACCAGGCCAGTGGCCCCGGACCTGCAGCAGTTGTTGTTGCCACACATGAGCACCTCACGGCCACCACAGCAGATGGTGCAGTAGGACTGGTAGCCATCGTCATCGTACTGGTACGCGCACTCCAAGAAGCAGTTCTGGGAGAAAGCAAAGGTGTGAGTGTGGCACGGCCTGAGTCCTGTGCCAGGGCCACAGGGACACCTCCAGGAAACCTCTGAGAGAGGGTCTTTGCAGGATCCCAGCCATGCCCGCTTGCCTAGCACTGGGGTTGCTGGTGCCATGCCATACCTTGCAGTTTTGGCACATTCCTCCAATAAACAGAGGGTGCTCCAGGGTCACATTGAGGCTCCCACAAGAGATGCAGATGTCTGGGGGCAGGAGGGAAGATGTTACTCCCAGGCTCTGTCACCCCGTAATCCCAAGTCACATTCTGATGCTGTCCCAGTAAACGCTCACTCCTGTGTCTGGTTCATAACAGTTTCAACACACGCCCTCCTCCTCCCGCCCCAAGCCTCAAACTGCTGGCACCACTGGAACCACTGCAGTGTGACAGCGATCAGCCTGGGCACAGTGGGGCAGCACTCCCATCACCTCCCTGGCCCCATCCTGGCCCCAAACAGCCTGCCTAGCCCTGCTTCACTCCATGCTCATGCTAGTGACTCCAGCCATGGGCTGTGTCCCAAGGGTTCCTATCAGCATCTGGGCATCCACAGGTGCCAGGCAAGCTAAGATGGGACAAGCCTGTTCACCAGGCCCTTGGGCCCACTTTGCCTCTCCAAAACCCCTCTGTGCCGCTCAACTCTGCAGCCAGAATTGGTGTCCAGCCAAGGAGATACCCTCTGCCCCAGCCCTGATGCTAGGTACTGCCCCACACTCACCTTCGATGTTTCTGCATTTCTGCCGCACCTCATAAACAAGTCGCTCTGGGGAGGGACAAGAGATGTCAGGGTGGGGGAGGTCCTGCCTGCTGCCAGCCCTGCCCCAGCCCACATCCTCTCCACAAGGCCCCTGTAGTAGAGCAAGGGCAGGGGACCTCTAGGAGGGAAGGTCCCAAATGGCGAAGGGAGAAGAGCAAGGGGCATGGCCTGAAGCAGCTTTCAGTCCACAGCTGCCCACAGTGAGCTGAGCCCTCTGGGCACCAGAATCAAGCCCCAGCAAGGCCATGCCTGAGGAAAGCAGGGAAATCCCGACACCTCCTGGGTGATACCTCGGGTACGTTCATCGATGATCTCCTTGACCTTGGGCTTCTCCGTTGTGCTTTTCCTGGGTTTTTTGGCGGGTGGGGGTGGTGCATAGGCAGCTGCTTCCGGCTCCACCCACATCTCCGTGTAAACTTCTTTGTAGGGGTTTCGCTCCTCTACAAGGGAGAAGCCCCATTAGTGAGGTTCCATCAGCAGGATCCCACCATGAGGTCCCATTAGCAGGGGTTTCATCAACGGGGTTCTGTCAGTGGGGTCCCTGTAGTTCCACACCCAATGAAAGGACCTGCCAGCCCCATGGCACTTCCCTTGCCCAACTCACACCACTCTGGTGATGGTGAAGCCAATAGTCAGGGGTGCCAGGGTCAACTGCTGAAGCCACTAAGCAGGACCCTGTGCTTCCCCCAGTGCTCACCTTCAGGGGGCTCCAGACCCTTGGGTCCAGAGGGTTGGAAACCACCAAGGGCCCATTCGATCATCTGCTTGTTTTGGATCTCCACCACCTTTGAGGTGTCTGTCTCGTCGTTCTCAGGGCATGCTGGGAAAATCTTCCCTGCTCTGCTACTGGCCACCTGCCAGGGAAGCCGTGGGACCAGCCATTACACACACACCCACCCTGTCAAGGTGGTTCCTATTGCCACCCCCTCATCCTGGTTGCTCCAGGTTTGGCCCACCAAGTCTCATCTACATGGTCACTCTGCACTGTACCACAAGAACCTCCCAGCACCACCAAGAGCCCCCAGGGAACTCAGTAACCCCACAGAGATGTGAACCTCTTCATCAAGACCTCCTGACACCCCTAGCTGGGACAAGAGAGCCCCACTGTTCTTATGAAGTCCTCCTGACACCCCACACCCCCCCAACCTTTTAGGGGACATCCTGTGTCCCAAGCTGGGCACTTCTGGGTGGAGATGATGTTGAGAGGGACAGCTCCCACACGCCCTGCCTGGTGCTATGAAAATGGATCCATTTGGGCATCAACGTCCCTCCAGCCTCCTGGTGCTGAGGGGAAGGTGCAACCCCACAGTTGATGACACCCTGCAGCCAATGCCACCAGACTGGTGCAACCTTACAGCCAGTGCCACCCTGCAGCTCACCTGCAGCACCTCGTAGATGGCTTTGCGGTACATGGGTTGCTTGTTGTAGGTGGCCTGATGGAAGGCGCTGGCAAAGGAGCTGAGTGGCAGCAGCTTCTCCACGCAAACCTGGGAGACAGGACATGACTGTGAGGACACCTGTGGACAGTGGGCTGATAGGACCCCCACCTCATAAGGTGCCACTTACCACTGAGAACTTGCCGTCCCCAAACCACATCACCCAACGGGTGCCCTCAGCTGCCCGGCTCCGGCCCGTCATCCACCAGGAAACAATGCGCCCGGGCCACCAGGAGAAGCCACGCAGTTTGCCCCACACCAGCTCGCCAATGCCAAAGCCCCGGCCATCCTATGCCGTGAGGAGATGGTCAGAGGTCAGGTGGTGCCCAGGGAAGGGTGTCCATGTACCCACCGCATCCCCAACTTTCCTAGCCAACCCTCACCTCATATTCAGGCTCATCGTCGGCTGACTTGGAGGTGTTCTTATCAACAGCGTCGGCCACCACTGGCTCAGGTGTGGTGGCCACATTGGGCGAGGCAGGGTCAGTGGGCTGCTGTGAGGCGGGTGGGCTGCCCTCCTCCTCCTTTTGGGGCTCGTTCCGCTGAGTCTCCTCCACGTTCATCACGGCAATCACCTTTGCCTTCTTCTCCGCCTGTGGACAAGAAGGTGGGGGAGGTTGGTTAGGGCATTGCTCATCCTGCACCCTAAGGTGTAGGCAAGGTGCCCTTGGCCAGTATGGTTGGGGGAGGCCACATTTGGCAGCACCACCCAGTCCCTGGCTATCCAACAGCTCCTCTGGGCTGTCCCCAGACACCACCCTCCCACCTTGTCCCCTTTGGGTGCTCCTGCCTCAGTTTCCCTGTGCATCAGGAGAGTACAGCTTGGAGACCACCTGCAAAGATGCCAAGGATGGCTCGGGAGGAAGGAGATGGCACACATGACAGCCCCCAAGAAGCTCTGCGCCCCTCGGGCTTTGTCCCTGGCTCCCAGTCAGGTAGGTTCCTCCTGTGTCTTGCTCCCAGCCCGGCCTGGGGGCTGGCCTGGCCCCGCCTGCCCTGTCCCCAGGTCTCACTACCACACCTAATTCCCTGTTCCTGGCCCCTTCCCCCACAGCCCAACCCCTTCCCGGGCTCCTTTCAGTCCGAGTCCCTCCTGGAGCACCTCTGGCGTCTGCCCCAGGCTTGCAGCTCCATGCCTTGCACAGATCTCCAGCAGTCGGATCCCCTGAGCACCTTCTGCCTCTGTCCCGAGGCACCCATCCCCGCCGTCCCCAGGTGGCTCGGACCAGTCGCCCAGCCCCGCGCCCTTCCCTGCCCGGGCACCCACTGTCTCTGAGCCGGGTGTGCTACTATGTTCTGGCTGGGTCGAGCCAAGCCAGCCTCGGGGTTCTGCCAGGACGCTAAATTCAGCCAGGCGGGGGCCAGCTGAGCTTAGGCAAGACGATCCGGGCTGTACTAAACTGAGAAGGTCCAAACCGAGTCCGGGACCCAGTCGAAACATTAAGTTCCGCCGGGCAGGGACCGTCGGACTCGGCCGAGCCGGACTGTGCAGAGTTGGGCCGGGCTTCAGTCGGGACATTGACCTCAGCCGACGAGCGATCAACCAGGTCTAGCCGAGCCGCGCTGAGCCAAGTCTCGTCGGACTGAGCCAAGCCGGACTGAGTCGAACCGAACGCGGTCGAACCAGGCCATCCCGCGGTGGCCACCTACCCATGCGGACAAGGCGCCGCGGAGGGCCGGTCC
>VWZE01019355.1:322285-347754 GCA_013396675.1 Eubucco bourcierii
CGCCGCGCTGGCACCGGGCGGGACCCGCTGGCCCAGTTCACCAGTTGTGAACGGATGCCTGCTCTGGGGAGGCCACCGGCCCCGCTGGACCAGTTCAGCCCTCCATGGACACTGGTTTGGAGAGCAACCGTCCCAGCTCAGCCTCGGCTCCTACTGAAGAAGGCTGTCACCACTAAGCATGTCCATAACTGGTGGCACTGGTCTAGGACCACATCACCCAGTTCACTTCAGACTTGCACGGCACTGATCTGGGACACTGCCCAGTACAGCCCATCAGCGCACACTGCACAAGGCACTGCTCGGGGGACCACGTCCCCTGGTACATTTTCCCCAGCAGCTGCATGCTGCACGGGATGCCCCCAGCAGTGGCACTCTCTGTGCCATGACACGTGCCTGGCCTCTGTCCCACCAGTGAGGCCAGGCTGGGCATCACTGGCCATGGCTGCAAGGGCTGTGCCTGTGCCACAAAGACCATGACAAAGATGAGATGGCAGCACCAGCTGCTCACCATCTCCCCTCTGTTTGCCCACTGCCAGTGGCAGGCAGGGGGAAGGAGTTGCAGGACCCCTGAGTGGGAAGCTGGGTGCCAAGATGCTCAGGGGGGAAGGGTACCCTTCTGCAGTGCCCAGGGTGCAGAACCAAGTTGTGACAGAGATGCCAATGGGGTGCCAGCCTTGCTGTCCCGGCTTGGTGGCACGATTTTGGGAGTCAGCTTTTTACCAGTGCTGTGCGGAGCAAGGGGCCCAGTTGCAGCCCCTACCTGTACTCTGCCAGTACCCCGGCAGGCTCAGGTGGGCCACCTCCCCCTCCCCCGCAGAGCATTAGCTCCTCTGCTCTGGGACCCCTTTGTGTTGCAGAGTGAAGAGACAATGGGGCAAATGGCTGTCACCCTCGGGCAAGAGGCTGGAAGAGGGGACAGTGGCAGAGCACTCCTGCCCTGCCAACCCCCACCCTGTCCAGGGGGTGGCAACTTGGCCGAACCGTTCCACCCAAGTGACCCCAAACATCTGTGCACCAATGCCAGGCAGTGGGCCAACTCTGGGTCACAGTGGGTTGACAGCAGCCCACGGGCACCACCACGAGGTGTCCCTTCCAGGACTCCTCAGCCATGCCACAGCAATAAAGTAGCTTTGGAGGTCTGGAATAAAGTGATCCCTGGTCAGATGATGGGCCAGTGTTTGGGAACATGGCCAGGGGATGCACTTGGGGTATCCTTGGGAGTACACTCCAGCCAGGGTCACCCAGGGGCGCTAGGGTGCTGTGAGGAGCGTGGGGCACCCCCTGCCTGGGCTCCTCAGTGGAGGGGACAACAACGATTCCAGGAATCTCCAGCTTTGTCTGGAGGGAGGAAATGTCCCATCGGATGATCATTAAAGAGAGATAAGCTGCATCTCCATGGGATGGGACATCCAGACAATCAACCCAACCGCTGCCCTCAGGCCACAACCCACTCTGCCCAGCCCCTGTCTCGCTGCTCCAGTTCGTGCCCCATCCCCAACCCATGCCAGGCATTGCAGCAAACACCAACCACCAATGTTTGGCAAACCTGACTGCAAGCACAGCCCAGCCTGGGGGTGCTCATCCTGGCTGGGGCTTCCCATGAGACCCACCAGCTTCTTGGCCCACCCTGTGCCTGTGGGCAGCAGCTGCACACAGACCCCTGGATGCACAGACCCTCAGTGCACCACAGTGCCAGCCCCTCAGTGGGATGTCCTTGTGCTGGTGCCAGCTACCCTGAGGGGATCTGATCCATGAAATGTTCTAGTGTGGATACCACTGACTGCACTAGCCCTGTGCCCTATGGGGACACATCATAGCTGTGTCAGCCTTGCTCTGTGTCCTTTGGGGACATCATGGCTGTGCCAGCTGTGCCTTGTGCTCCATCGAGATGACCTGGCAAGGTCCTGTGCCCCCTGGGGACACCCTGGCTGTGTCAGCCATACTTTGTGCACCATGGGACCATCACAGCTGTTCCAGTCATCCCCTGTCACGTGACCTGGCTGAGCCAACCTCCTCCCATCCCTGCACAGTGCCAGTGTGACGGCGTTCAGCAGTGCAGGGCTATAAATAGTGCTGGGGGTGGTGGTGGCACATGAGACCTGTTGCCAGGGAGACCCACTGGCAATGAGGGATGACACTGAGAACAAGATGGGGGGGGCATTGGGAACACCAGCAGGATTCCCACAGAGCTCCTGCCCCATGGCACACACACCCCCCACACACCCCATCCCCCCCAAACACCACAGCATGCCCACAGCCCTGCACCTGCACTGGGGCTCCTGCTGCCCTACAGCTTCCCATCACGGGTGCTTTCAGCTGTGTCATGGCTACACTGGTTCCCTGGGAAACCGGCAGATCCCAGCACATCCCTCAGCATACCCTGCAGGAGAAGGAAGGGGCCCACACTAACTGCACCACTGGCAGCTGCACACACCAGGCTGCAGGCTGTAGCTCAAGCTACAGAGCCTACCATATCCCAACAGCACAGGATCCAGGCATGGTGGGGGTTGGGAGTGACCTCTGAGGATCATTTAGTCCAAGCTCCTTGCTCAAGCAGGATCACCCATAGCAGATTCCCTAGGATTGCAATGACCAGAAGGGTTTGGAATTTCTTCAGAGGAGATCCACAACCTCACTGGGCAGCCAGGTCCAGGGCTCTGGCATGCCGAGAGGGAAGAAGTTTCTCCTCTGTTCAGACAGAACCTCCTGGGTTCCAGTTTGTGCCCATTGCCCCTTGTCCTGTTGCTGGGTACCACTGAAAAGAATCTGGCCCCATCCTCTTGCCCCCTGCCCTTCAGATATTGATGAGCATTGAGAAGATCTCCTCTCAGTCTGCTCAACAGAAAAAGAGAAGAAGCTCCCTCAACCACACTCTTAATACAACCCAGAAGACCACTGGCCTTGACCATGAGGGGACAGGGCTGCCTCATGAGGAACTTGTTCACCACTACTCCCAGGTCCTCTTCCACAGAGCTGCTTTCCAGGTCAACCCCTAACCCGTCGTGCAGGGCTTTTGCCCTCCCCAGGCGCAGGACCCTACATTTGCCCTTGTTGAACTTCATGAGGCTCCTCTCTGCCCAACTCTCTACCCTGTCCAGGTCTTGGCAAACCGCAGCACCACTTGGTGGTGTGTCAGTGACTTCTCCCATTCTGGTACCATCCCCACTACCTCCAGCAGCGTTCAGCTCCTTACCTCCCTCTTCCAGCGTGCCAGCCACTCGTCGCGTTTCCTCTTGCTGATATAGTAGGGGTCACCAGCCTGGAAGGTGTGCCGCTGCATGGGCCGCTGCCGCAGGCTCGACTCCCAGCCCAGCCCGCCACGCAGCCGCCCGCGGGAGCCCTGTGCCAGACGGAAAGAGAGATGAGGCTGAGTGCCACAGCTCCAGAGCTACCATGAGCACTGGGGATGGTGGTGTGGTGGGAGCCGTGGCCTGGAATGAGAAAGAGTGGAGCTCCTCGCGGGAGACTGGAGGTAGGCACTCTGCCAGGAGAGGTGGGCACAGGGCACATTCTCTGGCCCACATCTGTATCTGGACCTCGATGTACTCGGTCCACCTGACACAGCCATGTCTGGCTGCACCACGATGGGCACCACTAGCTCTGTCCTGGGCATTTATCTGCCTCTGGCCAACGTGGTCTGCCCAGGCACCAAGGGGAGGTGTGGGGTCAACTCAGGCACATCCCATTCGATGACAGGGATGGATAGGAGGGTTCACCAGCCTAGTAGTGGTGCCATCTGGTCCTGGTGCCTGGCTGTGCATAGGACTTCTACAGGGAGGGATCAGGGGGTGCCGGCTGCCTTGGGCACGGGGACCACAGTGCCATCTGGTGGGCTGCAGCACCGTGCTTATCTCCAGGGGGGCCCAGCCCCGAGATATACTTGCCTCCATTTTCAAGTTGTCAAAGTTGTTTTCTTCCTTCTCTTCCTTGCCTGCACACAGAACAGAGAGCAGCTATCAAGCAGGGGGATTGGTTCAGTGCTAGGGGACAGGGCACCCGGGGAGCAAGAGGGCCACCTATGGTTCCCCTAGCACCCCTAGGACACAGAAGGGTACCTGTTGCTGCCATGTGATGTTTGGGTCATGCTTCCCAGGGAATGCCAGCTGCTGGGATATGAGCTGGTTGCTCTTGCACCCTGCCTGGGAGGTCTGGAATTGCAAACTTCCATGCACCCCAAAGTGTCAGGGTCAGAGATGAGTCAGAGCATCGAGCATGAGGGGGCAGCCACCCACCCATACCTTGCTGTAGGGGTCTCTGGAGATAGGTCCCCATGCCAGGGAGGGCAACTCTGTCCTGGGCACCAGCTTCACCTCCGCAGCTGGGCATCAGCTACCCTGGCACAGAGCTGGGCTGCAACAGGGGGCTCAGCTGGGACCACTGGCATGCTCTTCTCCAGCTGAACGCATGCCATGACTTGTTGCAGGGTGCAACATCACCCAGTCATAGCTCCTTCAGATGCCTACCCAGACCTGCATGGCACCCAGACAGTCTGTTGCAAGTGGCACATGGGGACTTAACTCTGTAACAGTAGCTTGTCCCCATCCCAGAAGCAGCAAGGACTCAGCAGGAGAGCAGCCAGGGAACAGCAGGGGATACTGGGAAACAGGAGTTTTCAGGATTTGTGCTGGGGGTGTGTGCCCTGGGTGTACCCAGGTAGCCTGTCTTCCTGATTCTGCACATGGGCATGTGGCTCTCAGGTGGGGAAACTGAGGCACAGGAGAGGGCCCTGGCCTCTTCTGAGATGCTGGTGCCCCCTGTCACTGAGTCAAACCATCCAGGCACTGAGACTGACTAAACTAGGGACATGCAACTGGTGTCCTCCCACTCCTCTGCCACCCTGCCCACCACATGGCTGGGGGCACAGAGCCTAGTGTTGGGCTGCTACCAGTGCCAGGGCTGCTGCAGAAACAGGCCACAGTACCTCCAGCTCACTTCCTCGAGCATCCTGCACAGGCCTGGCACAGCGAGGGCTCAGCAAAGTCCCTGGCCTCAGCTCCTGCCCATCCCAGCCCCGTGCACTCTGCTAACCTGCTCTGACAATAGGCTGGGATGTAGGGCAGCAAGAGGTGAAAAGCAAGAGTGTGAGGAGGAGGAATCAGTGCTGGAGGCAGCAGTACTGGGTGAGGTGCAAAGGATGCTTGGGAGAACCCTCCAGCCAGCTGAGCATGAGGCAGCAGGAGCAAGAAGCAGACTAGGATCACAGAATCATGGAATCATTTCAGTTGGAAGAGACCTCCAAGATCAAGCTGAACTGTTAAACCAGCACTGCTAGGTCACCACTAAGCCATGACCCTCAGGCATCACATCTGCATGGTTTTGAAACCCCTCCAGAGAGGGGGACTCCACCACTGCCCAGGGCAGCCTGTTCCAGGCCTTTACGACCTTTCTGAGGAAGAAATTGTTCCTCATGTCCAACCTAAACCTCCTGTGGCACTATTTGAGGCTGTTTCCTCTTGTTCTATTATCACTTATTCCTTGTGAGAAGATACTGATCCCCACCTCACTCCAACCTGGTTTCGTCTGAGCCTTCCTCTTCTTCAGACTAAACAAGCCCTCTTCTCTCCACTGCTCCTCAAAAGACTTATGTTCTAGACCCTTCACCAGCTTTGTTTGTGCTTTTTTGGACACACTCCAGCCCCTCAATGGCCCAAAACTGAACCCATCATTTAAGATGCAGCCTCATCAGTGCCCACGACAGGGGGATGGTCATTGCCCTAGATGTGATCTGGCAGAAGCCAAGCGTGTGGCTGGAAGGTGATGATGTCTCTTCTAACATGAGCACAGACGTGGCTGAAGTGCTGCAAATGGCTCCCAGAGAAGGGCAGCGAGCTGGCCGCTGAACCCAGCACTTGCTCGTCACTGGAGCTGGTGCAGAACACCCCCAGGGTGTTCCACCCCACTCCCACACTGGTACCCGCATCAGGCTGTGCTGCACTGACTTGTTATGGCTCAGCTCATCTGGTCCAGTTCCATTCAGCACCACTCGGTTTGGCACTGGAGTTGCCCAGGGCATACCCAGCCCAGCAAGCCCCCCCTCCCCAGCTGTCTGTGCTGCACTGCTGGCTCTGGCTTCTCTGCTCCCTCGGCTGCCTGCTCTGTGCCTCGTGACTGCGGCAGCATCTGCATCGCTCGACTCCATCCCAGCCCTCCCTCATCTGTCTCCAGCCTTGCCTCTCCCAATAACATCCCAGCCCTCCCTCATCTGCCTCCAGCCTTGCCTATCCCAGCAACATGCCAGCCCAGCCTCTCCCAGTAACATCCCAGTTCAGCCTCTTCAAGCTCCATGCCAGCCTCTCCCTGCTTCATCCCAGCCTCTCCTCTCTCCATTCCCAGCCCTTCCTTGTTCATCTCCATTTTTATTCAGTGTGGCTGGCAGCAAGTCTGTGCTGAGCCAGGCCAAGAAGCCCCCAAGACCCAGCATCTGATCCTCACTTCATCCTCCCCATGCTTCTGCTCTGCAGTGCCTGTGTCACTCACCCAACTGGAAATGTGTCCCAGTTGGGAGTCCAGTCTGTGCCCACAGTCTCTGGTCTTAGCTCTGTGCACACTGGAAGAGCCTAGCTCTGTCCTCTTGGCATAGAGGTGGGTTCTACCTTCCCGAGCCTTCTCTGCTCTGGGCTGAGCGGTCCCAGCTCCCCCAGCTTCTCACCACAGCACAGATGCTCCAGTCCTTCAGCAACTCTGTGGCCCCTTACTGACCTCTCCTGGTCTGTCCATGTCCCTCTTGTACTGGGCCCAGCACTCCCACGGTGTCCTCCTCAATCCATGGATGCCATTTCTAATGCAGTCCAGGACACCACTTGCCTTCACTGAACAAGGACCTGCTGCTGGCTCTTGGTCAACTTGGTGCCCACCAGGAACTCCAGACCCTTCTCTGCACAGCTGCTTGCCAGATGAGTGGTGCCCAGCACATGCTGGGGCTGATCCTCAGCGTGGTGCTGAGCCCACCATACTCCATGCAATGCCCAGAGCAGCACTAGCATACCACACTTGGCACTGCCTTGGCACCAGGGCAGAATGGACCACCCCATGCCCATACCTCCCTCACTGCCCATGCCACATGCAGGGCTGCCATGCAAAGCGACATGAGCACCAGTGGGCATGCAGGTAGTGGCACATCTTCACCACACGGCATTGGCTGCATCGGCAGGATGAGGACTAATCTCCCCTCTGGCTCTGGTGGGAGCAGAGCCTGGTGGGATGGGTGGCACAACAGGATGAGCATGCGAGGGTAGCCCCCAGCTCTAACCTGCTGCCCCCACCCCAAATCCCGCCTGGCACCGAAGGGCTCAGCCCTTGCTCCTCCTCCTCATCCGGCAGCACTGCCCAGCCCAGGGAGGGCATGCCAGGCAGGGCTGGGGGTTCCCCGGTGAGGCGCAGCGGGTGGGTGCGTGGGCAGAGCCGCAGCCCTGTAGCCGGGAGCCCTCAATGCTAAGGTCTTACTTTTCTCTGCGGCTTCCAGGAGTTTCCTCCTCCCACGTTTCTTCTGGGGGTCGGAAGGGGCCAGCTCACCCTCATCGGCTGGGGCATCCAGGCCCTCCTTGGGGGTGCAGCGGCCGTTCTCCAGCGTCCGGCCCGTCTCGCCGTCTGCCAGGCTTTCCGTCTCGTCCTCCTCAGGGCGACCACCCTTGGGGCTCGTGCCACCTTCCTCTGCGCCCTTCCACTGGGCACCATCTCCTTCCACGTCACCGTTGGGCAGCGGCTCGGCAGGGCTGGCCTCTGGGCAGGGTGGGGGGCACTTGGGGACAGCCGCGATGTCTTTGGGGGTGTCACTGCTTTCCACCTGCCAAGGGAGAGGGAAAAGAGCTGCAATGGGTGCTGGCGGGGTCCACCAGCGGAGCCCACAGCACCATCCCGGATTGGCCAGCCCCATTCAGTCCCTGTCCTTGTTCCCCTGCCCTGACCCCCAATTCCCCACTGCAGACAGCACAGTATGAAGGGTGACAGTCTGCGCCCTCAGAGACACAGCTCCAGGATCTGGTGATGGTTTGAGGACAAAAGTGCATTACTCCAAAAAGAACAAGTTCCACCTCCTGCACCTCAGGCTGCTGCTCACTGCAGGAGCTGGCAAGCTGCCCTTGGGCAACAATGGCACCCTCAAAATCAGAAGTAGTGGTCATGGAACCCTCAGGACATGGACACGGTGTCACAACACTACAGGAACCATCACACAATGCCATGGCACACATAGAACCAGGGTATAGAGACTTGACATCATCTGGAACAAGGCACACTGCTGCGACACCCTCAGAATGAGGACATGCTGCTGTGATACTGTCAAGACCAGGACGCATGGACATGGGACAAAAGGATGAGGGCATGCTGCCATAGCATCCTCAGGCCATGCTAACAGGACATCTTTAGGAGAAGGACATGTTGCTGTGGCATCTTCAAGACAAGGACATGGTGACACAACACTGATAGGACCTGGACACATAGCCATAACATTCTCAAGACTGGAGCAGAAGGCCATGGCACCATCAAAGCCCAAGACATGTTGCCACAACACCATCAGCTGTGACTCCCTCAGGACCACAATACACAGCCATGACATTCTCAGGACCAAGACACATGACTGTGGCACCTTTAGCACTAGGACACACTGCCATGGCACTCTTAGGGCAAGAAGAAATGGTTGCAACACTTGAAGGACCAGGACATGGTGCCATGACACCATAAGTACCAAGACATGCTGTCATGAAACCTTCATAGCCAGTGTATGGTATTCCAGGACTGCTGCCATAGCACTCTCAGGAGCAGCTCATGTTACCATTACATCTTCAGGTCCAGGACATGCTCTATTGAGACCTTCAAGAAAAGATACAGCCATGACACCCTCAGGATGAGGACACAGAGCCATGGCATCCTCAGGACCTGAACCCTCAGGACAAGGACACAGGAATATGACACCATGAGGACCTTGGTACACCACCATGATGCCCTTGGTATCTTCAAGAGCACAAAATACTGCCATGACATTTTCAGGACCAGGACACAGGGAAGTGACATGCTCGGGACATGGATGCAGTGAAATGGTACCCTCATGACAAAGACATATAGCCATGGCACCTCCACATGAGGACACGCTGCCATGGCACCAACAGAAAAATGACACGGGGCCATGACATCCTCAGGACTAAGGGACACAGCCACAGAGACCTTTGGAACAAGACACACAGCCAGGACACACAACCATGTTGGCCTCAGGACCAGGACACTGTATTACCACACCCTCAGCACCAGAACAGAACACCTCAAAACTCTCAGGAGCTAGGCATACTGGTATGACAGCCTTGGGAAAACGACAGCCAGCCACAACATCCTTGGGATATAGAAAACAAAGCCATGGCACCCTCCAGACCAGGACACATGGATGCAACACCCTCACGATCAGGACACCCCATCATAGCACTTGCAGGACCAGGACAAAATGCCATGGCAACTTCAAGACCAGGACATACCACTCTGATCCCCTTATGACCATGACATGCCATGTCATCCTCAGGACCAAGACAAAAGGAGGCGACACCATGAGGATCAGGATGTGGAACTATGGCACCTTCAGGACCAAGAAACAAACTGTGACACTGTGGGGACATGGATATGCTGCCATGATACCTTCAGGACCTGGACATATCACAATGACACCCATAGGACCCAGACACCATGCCATGTCACCCACAGGAGCAAGATAAAGACAGTTGACCATGAGGACCTGGATACACTGCAATGACACCTTCAGAACCAGGAGATTCCACCACACGACTCTCAGGACCTGGACACAATGCCATGACACCCACAGAAGCATGCCACATAGCTGTGACACTCTCAGGACCAGGACATGGAGTCATGGTAACCATGACACACACAAGCATGGCCCATGGTGTGAGTGGGAAAGAGTGTGATAGGCACACACATGTGTCGCACGGGCAATGGCAACACTCACAGCCAGGCGTGCATGTGACAGGCAGTGATGGTGTCTGTGACAGGTGCATGTGTGACAGGCATGTGTGCAACAGGTGTGTGTGACAAGTGCATGTCTGCGACAGGTGTGTGACAGGTGTGTGTGCGAGTGTGATAGGTAGCTCTGTGACAGGCATGTGTGCGTTTGTGTGACAGGTGTATGTGTGACAAGTGCGTGTGTGTGACAAGTGTGAGCGAGTGTGATAGGCAGCTCTGTGACAGGCATGTGTGCGTTTGTGTGACAGGTGTATGTGTGACAAGTGTGTGTGTGACAAGTGTGAGCGAGTGTGATAGGCAGCTCTGTGACAGGCATGTGTGCGTTTGTGTGACAGGTGTATGTGTGACAAGTGTGTGTGTGTGACAAGTGTGAGCGAGTGTGATAGGTAGCTCTGTGACAGGCATGTGTGCGTTTGTGTGACAGGTGTATGTGTGACAAGTGTGTGTGTGTGACAAGTGTGAGCGAGTGTGATAGGCAGCTCTGTGACAGGCACATGTGTGTTTGTGTGACAGGTGTGTGTGTGACAAGTGCATGTGTGTGACAAGTGCGAGTGTGTGACAAGTGTGAGCGAGTGTGATAGGCAGCTCTGTGACAGGCATGTGTGTGTCTGTGTGACAGGTGTATGTGTGACATGTGCATGTGTGCGACAGGTGTGTGACAAGCGCATGTGACAGGCGTGTGTGTGTGACAAGTGCAGGTGTGTGACAGGTGTGTGTGTGAGTGTGATAGGTAGCTCTGTGACAGGCACATGTGTGTTTGTGTGACAGGTGTACGTGTGACAAGTGCGTGTGTGACAGGTGTGTGACAGATGCATGTGTGAGTGTGATAGGCAGCTCCATGACAGGTATGTGTGCAACAAGTGTGTGTGTGTGACAGGTCTGTGTGTGACAGACAGGTGTGGGACAGGTTGTGTGTGTGATGGGTGTGGCACGTGTGTGTGTGATGGGTGAGACAGGTGTGTGATGGGGGTGTGTGTGTGTGTGTGTGACAGGTGGGTGTATGATGGGTGTGTGTGACAGACTTGGGTGTGTGTGGCGGGGGTGTGCATGTGACAGCCATGTGTGTGTGTGATAGGACTGTGTGTAAGAGGGGTGTGTGTGTGTGTGTGTGTGTGTGTGTGTGTGTGACAGGCAGCACAGGAAATGTGCTGCTGGCCCTGGTGTGTGGGCGTGGGACACAGAGCAAGCCCAGCTGTGCCGGTGCTCACTGAGCATGTGCCCGCACACAACAGACGGTGCAAACATCAGCACAAAGTGTGGGGCTGGGGATGGCATAGCCAGACCCTTGCCATGCCACCAGCTATGGAGAAAGCGCATGGCACTGCATGGCACAGGCTGGCAGGAGCAGAGTCAGAGTGAGAGGAGCAGCCTGGCTCGGCGGTTTCCGTGGCCAAGGAGAGTGAAAGTGTTGCTGCGTCACTGCAACAGCCGGGCGCAGCCACGGCAGGGTGGGCTCTGCCACCCCGGTGGGATGCACTGCCACAGGGCTTAGTGCCCTCCCCGATGTGCTCCCGGGGGGGGTCACAGGAGGTCGAACATCCCAAGGACCGACATCCAGAGGTGCTGCCACTGCCTCCCGGTGCCAGGTACTGAGGAGGTGGTGCCTGGCCCTGTTTCCTGTGCCCCACACTCACCTTGGTGAGCTTGTGCACTCCAGATGCCCCTGCATGCCTCTACAACTTTGTGCTCCTCAGAACCCTGTGCTCACCTCTGCAGGTGTGAGTCCCTCAGCCCTCTGCTACCTCTGCCAGTTTGTGCAACATTCAGCCCCACCATGTCTCCAAACTTGTACATCCTGTGCCACATACTCACTTCCACAAGGTTACCATCCTCACGCTCACCTCTGGGAGATTGTGCTCCCCAGACCCACACACTTATCTCTGTGAGCTTCTGCAACCCTGACCCCACATTCACCACAAGCTTGTGCATCCTGTGCCCCACGCTCACTGCCACAAGCATGCCAGCCTCATGTTTGTGTATATGAGCCCTGCACTTATCTGCCCACCCCTGTCCACTTGAACCCTAGACAGGGGTTTTGCCAGAAGCCAGGAGTATCAAGGGCTTTGCAGAGTTCCAGGGAGGGAGAGGCCCTAGGTTTGTTCCCAGGAGAAACAGGGTGCCAGAGGAAGTGATATGGGGCTGCTGCAGTGGCCAAGTGGCACAGGGGAAACTGGCTGCAGTGCTGGGGTGGCACAGAGAGAAGTCAGCTGCAGGGACACTCCTGCCCATTCCTAGCAAACTACATGTCCCAGGATGCACTATACAGTGGCACAGTGCCAGGGAGAAAATGTTGAGCTGCCAGCCAGGCCTGGCATGAGCTAGGGTGCTTGCAGTGCCATAGGGATGCCCGCAGTGATGCCCACCCTCCCCTGCCCCAGGGCCATAAGGTAGGTAGGAGATGCTGAAGCTGAGACAGAAAGCAGGAGCTCTGGGGGTGATGGCAAGTGACAGAGGTAGCTTTGCTTGCCAGGGTTCCCTGGGTTCATGCCACAGGAGCCCTTTCCCTAGGCATGCCAAGCAGGCAGTGGGGAACATGTGATGCTTACCATAGTGCATCCCCTCCTTGTGCTTGCAGACCCCCTCCTCTGGCTGCCGCCGGCCTGGGTGCAGTCGCTTCCTCCCCACGCGCGCTTCCTGCCTGCCTTGGCCGCTCTGGCTTGCTGGCAGTCACTTCCTCCACTCCCTTGCTCGTTTGCTGGCCCCAGCATGCAAGATGCTGTGCTGAGGGGCCACAAGCAGAGCCAGGAAGGATGACAGGAGGGGCAATGGGGGCCAGGGGGAGCCCCAACAGGGTGTTTGGCAGCACTGGTGGGTTGCTACAGCCACACTGGTGCAATGGCTGTCAGCTCCACGGAATTGTTCCTGAGTACTGCTGCACTGTGCAAACCTGCACCAGAGGCTGGGCCCACTCCCACCTGGGGACAGCATGGTGATGTCACTCATGCATGCACCAGAATGAGTGACACAGAATGGTAGGGGTTGGAAGTGACTTCTGGAGATCATCTAGTCCAACTCTCCTGCATGTTTGCCTAGATCAGGTTGCACAGGAATGCACTGCACAGGGTCACCATATAACTACGCACTGGGGACCACAGGCAACACCAGTCACAGAGGTCCCTGATGGGCACTCCCCATGATGGAGGAGTGGGATGATGGGCTCTGGGCTGTGGCAGGCAACAAAGCCTGGTTACCACAGAGGGCACAGCTCGATCACGCAGACACTGATGCCATTGGAAGGGTCAAGGTGTTACAGAATTGGAAATGCTTAGGTGGGAAGGGACCTTTAAAGCTCATCTACTGCAACCCTCCAAAGGTCATCAGGGACATCTTCAACAACAGCAGGTTGCTGAGAGGCCATTCAACCCGACCTACAAAGTTTCCAGGGTTACAGCATCTATCACCTCTCTGGGTAACCTGGGCCAGTGTGTCTCCAAACAATTTCTTCCTTCTATCTAGTGCTAATCTCCCTTTAGTTTAAAACCACCACCCTTGTCTCATCTCCATGCTCCCTTATCAGTCCCTTTAAGTATTGATAGGCCACAATAAGATCTCCCCCAGACCCTTCTTTTCTCCAAGCTGAACAACCCAAACTGCCTCAGCCTGTCCTCACAGCAGAGGGGCTCTGGCACTTGGGATTATTGTTGTGGCTTCCTCTGGACCAGCTCAAACATATCCACAACTCTCCTGTGCTGATGACCCTAGAACTGGGCACAGTACTGCAGGGCTGGCCTCCATCCCTTTATCGCCCAGCCTGAACTGATACTGAGGGCTGCCTCAACCCAGGTGCAGGACCTTGCATTTAAATCTCATTGAACCTCACGAGGTTCACATGGAACCACTTCTCCAGCTTGTCCAGGTCCCTCTGGATGCATCCCATCCCTCAGGCTTGTCCACATGCACACTGGTAGCCTTGTGATCCTTGGCTGCCATCCCCTCACAATGCTGTGCCAGGGCCACAGCCACCCCCAGCCCTACTCCTGCCTCTTACTTGGGGCTGCATCCTGGACACTCTACCAACAACAATCACAGGGGCTGCGTGGGCTTCCTAGGAGGAAATGGGAAGGGCAGAAATGTACTCCGGATTGGGTGGCTGCAGGGACTTAATCCATCCACAGGGCCTGAGTCTGGCTGCAGGAGACACAGAGAAGGGTAGCAGAAGCATGGTGGCATGTGCTACCCTTCAAACTGTGAGGGTATGGCAGTGTCACCAGGATGAACATTATGACATTACTGCCTGCCTGGCACTGGGGAGCGCCACCCTGCTGGGATCATACATCCCTCACTGGGAACTGTACCACTTCCTACCCCATGCGGGGCTGTGGCAGTGGGGGCTGCCATGCTGTGTGCCATCCTGGTGTCATGGCCTTGCCTTTGGCAGTCTCTTCCCACTAGCACAGCAGATCCCAGCAAGCTGTGCTTTCAGGAAACCATTTATCTACCATGGCATTCATGCAGCTCTGGCTCCCTGGGCACCATGGTGCTGCAAGACAGCGCTAGGCTAGTGGGTCCTGTCATGTTGCAGTCAGACGAGGAGCATGCCAGGAGGTTAACCCCAACACAGCATCCCCTAGCATGACAGTGTGCTGGGACAGGGACACCGCAGGTGACACAGTGGCTAACATGCCCTAGCATGACACCCATCCACAAGCAGCATCCTCTCACCTCCAGCCCATCAACAGCTGCCCCAGCCAAACCTGGTACCATGGCTCCAGCAGAATTGCCACTTACCTATCCGGGTTAGAACTGGACTCTGGACTCACCGGGCATCCCAGTGCCACTGCTCAGACACTGCCTCTGGGACAGTGAGGCACAAGGGAAGGGGAAGCCAGAACCCACCCCGTGTCCCTGCCTCTCTCTGGCCACCCCGNCTTTCTGCTGCTCCCCTCCCCTCTGCTGGGCCCTGCCAAGGAGGCTGCTCCGTCGGGAGCCTGTTGGGTTGGAAAGCTCCACGCCTGCCCCAATGCCTTGCTTGCTGCCAGAAGGGACACCGCAGGGGACCTCGGTGGGTTGATTGTGTTGAGGACCCATAAAATCGCTTGGGTCGGAAAAGACCTTTAAGATTACCAAGTCTGACCATTAACTCAGCACTGCCAGGTTGCCACCAAACCATGGCCCTCAGCACCGCATCTGTATGGTTTTTAAACACCACCAGGGATGGACACTATACCACTGCCCTGGGCAGCCTGTTCCAGGCCTTGACCTTTCCATGAAGAAACTGTTCCTCATATCCAACATAAACCTCCCCTGGAACAACCTGATGCTGCTTACATTTTTTCTATCCTTTCTTCTGTGGAAGAAGAGACTGACTACCACCTCACTCCAACCTCCTTTCAGGAGAGGAGAGAGAGGTCTCCCTTTCACTCCAGACCAAACAATCCCGGTTCCCTCAGCTGCTCCTCACAATATATGTGCTCTAGATCCTTCACCAGCATAACTGTCCTCCTCTGGATGTACTCCAGCACCACAATGTCCATCCTAGAGTGAGGGTCCCCAAACTGAACCAAATCCAGTATTAAAGATGTGACCTCAGCAGTGCCGAGCACAGTGGGACAATCCCTGCCCTAGTCCTGCTAGCCACAAAACTGCCAATCCAAGACAGGATGCTGTTGGCCTTCTTGGCTACCTGGGTATACATGCTGATGCTAGGGACAAGTCCCTGTAGAGGGGTTTGGGACGGTTTCAAACACCACAGCCCTCAGCGACCCTCTGGCCAACCCCATTTCCAGAGTTTACAGCACCAGCTACAAACTTGCAGAGCCCCTGCCCAATTCTGAGGAGCTGCCCAATCAGGGCACATGGGGATGGGGTCCTGGTGAGCATAGTTCTGGAGACCCTCAGCCAGACTCCAAGGTGACAGCCTGCTCACCCAGGGTCCCCAGTCTGGTGGCCCCAGAAGGTGGCTCCTCTTGCAGGCACTGGCACCATGGGGAGGATATTTTTAGCAGTTCACACCTGTCCGGGGCTTTCCCCAGCCTGCTGGCAGTGCTCATGAGGCTGTGGAGCTTGCCAGCTCCAACCGCTTGGCAGCAGAACCTGCTGGCTGGACAAAGTGGCTGATGCCATCCATGGGGCAGGTGTGGCATAAGAGAAAAAGCAGCAGAAGTAGGTGGAATGGGCACCCATTGTGATCCAGTCAGCATTTCTGCAGGAGGCCTGGGAGGTACCTGGCATTGTGGCATCCCTGCTACCCATCCTGGGGCATGGAAAGGGCCCCTGGGGCTGCCTGATCTCATGGGCAGAGACCTCCTGGTTCCCAGGCTCGATCTCTTCCTGACAACCTTACCCAGTTGTTCCCATGCCAGCATTGTTCTTCCACCCAAACGGCTTCCCCTGGCCCCAGCATGTACCTCCCGCCTCTCTGCATTTACAGTCAGGCTCTGAAGCATGTTTGCCTGCTCCAAGCCCTGCACCCCATCCAGCCCCGTCACACCCCTGTTTGCCCCCCCAGGTGATAGCCTCCCTGGCCCTGTTGCCACGACAGCACAGATCCAGCACACAGATGAGGATCTGGACGCAGTCAAGCACAGGATTAACCCTTTCTGCAGCTGGAAACCTCAGCAAGGAGGTTTTTCCACTTTTCTAGTAGTGAAGGGTGCCCCACCCTTGCTTGTTTCTGCCCCACTGTCCCCTCCTATGGGAACAGGAATGCTGCCAAAGCCCAGGGTGATGACATGCACCTATTTTCTGGGGCTTCAATATCCAGAGGAACCTCTGTTCCTGCCCTGAACATTGAGTTCGTGGTGACACCTGCAGCTGGTGGTGTTACAAGGACAGTCACCATGGTTACCCCTACTATGACAAACCACGGTTTAGGAAGGCCAAACCCCCATCTCCATGAGTCTCTGCTTGCCTTTGCCCTGGATGCCTTTGTGTCCCACAAGAGCAGGTTGCTGCCCAAAGCCCTGAGCACTCCTTGTTAGCAGCCATGTGTGGCAGCCTGTAAGCACCAGCACTGCTGGGGCTCCATGAGGTACTCCCCAGGATGAGCCATTTTGGCACACAGCTGGCTGCGGTCCCAAACAGCTGTGCCAGTGAGCAGGGAGCTCACTGAGCCCTACACACTATGGAGTGAGCACCGCATGCGTGGCAGGAGCCAGGGAAGTCAGTGACAGCTCAGGCCTGCACGCCTACTTCCATTTTGTTATTGCATATGCTGGCATGAGCCTGAGAGCTGTGCACTATCACCTGGCACCTGACTGGTCACAGCAGCCAGAGGAGGGCTGAGCAGCTTCTTGGTGGCGGTGGACACACACACAAGGGGACACACACCCCTCCAATGGGGAGCAAATGCACAGCCTCAACCAGAGCCACACTGAGGAATAAGAGGCTTGCCACCAGGCACAGGAAGCATTTACCAGGGGCTGGAGGTTGCTGGGGTGGCAAGCGAGCAGCTGCATGCCCTGCACATTGGGAAGCTGCAGGGGCCAGCTGCATGCCAGAAGCCATAGTCTCCCATTGACACAGCAAAGGGGCAGAACAGCCCGGGGTGGGGGGGGAGGCACCCCACTGTGCCCACTGCCCGCTGGCTCACCTGGGCATGCTTGCGCTTCCGCCCAGGCCGCCCGGCTTTCCTCATGGGCGTCCCTGGCTCCTGCTTCTCCTCCTTGCTCTGGTTCTCCTCAGGCTCCTCTTCCCCCTGTGAGCCAGAGACAGAGAGGATGGTTATGCCATCAGCCCCAGAGCCGGGCAGCCTGGGGTCCTGGGCACAGTTCTGCTCAGTGCTGAGATGGCTGGCACCAAGGGTGCACCACAGAGGGTTGACCATGGCTGGGTGCCTTGGCATCATCTGGCATCAGCAGGCCTGCAGCCTCTAGGGCACCATTAAAAAGGTAAGTGTGGCGCATGCCAGGTTGGGGCTGCAGCACAAACTGCAGTGGGACTGGGCACTATCACTGGGTGAGCCCTCCTATACATGCTCCTGCCCCAGCCAGCTCACCCATTTCTGTAACCTGCAAGAGCCTTAAGTGTGTGGGAATTTGGGCTTCTGCACTGTGGCATGCAGAAGGGGCTGCACGGATCCCATGGCATGGCATGGCATGGCATGGCACGGCACAACAGAGGCCATACAGGTCCCCGGGGACAAGGACAGGCAGAAGGAGCCAGGGTGCCCTTGGAGTAAGGCGTCCTTGCGCTTTCGGGGACTGCACCTCCCCCTCCATGCACTGCCTGGAGCAACTGCCAGAGCCCCACCACCCCATCCCCGCCTCCCCAGCACCATGCCCCACCCCTATGTGCTGGCAGGGTGCCCGCACCAACACAGGCAGTGGAGCAGGAACCTGGCCCGGGGAAATGAACCTGCTCCCGCGCCGCGGCTGCAGCACCCGCCCCAGGACTGTGGCGTGCCTCAGGCCACGCTTCCCACTCCGGGCCGCGCTCCCCGCCTGGGGGTCCTATGTCTGGTGCTGTGGCCTGGCGAAGGGACGTGGACGCAGGGCGAGGCTGTGTGGGGCCCCTCGGGTGTCCTGCGGCGGTGGCGAAGCTGGTTTCACCTGAGCCCCAGAAGATCCCGTCGGCAGCAGCCAAAGCAGGAAGAGGCCACAGAGGGGGGAGCAGGGGAAGGAGGAGAGGCCGGCGGGGGGCTGGCGAGGGAGAGGCCGGGGAGGGGATGGGGCTGGCAGCCAGACAGCGCAGACATCCAGCTGCACTCGTGCGGCCTTGCAGTCATGGCGGGCGCCAGTCCCGATCACATTTTTGCAGCCTGCCGCTGCCCTCCTTCCCCCCGCGCCTGGAGCGGTTGCAGGCAGTGATGCCCGCAGCATCAGCACATCCCTGCTAGGCTCCAACCCGAAGGTCCCACGGGGTTGGGACGTACCAGGTCCCATGGCCATGGTGCCCCACAGCTGCAATGCTCCACACCAGCTCCTCCCCATCCCTGACAACTCAAACGCAGCCTGTGTCCCACCATGCCCCTCGATTCCCATCTGCCCCTGTCCAGCATCGTGCATAAGTGTTTAGAATGGATAGAATGGAAAGGTCTGGCAGGGTGTCAAGTCCTGCAGCTGGGAGAGGATGCAGCTGGGGAGCACATGGTGGGTGTTGGTGAGGCAAGGGGTGCTCTACAGGATCCCTAGGCAATGCTCCCTCCCCTGGCAGACTGCAGTCCTTTACAGGAGGCTCTCTGTGCTGCCCCAGGTCCATATTAACCGTCTGAGCAGTAGCAATAGGCACAGCTGTGATTCTTCTCCCAGCAATGCCCTGTGCCGGCAAGGCGATGTTGGGCACGGTGCCTTGCCTGCCACAGCAACCCGAGCTCCTCCCATGGTGCACAGGACTGGTGCTCAGGGTTCCATTCTGCTCCTTGTGCTGTGCCCAGTACATGGAACATTAGCATGAAGGACACTGTAGTGTCAAGGGGACACTGCAGTATTGAGGGGGGGACCCTGACTGGGGGGGGCAGGGAGGCGCTCCCAGCCCAGGGTGGGTTACAAGGTTACAATGCTCCCTGTAGCCCTGCAATGGAGCTCAGCATAGTTCCACACCAGCAAGCTGGGGGATGCAAGGCCCAGAGCAGGACCAGGACTGAAGGGACCCCCCTCCCCACAGAGCATAGCATCCCAAAATCAGGGTAGGCATCAGAGAAGAGCAGCCCAAGCGTGAGCAAGGCTGATGCAAAGGGCTGCAAGGGGGATCTGCTGCTCCCTTCCTGGTGCAGGGGAGCTGGAGCTGCAGCCCCTCACTGCAGCAGCCCCTTGCTGCCCACAGCCCGCCGGGAGCTGAGTCATCTCCCCATACATCACCCTGCTCCTCGCCGTCTCGTCTGCCCGGGTCTCGGCCAGGCGCGGGGCTGCATGGCACGTCCCCGATGCGCCGTGCTCCTGCGCCGCTGCCAAGCAACAACCCAGAGGGAAACCACCGCTGAGGAGGAGGAGGAGGAAAAGCTGCTGCATGACGCAGTGCTGGCTCTGCAGCCGCTGTGCTGGGTCCCAGCTCCCGGCTGCACTAGGGAGACCTTGGTGGTGGAAAGAAATCCACCTGGATGGGCAGGAGAATGTGGGTGCAGAGACCACCCCCATCTTGCACAGGAGCTGGATCTCAGCCTTGCGAGGCCTACACTGAGAGCTGACAGCCCAGGCATGAGCTACAGCACTGTGCAGCCTCCTGGCCCCGTGCATCCCCTCGTCAGGTGACCTCTGCGGGGCAGGCAATGCTGTGTCTCGGTGGGGTCAGGCCAGGACAGTGCTCAGCTGGGCGCACTCATGGTGAGCTTGCTGCCAGCCCACGTGGGTCACTGGCACCCCAGGGACCAGCGCTGCCACTGGTGGGCCCTGCTTTGGAAGGTAAGCCAGGTTGCACTGCAAGCACCACTTTGTCCCACGGCTCTTCCTTGCAGCTCTCCCCCTAACACAGCCCCACTCTCCAAGCCAGTTCTGCCATGCACCTCCAGAATTGCACCAAAACACAGGATGAGCTGTCACACTCATCTCCCGGGGTCTGCCTCACTCACATCCCTTGTGCCAGCAATCGATGCAGGCGGGATCAGCCACACACTCCTGCCCTGGCATAACCCGACATGTGCTAAAGCATGGTACCAATCAACTAACCCCTGGTTTACTTGCCCCTCCCACACCTCCAGTCACACCACAAAAGTATCAGGCACTTCCCAAAGGACAGACACACGGCTCAACCCATCCAGTTGCCCGGAGAGATCACTGGAGGATGGGGAGGGAGCACTGGCACAAGGACCAGACAGGCTTGACCTGGTGTGGGAGGCTCAGTGTGGCTGCCACGGTCAAGCTGGCCTAGAGGAACTTGGATGACCCCAATCTCCTGCTGCCTGAAGCAAGACAGCGGCCAGCTGGCCACCAGCTCCAGTCCCCACACCTTGACTAGGGCAGGCCCTGCCCCTGTGCCCGCCAGGACACTGCTTCTCTCCACAGGAAGAGTGACGCCTTTGCCAGCACCAGGAGTGCCACACCAGCCTGGTGAGTCCTTGTGTGGTAGGGAGCAGTGAGGACAGGCTCAAAGCCTGCCACTCCCCTGGCTCTGACATCCACAAACCCAGTGCAGACCCTTGCCCACTGCTGCACTCTCAGCCTCATCCAAGCTGGCCCCTGCTGAGTGTTGCAGCAGGCAGGGCAGTTTGAGGGGCAGCCCTTCCCCACAGAGCCGCTTCAAAAGGGGATGCTGGGGGGGAAGCATGTACCAGAGATGGGGTCCATGCACCAGGGCTGAGCCCCTTGTATGATGCATTGATGAGAAGGTGAGCAGGCACCATGTGCCACTTGGCACAGCGAGGTTACTGTTCCCCCCCAGCTGCAGCATTGCACATAAGGAGGCAGAAAGAGGACAGAGATCCCCCTAGTCCCTGCAGCAGGTGGCACCCCCACAACAGAGCATCAAGACTGGCACAAGGGTTTGATCTTGGCTCTTGTGGTGAGGCTACAGGGCCACCTCTCAATGCATGTCCCATGTCCTCTTATTACTGCCCCACAGCCCAAGTAGTTCATCCACTCACCCCCAGAACTGGGAGGTAGCCCCTACCCCAGCCATCCCTCCCCACAGACAGGTTCAACCCAGCCCTGGCTGCTACTGCTGGGAGATGACAGCAGGTTTCTGCTTCCCTGTCCCCTCCCCACACTCCCCACTGCCAGGAATAGCTCAATCCGCACTAATCCCGGCTGCAGCTCAGGGCTCCCCCGGCTTGGCACCTCACTCCCCAGTGTGGCGAGGGGGGAGCAGGGTTGGCACATGGCAGAAGGAACTCCACACTCCCTTTATCTGCACACCAGCCAGCCAGGCACAAACTGCACCCACAGAACCCACCAGTACTCCAACACTAGCTGTATAAGTGCCAAGCCCAGCAATGGGGATGTTGGCAGCACAAACAGGCCTCCTCCCACCTCCCCACAGCTTCTCTGATCTATGGCAGGACCCTACCTTGTGCGTGTCGAGTGCTTCGCGGTTTGGAGTAGAGCTGCTGGTGTCGAGGCTCCCACTGGATGGCATGGTGGGGAGCAAGGGTGGGACTGTCTGCTCTTCAGCACCAAAGCAGGTCCTGCCTCTACTGCCACTCTCCGGCTCTCTGCACCAAGCAGGGGGTCCAGGAGCCGTCACCCAGCACAGCGGCCAGCCCTTGCGTCCCACCACCTGCTTGGATCCTTCTGCCCCTGCAGGAAGTAGAGAGGGTTGGGACTGAGGGGGGAATGCCAGGACTGGGGTGAGGGGAGAACATCAGCCCCGCCGCCCCTTGCCCGCTGCACCGCGCCCTGGCCCCCGACAATTATTAACACACCACAACCTTGACTCAGACGGGCTGGGCTGGGGGCCCTTGTCCCCGGCATCGCCCTGGCTGCGGGGGGCACAGCGTGGGGTACATGGTGCTGGCTGTGCCAGCAAAAGGTGCAAGGAGCAGTGTGGGCTGCATGGGGCATTTCGAGGGGCACACAGTGCCCAGGGGTGCTCATCACACCATGTGAGCTGCATGGCACAGGGTGAAGATTGTTGGGTGTAAGGTGCGTGGGATGTGCAGCACAGTGCAGGGTGCACAGTGCGAGATGCATGGCATAGGGTACATGCAGGAGCTGCATTCTGCAGGGTGCACAGCACTGGGTAAAGGGTGCACAACGCAGGCTGCACAGTGCACAGGGCAGAGTGCAAGATGCAGGATGCATTCTGCAGGGTGCACAGCAGGGGTGCAGAATGCACTCTGCATGGCACAGAGTGCAGGGTGCATGAGGTAGGATGCAGTGTGGAGTGCAAGGTAGAGGGTGCACTCTGAGGGGCGTGGGATGTCGGATGCCGGGTTCAGAATGGAGAGTGCATTCTGTGGGGCACAAGGTGTGGGGTGCAGAGGGCAGGTTGCAGGTTGAGGGCGCAGGGTGTGAGGTGCAGGGTGGGGGTGCCGACAGGGGCTGTGGAGGAGGCTGAGCCCCAGCACCTGTTGCTATGGCAAACGCTGCATTAGCCATGGCCGAGGCTGCTGTTGCCTTTGGCACCGGAGCTGCAATTTGTTTCTAGAGCTTTCCAGCCGCAGCCTGCTCGCTTGCTTGCTCCCAGCTGGCAGGCGAGCGGGGGGCTGCCAGGGGGCTATGAGCGGCTATGGGCAGGCAGGGTCACTGACGAGACAACATCAATCCCAAATCGGACACATCCCGTTTGTCCCCACAGCTATGTACAATGGGGGGCTGCCTATGGGAGGAGAAGGGGTTCCCATCAGGGCTGCAGCTTCTCCTGGTCCCCCAAGCTGTACCCACCACATGCACACGGACCCTCTAGGGCTTGCTGTGGAAGGTAGGAGATGGGTGAGTGGGAGCTGAGTGGGAGCTTAGCAGTTCCTGTCTCAGCTCCCTCAGCATGGCCCCTCTCACAGGGAGGGCTGGGGTGGGACATGGGTGGGAGTGGGAAGAGAGGGGGGGGTGTGTGCAAGGTGTAGGTGCAGGCTGGGGATGTAAGTTGGAAGAGGAGGACGCAGGTGTACGATGAGAGCTGGGGTGCTGTGTGTGGTCTGGGGGTGCAGGATGCAGGCTAATGGTGCTAGGTGCAGAGCAAGACTCTCAGGAGTGATGAATGGGTTGGGAGATGTGGGCTGGGGGTGCTGGATGCAGGATGAAACCTGGGGGTGCAAGATATGGGTGTAGGATGGGAGTGTGGGATGAGAGTGTGGGTACAGGACATAATATAGAGATGTGGGGTGCAGGCTGCCTCTCCCGCAATGGCCAGACCTGTGCCAGCTGCCAGTCAGCGGCTTCCCCATCCTTCTGTCACCACTTTGGGAAGCCCCTGGGAGAGACCCATCCCAGGGCACTGGCCCTGTCAGCCGTGTACCACAAAGGGCTTGGCCATGCTCTTTGCCTCCTGCCACTGCTGGACTCTGCCCCACACTGACACCCCAGGCACAGCAGTGCACCTCTGTGAGGGACTGGGGCTGGCACCAAGCACCTCAAACACCCACATGCTGCTTTTTCCTACACCTATTTGGCAACAGCTGTGCCACCAGCACCACGGCACACTGGCACAGCATGGCACACCATTCAGCATGGCATGGCACAGCATGATGTAGCACCTCAGTCCCATGTCCCTTCTTGTGAGCTGCCTCCCTGGGGTGCTGCTTGTGAGCATGGGGCTGCCCATGACCCTCAGAGCCCACATCAAGCTGTACCACAGCAAAGCCCTGGCTGCAGGCAGGGGGAGGACACGTGCCATAAGGAAATATCCGGGGACACCCCAGCAGCACCGTCGCACCGTGGCAGGAGTGCCCCAGCCACCTCAGGGAGGTCCTTCGTGCCCAAAAGCGGAATGACAATGTCCCCGGTGGGTCTCTGCTGGCATGTGACACATCCATGGGAAATGGCTCAGGCAACCCTAGCCCCACGACACCGGGGTCCCTCCGGCCCCCAAGCCCAGCCCCACCGCACTGGGGTCTCTCTGGCAGCCCCGGGGTGGGGGGCAGGTGAACCTCCCAACCCGGTTTCCCCGGTGCTCGTACAGCCACTAACTGCCCTGCTTGACGCTGCCGAAGGGCCAGCTCGCAGGGCTTTGGTTCGCTTCCAGCCAACATGGTCTCCGAACGCTCTAAAAATAGTTGGGCTGCGTACAAAACCCCGCGGCAGCTCCGGCCCGCCGGCCGCTGGAACAAAGACGGGGAGAAACCGGCGGCACCGGCTGCTTCCCGCTCCCCCCAGCCCCACCACCGGCACCGCGGGGACAGCCGAGCGCGGTCCCACCGGGAGGGTCCATGCGGCTAACGCGGACGCCCCCCCCGGCACCGGCCCCGCTCCTCCGCGCTCTTACCCGGCCGAGGCTCACAGGATGTAGGGGACGGGGCGAAGGGGGGAGCTGTGGTGCCGTACCCCCACCTTAGGCCGCCGAAACCCTCCTCCCGCAGCGCCGGGGCATCCCCTCGCCGACGCGGCGGCTCGGCGGTGGCGGCGGGGGGACACACACACACACACAGACCCTCGTCCTGCGCCGAGGCGCGGGGAGGGACTCGCAGCGCCGCTTGCCTCTTGCCTCCCTATTTAAGGGCTCGGGCCGGCCTCAGAGCTGACGGTGAGCGGGCGAACCGGCAACCCCCAGCCCGCGCCGTGCCGCTCCCGCACGCCGGGGCCCCGACGAGTCACGCTCGGCAGAGGCGTTCCAAAGTAGGTTACCTGCGACGGGGGGATGAGACACGCGGCGATGACCAAAATTTAAAAAAAAAAAAAACAAAACCCAAAAACCCCCCAAACAACAACCCCCCCCAACCAACCCCTAAACCAAAAATCCCAGGAAAAAACGCAGGGAAAAAATCCGCCTTTTTTTCTTTTCTTTTTTTTTTCTTTTACATTTAGGGACCTCGCCGGCGCCCGCCGCTGCTGTGCCGCAGCCGGGAACCCGCAGAAACCCAAACGGCCATTTTAGGTGATGGCGAGCAGGGTGCCCCCACAGACCCCCACGCAGGTGGCGGCTGACACGTTCACCGCAGTCCCGCTCGCTCCTGTCCTAATGTGACCTCGTGTGTAGCATCCCGCCCCCCTCCCGGCGCGGTGACACCCATCGCCGGGTGTGGCAGGGGTCCCCCCGGCCCTCCC
>VWZE01019355.1:350920-377000 GCA_013396675.1 Eubucco bourcierii
CCGAGCCGTGCCGAGCCGCCGCCGCTGCGCTGCCCGGCCAGGCCTCCCTCCGCCCGCAGCGCCGCCGCCTCCACTGCAGCACCGAGCCGTGCCGCGCGGTCCTAGTGCTCGCCGCCCGCACCAGCGCAACCCGGACCCGCTGGGCCAGGCAGAGCCGTGCAGGGGCGCGCAGGGTCGGGCTGGGCTCCGTCGGGTGTCATCGAAGATCGGCAGGAATGGGACAGTCCGGGTAATGCTAGTCTTTGCTGACCTCGGCTAAGCCAAGCCGTGCTGTGCCGTGCCAAGCCAAGCAAGACTCTGCCAGACCAAGCCAAACGCTGTCAGGGGCTGTGCAGTGTCAAGCAAAGCTGGACTGAGCCAAACCAAGCTGAGCTGAACCAAGCTGGGCCAGGCTGGGTTGAGACTGTGCTGGCCATGCAGTGCTGAACACAGCCAGACCATGATAAGCCAAGCCGTGCTGTGCCATGCAAAGCCATGCTGTGCCACGCCAAACTCTGCTGTGTTATGCCAAGCCAGACCATGCCAAACCAAGGTGAGACAGACTAGGCCGACCAAGTCAACGGCTGTGCACTGTCAAGCAGGCCAGACTGGATTGGGCCAAACTGAGACAAGCCAAGTCAGGCAGGATCAGACTGGGTTGGACCAATGTTGACCATGAAGTCCCAAACCAGGGCAGACCAATGTGAGCCAACTTGTGCTGGGCCAGGCTAAGCCAAGCTGAGCTGCACCATGTTCTGGGCTGAGATGGGCTGGGCCAAGCTGAACCGAGCAGAGCCCAGCATCAATGAACCACACTGGCCAGATGTGAACAATCCCAGGCCAAATCAAGCTGTGCCAGGCCAAACCAAGTAGTGCTAGGCCATGCAGTACTAAGCCAAGTGATGCCATACGCAGCCAAGGAGCACCAGGCTGTGCCATGCTAAGCTGTGCCATGCAGTGCTAATCTGTACAGCACTGCACAGTGACGGTCAGGGTCCTGTAGCCTGACCATCTTGTGTGGTGCCAAGCTGAGCTGTGCCATGCAGTGCTGAGCTGTTGCAAGCTATGCTGTGCATTGCTGCAGGGACCTGTCCTGTGGTTTGCCCTGGACATTCTGCAGTGCTTGCCCACAGTTCGTTCCACTGTGCCCCATGGCAGCGGCTGTGCCTTCCCAGCAGGCCAAGTGCATGGCAGCTCCTTTCAAGGCTTGAAGGCTTGAAGCCCCATGGCAAGCACGGGCACACCATGAAGGCTTGGAAATGTCTTAGCAAGCAGAATTGCTTTGAGTTTTGGGATTTATGAACATGCCTGAGGTTTCCTGGGCCTTAGTGCAGGCTCCTGTGGCATCTGTGGTACCCTGGGTACATGGAAAGATACTGGAGAACTGGGCATCACTGGGACAGACCCACTGGTTGGCAGCAGCTGTAGAAGGAAGACAGGCTCTGTAGGGAAGACCTACAGGTCAAGGGCTTAGGCCTGGGCTCCGAGGACCATTGAAGACTCCAGAAGAGCTGTGGGCCACCGCTGGACAGGAGCAATAGGAGGGGAGATTGCTGGGTCCCCCCACTCATGGTGGTGCCCAGGGATGGCCACACTGCCACGCACAACACTGCACACTGGGCATGGGCTGCACCACCAAAGCTTGTGCTTGACCAGGTCCACATGTCGCCAGTGGTTGCTGAGGGAGAATCCTGGCACCACTTAAAGTATCAGGTATCCACGGCCCTTGGCAAGGGCACAGAGGCACCTGGCAGAGCCTGGTCCCTCTCCTGTGCCCTGAGTGGCCCCACTCCAATCCCTTGCTGGGACATGGAGGGATGCAACCCCAAAAGGAACTCTTCCAGCCTGAGCCCTTGGGCTGTCAATGGTGCTGCAAGGCACTGAGCGCACTTGGGGGCACTGTAAAATAAATGTTAATAAATAATAATAATTAATGTGGCATTCCTCTGACTTAATAGGCCATATCCTCATTGCTGCAGGGGAATATTTCTCCTCCCTCATTCCTGCTCCCATGGGTGTCTTGCTGGAGTCATCAAGTGGATGCTGGTGTTCCTGGGGGTGGGATTGACCCCACCAAACCAGCTGCTGCTGATGCTCATATCTGTGATGATGAGGTCCTGGTGCTGCACTGGAAAGAGCACCACAGACCTGGGGTGCAGTGAGCAGCAGTGTGTCATTTCCCAGGCATGTGAAATTGAGGATCTGCCCTGGCTCTGCATTTTGGTGTAGCCAGGGGCTGGTAGTGGCACAGTGTGCAGGACCTGAGCCCAAACCTGAACGTGGTATTCACCAGTGCTGTGTACAGGCTCTGGTGGCTCAGGCCCTGGCTCTGCTGGCCACATTGTTGCTGATACAACCTGTGACTGAATGTCCCACCCAGCCAAGCTTTGGCGTCAAGTGTGTGCCAGGATGCTGTGTGCCTGCAGCAGAACGTGGGCAGGTTAGCCCTGAATGTGTTCCTTTGCATGCACTCCTCAAGTTGCCCATGGCCTCACCATCCCCCTAGCTATGGCAGAGCTTTACCAGCTGGCTCCTGTGGCCACAGTGAGGAGTGTTGGTGATGCTGGTATTGGTGATCACAGAATCCCTGAATCCCACTGGTGGAGGTTGGAGAGGACATCTAAGGAGCATCTTGTCAAATACCCTTGCTAAAGCACAGTCACCCAGAACAGGTTGCCCAGGATTATAACATCCAGGTGGATTTGGAATCTCTCTAGAGAAATAGACTCCACAACCTCCTTGGGCAGCCTAGTCCAGGGCTCCAGCACCCCCACAGGAATGAAATTTCTACTCACGTTCAAATGGAACCTCCTGAGTTCCAGTTTGTGCCTGTTGACCCTTGTCCTGTTGCTGGACACCACTGAAATGGGTCTGGGTCCATCCTTTTGTCCCATCTCCCCTTGATCCCCTTGATCAGTGCTGAGAAGATCCACTCTCAGTCTGGTCTTGTCCAGGATAAATGGCCCTAGATCTCTCAGCCTTTCCTCTTCAGAGAGGTGCTCCAATACATTTGCCATCTTCGTAGCCTCTGTTGAACTCTCTGCAGTAGTTCCCTGTCTCTCTTGAGCTGGCATCCCAGCTCAAGGGATCCCAGAACTGGACCCAGGACTCCAGATGCGGATTCACTACAGCAGAGTGTCTTCATTGATGAGGATACTGAGCAAGGCTGGCCCAAGTCCTGACCCCTGGAAAACTTTCCAAGCTAGGCTTGCAGGTACATTTGTGGTAGTCAGAGTCTGGCGACCGGAAGATACTGCACTGTACAGAAAGGTAGGGCCCCTCCCTATTAGCCAATTGCACCTGGTTGTGAGGTAAGCAGACGGAAGTGATGCAAACTCGAGCTATATAAAGCCGTGTCACCTATGAATAAAGGCCATTTGGTGTCTGCGCGCTGATGGACCGCGCGACCAATAACTGGTCGCCACGCCATTTCTGAACCAGGTCGCCACGCCTATGCGGTAGGCAACATACATTGCCTCACAGGAGGTGGGGCCGTGCAAACCTCACCCATAACCAACACAGCTGAACGTAAACAGCATGGCTGGGGCGTGTCTGACAACCCCTTGCCCTTTTGGGAAACAAATTGCTCCTTATGTCCAACCTAAACCTCCTCTGGCACAACTCGAGGCCATTTTGTCTTGTCCTGTCACCTGTTCCTTGGGAGAAGACACCAATCCACTCCTGGCTCCAACCTTTTTTCTGGGAGTTGTAGAGAGTGAAAAGGTCTCCCCTGACCTCCTTTTCTGCAGGCTCAACAACTCCAGTTCCCTTAGCTGCTCCTCTCAAGATTTTTGCTCTAGACCCTTTGCCAGCTTTGTTCTTCTTCTCTGGACGCTCCCCAGCACCTCAATGTGCTTCTTGGAGTGAGAGGCCCAAAACTGAACCCAGGATTTGAGGTGCAACCTCACCAGTGCCCAGTACAGGTACAGTTATCCCTGGGTTACATCTCTGACAGGATGCTGTCTACTGGAGAAGGGCAGCAGCCCCTGGCAGAGATGGGGAGTCCCCAAGGTCCCTTAACACTGATCAGCTGCTCATCCTTGCAGAAGCTCAGCTGTGCTGCTGAGAGCTGCTGGCCCTGCATCCTGGTGACATTTGCCATTTGGAAGGCAGCTCCCTCTTGGGGCTCTGGGATTGGATTAATTAATGTCACCAAGAGGGCGGGCATCAAATTAATCTGGTGACACGTGGTCAGCCAGTAAGTCAGTGCAGAGTGCAGCCACTGAGCCGGCAGCACCCACCAAGCTAGCACCACGGGACCTAGGCATGATGTCACTCTGGCTCAAGGGACCCCCAGGGGTGCAGGTGTAATGACACTGTGGCTCAGGGGACTGCACAGGATGCAAGCATGATTTCACTGTGCCTCAGACGACCCCAAGAGTCATATGGGCCAGGACATCATGACTCCTCATTACGTAACTGCTGCTGAATTCCTGCATGAGCAGGTGAAAGAAGCCAGTGGTGGCCAAAGCATGGTAAAGGGTGGCCAGCATGAATGTCCCCATGTCCCAAAGCAGGGATGCAGTTGGCCAGGATGGACCCTGCATGCCCCAGCCCCCATGTCTGCAGCAGAAGGATGCTGAAAGCAGCTCAGAGACATCCTGCTGGGGCTGTGTCCCTTGTGTCATGTCCCACCAGGGACACAAGGCCCCTTGTGCCACCCCATGGGGCAAGGAAACAGGTAGGGGGCACAGGGGTGCAGGAGCACTGGTGGCACTGGGAGCATGTGGTGGTGACCTGTCTCCAGATGACAGTGTGTGCCACACACATGTGCCAGGCAGCCAGGTCTGTTCAAGTGGGTGTGAGTAGGTGTGGTGAGGACTGGGACCCCTGAGGAGGGGTTGGTCATCTCCTATGGAGCCTGGCACTGTGTTTGGCTCCCTGGCACCCACAGCTGCACCCTCGGTGTCCCATCCTGGTGCAGTGTTTGCCCATTGATAACTGCACTGGGCACTCCCCTTCTTCCCCCATAAACCATGGAGTGGGGGAATGGGACAAGGAGGAGGAAGATAGGGGAGGAAGGCTGAAGGGCACGGGTCATACCGACAGCTTGCAGCCGAGTGGAGGAATTGATTCCTTGGTGATGCATGGAGCCAGAGCAGCCAAGGCAGCCCAGGGTGGCTGTCAGCTGGTGCAGACTAGGAGTAGCCCCAGCCCTGGGGTCAGGCACTGGCACTGAGAATCCCAGTCCTGCTCTGGGGGAAACTGGGTGCCCTCGGCCCTGAGTCCAGGAAGGACATGCCAGGGGCTGAGCCATGCAGACATAGGGTTGGCTTTGCCCACCAGCTCTGAGCCACATGGGACCTGCTGCCCATCCCATGCTTCAGGTGGGATGGGAAGGAAGGGAATGGGGAGGAGAGCATTACACACTCCACTGCTCCGCCCTCTCCTCCCCAGGTGGGGCCTGAGGGGATCCTGGGAGCTGGGGACAAATGCACAGGTGCCAGTCCTGGGATTGCCCACTGTTGGGTGCCCACAAGTAGTGTCCAGGACAGGAAGCCATTGCCAGATGGGGACCCACGGTCAGTGTGGCAGTACTGGAGCATGGCAGCACTGAGCACTGCAAACAGGATTTGGGGCCTTTCCCAGTGCTACTTGAGGGAACCCTAGCAAGGGGAACCCAGATCTGAGCCTGGCTGTGGGGCTCACAGTTTCCCTGGGGTCTCTGTGGGGCACACAGAGCCCCTGGGATGCCTTTGGGGTGCACAGGGTCATGAGTTCTCTGGGGTCCATAGTATCCATGAGGTTTCTATGGGGGACATGGGATCCCTGGGATCTCCTCGGGGCACAAGAGATTCTTGGGTGTTTCAGTGGGGTCCATGGGGTCTTTGAGGTCTCTATGGGGCATGTAGAAAATGTGGCTTGTCTTTGGGGGTGCATGGGATCACCAGGGTCTGTGTGGATTGTATGGGGTCCCTGAGGTCTCTTTGGAGCACATAGAGACCATGGGAGTCTCTTTGGGGTGCATGGCATCCATGGGACACCAGGGCTCCTGAGGTCTCCCTGGGGTACACAGAGACCCTGGGGTCTACCTGGGGTCCCTGGGGCCTTTATGTGGTTCATGGGGTCCTTGGAGTCTCTATGGGATGCACAGGGCCACTGGGGTTTCTGTGGGGTGTATGGGGTTGCCAGGGTCTCCATGTGGTGCACTGAGTCTCTGTGGTCTCCTTGGGATGCATGGAGACCACAGAGGTTTTTGTGGGGCACATGGGGTCCTGGGGTCTCTGTGGAACTGGGCCCATGGGCTGCCCCACACTGAGCTGATCCCCCTCCTGGCTCTGGGGTGAATTTGTTTTAAATATGGTCCTGAGTGGGTCAGAATGACCCACGGAATGAACGGAGGGGCAGTGGGCAGGGACATAGATGCCACCGGACAGGCACCTTGGTTTCAGCCTGCCAGCAGTGAACACACCAGGGACCATAACCGGGAGTCCCCTCGGCTGTGGTCTCTTATCTTTCCCACTAAGGCACCTAATCCCGCACGCACCCGGGCGCCTGGAGCCGGGCAGTGCCGTGCCAAATTGGGGCCGGGGAAGTGGAGGGGACGTATCTGTGTCCCTGAAGCTGCGAATTCCAGAGGCTAAGATTTCTTCTCCACAAGATGAGCCCGGTCCCTGCTGCCGGCAGCTCTGCCCGGGAGTCTACAGGGGCCAAGGGGTCCGGGAACGGGCATAAGTCTTCACTGCCAGATCCAGCAATGGGAGCCGGGCATCCCTGTGGGAGAACCGATGCCAGCTCTGAACCATCGCCACCTCCAACCCGATGTACTGGGGCTGGATGTGGCACCAGCCTTCCTCCATCACCGGCTCCCTGTCTGAGCGGGGCAGCAGCGACAGTGTCCCCAGCATCACAGGGGTCTTTGCTGGGGGGGTCTGGCTGTAGTCCTCCCAAACTCCTGCTGCGTTGGGAGGGGATGAGGGGCGGGGGAGCTCCAGTACAGATGCTCCCACGCTGGTGCCTGCTTTCCAAGCCTGTTCCTCACCCTTTCTACCACCACCAGATGTGATCATCGGGGTCTGCAGTGTGTGTGAGGAACATCTGGCAGGGTGGACACCCGAACACAAGCAGCTCTGTCTGTTTCCAGTGACCTGCAGCCATGACAAATGTGGGTAATCTCCCAGCTCTGCCACTCCCTCCGAGCCCACGGCGAAGCCCTGGCAGCTGCTCCCACACCGTGCTCCTTCCCTGCTAAAAGCCTTCTCCGCACCCCCCCCCCCCCAAATCTTTAATCACTGCCTTGGCTCTTTTCACACACTGAAGGGACAAGGCACCCCTCAGGGCTGAGATGAGTTTATTAAGTGTTTGGCAGATGACAGAACATGGCTTCCAGTTTACAGCTTTCTCTTAGACTCATTCCCCAGGCTCATAGCATCATCTTTGCCAACCGCTCCCGCACATATCCGTGCCTATGGCTGCACTCACACTGTGCCAGGAAGAGGGAATGGCACCAAAGCTTGGCATGGTTCCCATCCCTCTGAAAAGCAGGCTCTGCCACCAAGGACATCCTGATCATGTGGGCATGGATAGGGTTTGGGGAGGGATGTATGTGCTGAGGGATGGCACAAGTGGCCCAAGCCACCACGTTCCTTTTGCACACTGCTGACAGGCCAGCTGGGTGTGCAAGGTCCTGCACCGTGCCCATCCCTATTCCCTACGCCAGGAAAACTGGGGGTTTCCCTCTCCTGGCATTAACCACTGACACAGAGGCACCAACTGGGGATGCCAACTTCCCCTGGCCAGGGATGCCAATGCATGGCTCACAGGGAGTGATGCCATTCCTGGTGGTTTTATAGCCGCTGGGGCAATGGCAGGAGGGTTGGTCAGGATCCATGGGTGTGTAGTGGTGTTGCTCAGAGGTCCACAGTGGGACCAGTGCTGTTTAGTATCTCTGTCATTGTCACAGGCAGTGGGATCAAAGTGCACCCTCAGCAAGTGTGCAGATGAGCAAGCTGAGTGGTGCAGTTGACACATCTGAAGGACAGGTTGCACCCAGAGTGATCTCCACAAGCTGGAAAAGTGAGACAGTCTGACCCTCCAGAAGTTCAACAAGGTCAAGTGCAAGGCCCAGCCCCTGTGGAGGAAGACTAGGGGATTCAGTTTTGGGCCTCTCACTGCAAGAAGGAAATTGAGGTGCTGGAGCACATCCAAAGAAGGGCAATTAAGTTGGTGAAGGGTCTAGAGCACAAATCTTGTGAGAGACAGCTGAGGGGACTGGTGTTATTTACCCTGGAGAAGAGGTGGCTCAGGGAAGATCTTCTCACTCCCTACAAATCCCTGAAAGGAGATTTGAGCCAGGTAGGCCTAGGTCTCTTCTTGCAAGGAACAAGTGACAGGACAAGATAAAAGAGCCTCAAGTTGCACCAAGGGAGGTTTAGGTTGGGCTTGAGGAACAATCTCTTCCCAAAAAGGGTTGTCAAGCCTTGGAACAGGCTGTCCAGGGCAGTGCTGGAGTATCCATCCCTGGAGGGGCTTAGAAGCTGTATTGCTGTGGTGCTGAGGGATAGGGTTCAATGGTGACCTGGCAGTGCTGGGTTAGCAGTTGGACTCTTTCAACCAAAACCACTCCATGGCTCTGTGTTTCTGATTGTAATTCATCACGTTCAGCCACAGACGCACACGGGACCTTCCCTGTGCTCTGTCTGGGAGGCTGAAGCCAGCAATGCTGCACCAGGTTATCATCACTTTCCTCTCCTTCTTGACAGCTCATTCACAATATTTATATTCACCCCAAGCTGTGGCCACCACATCTGTTTATTTTCCCTCTTCCCAAGGGCTGTAGGTACCCAGCGAGCGCTTTCCACCGAGCACCAGGGCCACGCATGGGTTCAGACAGGAAGAGAAGCTGAGGGCTGGTTTCAGGGCTTATCGCTGCTTCCCGTTCATCACCCTCAATAAATATTTATAGCTGCACCAGGGCACTCAGCTCCTGCCACTAAAAATAACATTCTTGAGCACCAAGAAAAAAAACCCCAACCAAAAACCCACCCATGACTGGAGCTGCTGCTGAGGTTTTCTAAGCAGCTGTGGAAGAAAGGCCCAGGCAGTGGTGAGCTGCCAGCTTCAGGTTACACAACCGGGTTATTTCTCTTAATTTTAAACAAACTCAGCTCAATGTGTTTTTGAAACCCTTTAGATGGTACAAAGTTGGGAGGAGTGGCTGACAACCACGTCAGGCTGTGCTGTCATTTGGCGAGACCTGGACAGGCTGGAGAGTTGGGCAGAGGGGAACCTCGTGAAGTTCAATAGGGGCAAGGGTAGAATCCTGATAATCCCCTGCACCAGGGAAGGTTAGGGCTTAACCTGCTGGAAAACAGCTCTGTGGAGAAGGACCTGGGAGTGGACAAGTTCCCCATCAGCCAGCGACATGACGTCACCATCAAGACAGACAAGATCTCCTTGGGTGCATTCAGAAGAGTGTGGCCAGAAGACTGAGGGAGGTTCTCCTCTCCCACTACGGTGCCTGAGTGAGGTCACACCTGGAGTCCTAGGCCCAGTTCTGGGCTTCCCAGTTCAAGAGAGACTGGAAAGCAGCTATGAAGATGCTGAGGGGACTGGAGCATCTCTGTGAGAAGGAAAGGCTGAGATATTTGGTTCTGTTTAGCCTGGAGCAGAGCAGAGCAGACTGAGAGTGGACCTTCTCAATGCTCAACAATATCTAAAAGGCAGGAGGCAAGAGGAGGCAGACTCTTCAGTGGTGCCCTGCAACAAGGGGCAACAGGCACAAACTGGAACCCAGGTGGTCCTACACAAACATGAGGAAAAGCAACTTTCCTGTGAGGCTGCCAGAGCCCTGGCCAGGCTTCCCAGAGAGGTTGTGGAGTCTCCTTCTCTGGAGAGATTCCAAATCTGCCTGGGCATTGGAATCCACAACGTGCTCTGGGTTGCCTGCTTTATCAGGGAGGTTGGACTAGGTGACACTCAGAGGTCCCTTCTGTCCACTATGCTGTGCAATGAATGCAGAGATGCTGACCTAAGCCTGGCGATGACCATCCCTGAATCCCCCTGCTACAAAGGGACATCTTTTAACAGTCTGAAGAGAAGCAGAGCCAGGAGGCAGGGAGCTGGTGGCCCATCCCCACCACTGCTGCTCCTTCACTTGGGCATCCCTCCACCTGTGACGTACGCTGCCAGCTTCCCCCCGGGATGAGCCAGGCAACTCCACGCGCGATGGCAACCAGACAGGGGCAGACAGAGCAGTTTTCAGGTGTGCTTGTTTTAGATGGCCACGTCCCCTCTGTGTCACGCCCCGGGGGGCTCCATACCCATTTTGTCATGCACATCGACAAGTCAGGAGGAAGTAACCTGCGTGTGAAGCCACCACGACACCATTTGGGAGGAAACCAAAGATCAGGACACGTAGCAGGAGTTGCCAGTATGAGCTTTCCTTTTGTGCTGTTTTCACTGAAACCTCCCTCAAATCGCTGACTTTGATGGGTTTGGATATCATTAGTAGACAGATGGAGGGAAGTAGGACATGCAATGACCTAAGAGGCAAGTGCCCACGGGGAAAGCCCTCCAGGTGGGTTGGAGAAAGCCGCTTTCGTCAGCAGGTTGTTGAGCTCAGTCACAGTTGCAGGATGGTGAATGTGTTGGCTGAGAGGTGCCTCTTCCAGAGACGGGGAGAAGGCTCTCGATGGCAAGTGCAGCCTCTGTGCCTGTGTCATCAGAAACACACAACCTGCTGTCAGCCTCTGCAGGGAGCACGGCTCCAGCCTCACTCTCTGCAGGTGTGGAGATCAGCTCTTGTGAAGGTTGCAGGTCTGCTGGGACCTCTGGAACCTTCTGGCTGTGCACCTCTGGGGCCATCCCTGGCAAGCGCAGAGCAGATCAAATGTGTGGTACCCACCACAACCACCAAATGTCCTACTGGTCCCCAAGCTCCTCACCTTGGACCCCAGACAACCCAGGAAAGAGGAAACCTGAATTCCTGAGTGGATGACAGCAGGAACATGGTGCTGTGGCAGGTCCCCAGGTCCTGCAAGTGAAGGCCCATGAGCTGACACTGCTGACTTTGGAAGCCAGGGCGAGGTTCATGCTGAGCATTTTCCCCAAAGAAGAGCCCAGATGTGTTAAGAGAAAGCCCCTGATGATGCTGCCCATCTCAGCCCCTCCATCACTGGTCAGCAAACAGAGCCAAAGGGTGGACAGAGACAGCAGTTCATCTTGGCTGGACACCACCACTGGCAAGGAGGCTCAGGACAAGCCATCACAGGCATTGACACCACCAACAGGAGGAACTTGGAGAACCACCACAGTTTAAAGGATTTTCCCCTTTCACTGACATTCTTCCCATTCCTTCTGGAGGACAAAGAAACCTGGAAGTTGTTTCTCTTATTTTTCCAGTTCTCTCTACTGGAGAGTTCCAGTTCTCTCTACTTTAGCTGCCCCTTGGTGGAGTTGGAGGCACTCCTGAGCTTCCCAGGGAACAGGGAGCTTCTCACCTCCATATCAGTGGCTAAGTGGTGAGCAGGGTCAAAGCCACCCTTTTCTCCAAAGCTATTTGAGTTAAAGGGACATCAAGAAAAGCCTCCCCTCCCTGTGCCCCCAGCAGCATGAACAGCTCTCTGCTGCTGGATCCCTCTCTAACGGTATAATTTCACTCCTTCTTGGGTTACCAGATTGTCTCCCAGATGAGGTAGGACTTGAATTTCTCAGGTAGAAACTCTCAGGAAGACTCTTAAGCTGCGTTTGTATTATCTCCATTCACAGCTAAAATGGCAGGGAGGAAAAAAGGGCAAATCCCACTTTGTGCTCCTTTGGAGATTACCTTCAGAAGACAACTGTGGTGGCTTTATTATGCAAGACTGTGTTTCAGATTCCCCAGGTTGGGGCTGAACTGGGAAGTTAAAAGTCTTTCTGCAAACTACAGTGTAAAGGAGGAGATCCTAGAAGGAAGATTTTCTCCTGCTCCAGTCCTCACCCCTTTCTGATTAATTATGTAGCATCCATGCTAGGTTTTCTGCCATGACAACCTTCCTTCACACTGGGGATGGTGAGATAGGCATTGTGGCCACAACACACACCCAGAGTGTGGAAACCTGAGCCCTCCTACAAGCCTTTCAGAAGGGGCTGATAAGGATCTCATTCAGGTCCTTCAGGCATTGTCACCACAGGGCTCAGGCTCTCTCCCTCACTGCTATCTCCGCTCTCCAAGCACCTGTTTGTCTGTCCATCTGCTGTGCCTTATTATAACTCGAAACGCAGGCTCTTTGAGGGCAGAGATTGTATTTTTAGTACATCTGGATAGTGTCCATCACAACAGGGTCCTATTTCCTGGTTGGGGCCTCTCAGTGTGGACATGATGCTAATGAACCAGAAGATAATGTTGTTCTCACCCAGGTTGGTGACACTTTTCCCCCGGCCTGCAGCAGGAGCAGTATTGGATCTTAGTGAGGAAACACTCCACATCCTTTTTTGGGGGGTTGTGGAGTGATGGGCAGAGAACCCTCCTTTTGCAGAGACAGGGCAGGAGGGACAAGGGCAGGAAGTGACCAAGGACTTGGTCCTGGGCATTGCAGTGGTGTGTGGAGAGTAGTGATGGTGGGGATGGGAGATAAAAATGCATCCAACCCCCACAGCCGTGCTTACCTGGATTGCTGTACAGCCTGCAGGCATCTGTCTAACCTGCAACAGAGGGAGAGGAATATAAAGAAGTGATTTGATTTCCTCTGAAATGAAAAATCACTGAATCACAGAATGGTTTGGGCAGGAAGGGACCTTTAAATGTCATATAGTTCAACTTCCCTGCAGTCAGCAGGGACCCCTTCAACAGAAGTATATTGCTCAGAGTCCCATCTGACCTGACCTGGAAAGGTTCCAAGGATGGAGCATCCACCAGCTCTATAGGCACCCTGGACCAGTGTCTCACCACCCTTATAGTGATCATCTTCTTCCTTATACCTAAATTGAATCTTCTCTATTTTAGTTTAAAACCATTATCCCTTGTCCTGTCACAAGTTTTCCTAAAAAAATCTGTCCCCAGATTTCTTCTTGGCCCCTTTAAGCACTGAAAGGCCAAGAGGTCTCCCCAGAGCCTTCTCTTTTCCAGGCCTAGCAACCCCAACACTCTCAGCCTGTCCTCATGGCAGAGCGGTTCCAGTCCTTGGACCATTTTTGTGGCCTCCTCTGGACATGCTCCAACAGGTTGATGTTTCTTTTGTGCTGAAGACCCCAGAACTGGATACAGCACTGCAGTTGGGATCTCATCACAGCAGAGCAGAGGGGCAGAATCCCCTCCCTTGAGCTGCTGGCCTCCCATCTCTTGATGCTGTAACCAGTAACTGCTCAGGACTGCAAGCACTTTCCAGGTGGAAGTGCTCCTGGTTTCGCCAAATCCTGGCATTGCTGAGGTTGGAAGGGACTTCTGGTGATTTCCCAGTCCAGCCCACTCCTTACAGCAGCAAGGTCAACCACTGTAGGCTTCACAGGACCTTGTCCCATCTGGTTCTCAGTATCTCCAAGGGTGGAGAACCTACAGCCATTCTGGGCAACCTGTACCAGTGTTTGGGTAGCCTCGTGGTATGAGAGTGGTTGTTGTGTTCCTACAGCATTCCTGTTTTGATGTGTGAAGGTTCTCTCATCCTGCCACTGGTTGTCACTGAGGAGACCCTAACTCCATTTTCTTTGGTCTTCTCCATCAGTTATTCATACTCCTTAGCTGAACCCAGTTCTCTCTGCTCATGAGTAATGGGTTTAAACTGGCAGAGGGGGGATTTAAACTAGGTGTTAGGAAGAAGCTCTTTACAGTGAGGGTGGTAAGACACTGGCATTGGTTGCCCAGGGAGGTTGTGGCTGCTCCCTCCTTGGAGGTGTTCAAGGCTAGGCTGGATAAGGCCTTGAGTGACCTGTTGTAGTGGGAGGTGTCCCTGCCTATGGTGGGGGTGGGGGGTGGGTGTTGGAACTGGATGATCTTTGAGGTCCCTTCCAACTTAAACCATTCTGCGATTCTATATGAAAAATGTTTCAATGCCTTAAGGGCTGTCATGGTTCTTCCCTGGGCTCTCTCTAGTCTGTCCATACTTTTCTTCTACTGGGGAGCCCAGCACTGGAATCAGCACTGCAGGGGTGGCCTCACCAGTGCTGAGCAGTGGGGAAGGATCCTTTCCCTCAGCTGACAATGTCTTTGTTCCACAAGGTGATGTTGCTGCCTCATGGTCAACTCAGTGTCCACCAGGATCCCCAGATTCCTCCCAACAGAGTTGTAAGCAGATGGCCTCCAGTCTGTGTTGGTGTCTGGGGTTGTTCCCAGGACTTTGCACTTCTTGTTGAACTACATGAGGTTCTTGCTGAGCCATTTCTCCATTGTGTTGAGGTCCCTCTGGATGGTAGCCATTCCTCCTGGTCTGGTGTCACCTGCAAACCTGCTGTGGACAGACTGCCCTGTCCTCCAGGAGCAAACAGCTGCAGGGACTACAGTTTTGGTCAGTATGGGCAGGTCTACTTCAAATTGGGTATTTTAATCTAACAAATGTATGGGTCTGCAAACCACATGCTTTCTGCCAGCAGTTTGGCAGAGCTCTTCAGTCCCTTTTCAAGGTTTTGGGGGTTATGGAATCCATATATGAAGGGACCAGCTGATGGAGAATCTCATTTCAGGCGATACTGTCGTGGGTTCACCTCTTAGTCACCAGCTGGAGCAGGCATCACGGAGAGAGGTAGCAGGACCATGGCAAACAGGACAGCCCTAGTTGAGTGACCACCCAGCTTGGACTCATGGCTGGCATACATACAATGTATTGCCATGTGACACCACGCTTCAGGAAGGTGTAACGCGGCGAGAGCACTGAGGCTGGGTGAACTGCTGTGCAGCGATGTCTAATGCAACTGGATGGATGTGGCTTTGCCAGTTTCCAGCTGTGTCTGGAAACTTTGTAGACATCTCTGGAGGTGATGAGTAATTTGTAATCCCAACCACAAAAGACACAGCCAACTTGGAGTCCTCCTGAGTGATTTCATCCTGCTAAAGCCCAACCATGCTGACGCTAAATAAAGAGTACAAACGTGAGACTCTCCAGCAGAGATGCAAGTTCTGAGGCTCATTAACTGGGACACAGAGAAACGTGAAATAACTCTGTGAAGAAACTTGTGAGGAAACCCAAGGGCAATGCTGTCCCTAGGAAATGAACTGCAAGTGTCCCCTTGAGGACCAGCGTCTCCTCTGTCTACAGCGGTGCAGAATATGGGGAATACAGGAGCTGCAAGTCATTTTTAATGTAGAATCATGGGATGGTTTGAGTGGGAAGGGACCTTTAAAGGTCATCTATTCATCCTCTCACACATTCAGGATGGGAGAAACCAAGAGAAGAGTTTTGCTGAGATGGGTCTGTGCATGGAGCTGCTGTGCAAAGAATGAAGTTGGGGCAGGTGGAGCTCAATGTGAGTAGAGGGTCCATCAGACTCTACATGCCTGGAGCATCCTAGCCATGGACCCTTAGGTAACAAGGTGCAGAGAATAAGCACTTCAGTAGCATTCATCCTGAATGAAACAGTCTGATACCCCACCACCACCTGCGCTGTGGTCTCTGGAGGAGTTCCTGCCATGATCCAGGACTGCAGCTGATACATTGTTCCTGGATTTTCCTGCCAGGTTTTCCTCTTGCTGGCTGTGTGACGTTTGGAAGCACTCAGCCTCTGGCTGAGACAATATTTACATTCCTCATGGAGGCTTTTGGACCAAGTTCTGCTGTTGGTTACATGTCTTGGTCCCGCCCTGACTTCAAGGCTGCCACAATGAGTAACAGAGAGGAATTTGTCTTACTACATCTCTGCCACCAGACATCGTATTTCAGCTCTTCAAGATCCCCCTTTCCCTATTTCCCATGGAAGGCACAATGTGTATGTGGAAAAGAGCAGCTGGTTCCTCTGCCAAGCATCTGAAATATCTAGCTGAGGAGGAATGTTCTAGGGCAAAGGAGGTCCTGTGCTTCAGAGCCAAAGCGATTCTGCTTTGAAAACTCCTGCTTCAGTTAAAATTAGACTTACTGCACTTCTTCCTACAAACTTACAACATCTGATAGGGATGGAACGCTTCCTACCAACTCACTGCAGCTCATTCATCAGTCACCTGGATGAAGGCAGAGTTCAGGCAGTTTGTTAGTGTCCCCATGGGAGAAGTGGCTGACACACTATCAGGCTGTGCTGCCATTCAGTGAGACCTGGCCAGGCTGGAGAGCTGAGTGGAAGGAAACCTCATGAAGTTCAACAAGGCCAAGTGCAGAGTCCTGTCCCTAGATAGGAATAAGCTCCTGCACCAGGACAGGTTAGAGGTTGACCTGCTGGAAAGTAGCTCTGTGGAGAAGGATCTGAGAGTACTGGTGAACAACAAATTTCCCATCAGCCAGCAATGTGTTCTTATGGCCAAGACAACAATAGTCTCCTTGGGTGCATTTAGAACAGTGACCAGCAGGTTGAGGGAGGTTCTCCTTCCCCTCTGCTCTGTCCTAGCTAGGCCACATCTGGAGTACTCGGCCCAGTTCTGGGCTCCCAGGGTCAAGAGAGACAGGGAACTACTGGAGAGAGTCCAGCAGAGGATACAAAGAAGCTGAGGGGACTGGAGCATGTCTCTGAGGACAGGATAAGAGACCTGCAGAAGACTGAGAGGGGATCTTCTTAGCAATGATCAATATCTAAAGGGTGGGGGGCAAGAAGATGGGGCCAGACTCTTTTCAGTGGTGCCCAGCAACAGGACAAGGGGCAAATGGCACAAACTGGTTTCATCTGAACAAGAGGAAAAGCTTCTTTCTTTTGGGGATTACAGAATCCAGGAGGAGGCTGCCCAGAGAAACCATCTCTGAAGAAATTCCAGACCTGCCTGGACACTGTGATCCTGGGCAACCTGCTGTAGGTGACCCTGGGAGTTGGACTAGATGTGATCTCCAGAGGTTCCTTCTAACTCCCTCCACGTTGGGATTCTGTAATACTGATGGACAAAGCCTGGGGAAGCAGACCATTTCCAAATATCCACATGCTTTACAGAAATCTTTAGACAGGAAGACTCAGGACAATTAGCTATTTTGTTGAGAAACCTGATCCTCACCATTGCAGTTCATCTGTAGCAAATGTGAAGACACCAGGAAAAAAAAAAAAAAAAAAAAAAAAAAAAAAAAAAAAAAAAAAGAGAAGTTCCAGTTTCTCAGTGCTGAAATTAGGTTTGGCTCAAGTGAGACAAATCTTGGACTGATTCAAAGCTGTCCAAGTAACTTTGGTTTAAAACACAGAAATCAGAACTCATGAGAGCTGTCAGCAATGTCTCTCCTCCCCAGTTCAGGAGGCACAGGGATCTGCTCGAGAGAGTCCAATGGAAGGCTATGAGGATGATTAGGGGACTGGAACACTGCCTGATGAGGAGAAACTGAGGGACCTGGGGCTTTTTAGTCTGGAGAAGAGAAGACTGAGAGGGGATTTAATAATTTTTTATAAATATCTGAGGACTGGGTGTCAGGAGATGTCTGCTCACTTACTCCCTGTGATAGGACAAGGGGGGGAACTTCTTTGCCATAAGGGTCACAGACCACTAGAACAGGCTCCCCTGGGGGGTTTGGAGGCTTCTCTGGAGACTTTCAAGGCCTGTCTGGATGTGTTCCTCTGTGACCTGAGCTAGATTGTATGGTCCTGCTCTGGCAGGGGGGTTGGACTCGATGATCTCTTTGGGTCCCTTCTAATCCCAACATCCTGCGATCCTGTGAATAAGATCTCCTGCAGCACCCTTCAATTCCACTGCTTGGGTGTTTGCAAGCTTTGTGTCTGCTCTCCATGCCTGTGACAATCATTTCCAGCCCCAGGAAGAACTTTGCTACCATGTGTTATGGATTCATGTGCACCAAAGGCAGATGACATTTGGGGAGCAATAGCACCTAGACCTGCAGTCCATGAAGAGCAGAGATGAAAGTGACCTCCTGCAGAACCCCACTTAGCTGCCAGTACTGCTTACACGGGATTACCACCAACAGAATAATCCTGAACATTCGTCCAGCCAATGCAGGGAGGTGTTGGCTCAGCAGATGACAGTGCCACCTCTCAGGCTGGTGACCAGCCCACTCTTTGGTTTTCACCAGTATACTCATCTGAACTGGACTGCTTGCAGCACTGGGAGCAACTCCTCCTCATCTCACACATTTCTGTGTGTGACCTTTGATGAAAGAAAGTGTTCTTGACAGCTGACTAAGCACGCTGAAGATACTCTGGCTGTGACACCACTTGAAGCCATGGCAGATGTTGAGAAGGTGATCTGGCAGCATGGTGATGACCAGAGCAGGCAAATGAATTTGTGCCCTGTCTACAGGTGGTGTGACAGGAGCAGGAGAATGTGGACTGCTTCTACCAAGAGCCATCCTCACTCAGAGTGCTCTTCTTTGCCATGAAGATAGCAAAGTGAGTTCCCACAAGGGAGCAAGTCAGAAAATGCTTCATGGCTCAGAGACCAAAACCTGCCCCCTTACCTTGGTCCTTTCCATTCTGGATTTTTGCTGTTTCTTCTTCATCTTCTTCCTCTGCTTTAAAAAAAAAAAAAAAAAAAAAAAAGGTGGAGGGAAAGAAGACATGAGACAGGAGAGAAGAGAGCAAATCAAAGAATCATGGAATATGGAATTGGTTTGATTGGAAGAGACCTTTAAGATGATCAAATCCAAACGTTAACACAATGCTGCCAAATCCACCAACAAAACCATGCACTTCAGCACCACATCTACATGGCTTTTAAACCCCTCCAGGGATGGTGACTCTACTACTGCCCTAAAATTAGGACTTTCCGACTAAGATCAAATCCAAGGAAGAAAAAATATAATGGATTACAGTGAGGTGACAACCTTGAAGGGTCCCTCCTGGTGCTGCAGGGTTTGCCCATACAAGGTCGTCAGTGATGTTGATGGTCACACTGGGGCAAAGCCACACCACCGGTGGTGTGCTGTGCCCACAGAGACAGCCACTCATTTGGTGTCCAAGAGCTGGTGGTTCATCATATTTAGCTCTGGTTAAGCTGAAGAGTTTATGGCCAGGCTCCTATCTATGGAGGAGAGTGGGAGCAGAAGGTCACATTCTTCTGCAGGTAGTGGCCCATATCTCTCTGTACAGTGACACCTGAGCAAACACCTAAAGCCGTGGTATCAACCCTGCCTACTTCAGATGCTGTGGGGAGCAGAGCTAATGAGGAGATATGCAAGGAAGGGCTCAGTCTTGACAAACTAAGGCATTCTGAATTGAGCTGATCAAAGGGGACCTCACAACCCTTTGCTCTTTTTGTTGCTTTGACACCAGGACCAATGACACATCTGAGAGTCACACAGTGACTACTCAGTGATGACCATTCATCAGTCCTCCCCTACTCTGCCCTAGTGAGGTCACATTTGGAGTCCTGGGTCCAGTTCTGGGCTCCCCCGTTCAAGAGAGACAAGAAACTGCTGGAGAGAGTCCAGCAGAGGCTACAAAGATGCTGAAGGAACTGGAACATCTCTGTGAGGAGGAAAGACTGAGAGCCTTAGGTCTGTTTAGCCTGGAGGCCTGAGAGGGGATCTTCTCAATACTGATCAATAGCTGAAAGGTAGGAAGCAAGATGATGAGGCCTGACTCTTTTCAGTGGTGCCCAGTGACAGGACCAGGGACAAGTGGCACAAACTTGAACCCAGGAGGTTCTAACTGAACATGAGGAAAAATGTCTTTCCTGTGAGGATGGCGGAGCCCTGGACTAGGCTGTTCAGAGAACTGTGTAGTCTCTTTCCTTGGAGAGATACCAAACCCACCTGGATGTGATCCTGGGCAACGTGCTGTGGATGGTCCTGTTTTAGAAGAGCGGTTGGGCTAGATTATTCCCAGAGGTCCCTTTCAAGCCCTACCATGCTGGAATTCTGGGATTCTGTGTGATGCAAGTGCAAAAGAGATCAAGAACAAAGTCAAATGCCTTTCAAACAACCAGAGGTGGACTGAACTCAGCAGCCACTTTGGGTCCTGAACTTGCCTCCTGCTGAGCCCCCTCCAGCAGCATCACACCTAATCCTTGGAGATCAGCAGCATGTGTCTTTAAGTTCATTTGGAGTAAAAATGGTCTCAGTGGTCCCTTGACAGTGCCAGGATTATCAGATTATTAGATGTGGGATAGTCAGAGCACCTCTGGAAGCCCAGATGGGAAAGGGAACCCTGAGCAGTGTAACCTTTCTGCAGGAATCTTTCTTTCTGAGCTCCTGTGAATGTACGCAGAGGCAAGAAGAGGTGTGGGTGATGCAGGCACTGGCATTTCACACAATACAATGCTTGCAGCTCCACTGGGCTATCCTGGGTTCGGAGGAGGTGCCAATTCTCACAGCTTACCTCTGAGACAATATGTGCTAGATCCTCTCAGTTGCAGATAACTCATGCTTCCCTTAATCTACACAAGTGAAATGGTTTCAGATACTTTCAGGAGTGTTCAGCACTAAAGAGACATGAACCTGTTGGAGAGGGGCCGGAGGAGGCCACAGCAATGATCTAAGGTCTGGAGCCCCTCTGCTGTAAGGACAGGCTGAGAGAGTTGGGGTTGTTCAGCCTGGATAAAAAGAAGTCTCCAGAGAGACCTTCTTAAAGGGATCTATCAGAAAGCTGAGGACAGACTTTTTAACAGGGCTTGTTATGATGGTTTTAAACTAAGAGGGAAGATTCAGACTACTTTGAAACAAGAAATTGTTTTTGGTGAGGGAGATGAGACACTGTCTCAGGTTGCTCAGAGAGGTGGTAGAAGTCCCATCCCTAGAAATATCTCATGTCAGGTGGGACAGGGTTCTAAGCAATCTGCTCTAGTTGAAGATGTCCCTGTTGGCTGCAGGGTGGTTGGACCAGATGATCTTTAAAGGTCCTTTCCAACCTAAACCATTCTATGATCTCTGATGAGCTGCAAGGCCTGTCAGGAGCTCAAAGCTGGGCTGCTGGCATTGCCAGTCTCTGCACAGTCTCAGAGGGCAGGATTACTGTGGGTCCAGCCAACAGCCTTGCCTTCCGCCAGCCCAGAGCAGACCCTGAGCTTGGCCAGACCCCTCTGCTATTAAAAGCAAAAAATAAATGACTGCAGACATCTGGTTTGGGCAGAAGCTTGGCTTGCCAGGTTTCAGCCTGGAGGGGAAAGAGCTGTGTGTCTCCAGCGTGGTGATTTATTGAGGGCACACTTGGCCCCTCGCAGCAGCGGCACCAGCACCAGCGATGCTGCTGTTGTACAGGAAAGACTTTATTAACTCACAGCTGCCTTTGCTGCCCAGGCACCGGGCAGAGAGGGGCTGAATTTACTGCTTGGTTGTAAAATATCAACCTGGTTTATAGCAGTGAGTTCTCTGGTAAGGGCAGTGGTGGTGGGGGAAGAGCCTGGTTTTAATGTGGGGTTTAATAAATTTATGAGGGGGGATTATGTGATGCAACTACTGGATAAAGCATGGGGTTGGGGGAGGCATGGAGCAGAAACAGGGATGTTCTGAATGCAGAATGCTTCACCTCTGCTGGAAAAGGGAAGACAGGCCACAAATGAGCTGCTGGATCCTAAAAGATCGCCTAGTCCACCATGGATAATGAAGCATCTCTCTGACCAGGAAAGGCTGAGAGACCTGGGACTGTTTAGTCTGGAGAATAGCACACTGAGAGAGGATCTTCTCAATGCTCATCAACACCTGAAAGGCAGGGGGCAAGATGAGGCCAGACTCTTTTCAGTGGTGCCCAGCAATAGTTCCACCTGAACTTACTTCCTCTGAGGGTACTGGAGCCCTGGACCAGGCTGCTCTGAGAGGCTGTGATGGCTCCTCTGGAGACATTTCAAACCTGCCTCGACATTGTGATCCCGGGCAACCTGCTGTAGATCCTGCTTTAGCAGAGGGGTGTTAGACTGGATGGTCCTCAGAGGTCCCTTCCTACCCCCACTAACATGCTGGGATTCTGTGTGGCGAAGGTTGAGATGCGTTGCTGGGCTACAGCAGAAGCTGTTTCAGTCTCATCAGGATGTTTACCTCCACTGGCACAGGAAAAATGGCACAAAGGGAATAATTATTGCTTTTTCCACATCGCTGTTTAATCCTCTGTTGCCACTGGCCTCACACACGTTTACTGTGCATTTGTGATGATGGCATCTAATGGGGATTGACTGCAGAGGGACCTCACAATCAAGCACTGGTGTCACTAGGCAATGCTTTGGAGACACTCACAGATCTGCCCCAGCTCCTGCCTTGCGTTAGAGAGAAGCTCTGACTTCCAAAAGTGGGACTGGGAAGCAGCACTTCTGCTTCAGGAGAGGCTTGAAGGAAGAGCTTCTCAGTGCTGTTACAGATGCACAGATCAATACCAGCAGGAACTGGATGTGAGTCATGAATCACTAACGGTGCCATCAGCCAGGCCCGTGTCTGCAGAGCACTGCCCTAACTCTCAATGGTAAAATCAATGGAGAGCCTGTTCAGAAGGTACTTGGAGTTCTCAGGGAGGTCAGTTCCAGAATGTTATTTTCACTTTATCGTTGAAAAAACATACACAGAATCTCACAGGTTGCTTTCAATAGCTTTTATAAAAAAATAGAGAGTCATGGATTCATTTTGCTTGGAAGACACCTTTGAGATCATTGAGTCCAACTCTCAACCCAGCACTGCCAGGTCACCACTACATTATGTCATGTCCCTTGGCACCACATCTTTTAAACCCCTCCAGGGATGAGCACTGCACCACTGCCCTGAGCAGCCTGTTGCAGAGTTTGACAATCCCTTTGCAGAAGAAATTGCTCCTCATGTCCAACCTAAACCTCTGCTGGCACAGCTTGAGGCCATTTCTTCTTCTCTTATTGCTTGTTCCTTGGGAGACCAGACTAACAGAAATCTAAAGACCAATTTCCAGTTGTCCCTTTTTAATTAACTCTTACCAGAATGAAGCTCCTTCACCAGCGAGGACATGGTGTTTGTGATGGAATCAGCTGCTACTAGTAGGTCGTTGCGGAGGTTCCTCCTCATACCTGCAAGCAGAGCAAACACACAATCAACAGTGCCACTGCCTCACCTTCTCATGCAGTAATGCTTGCCCACATGCTCAACCTCATTGCTCTTCACAAGGGTGTCCCCCTTGGGATAGCACTTGGATGACCCAGCATGTGGTAGAGCCTTGTCAGAGCCACTTTGCTTAACAAGAGATGATGATTTCACACAGAACAGTTGGACTTGATGATGCTAAAGCCTTCTTCCAACCAAAACCATCCTACGATTCCATAATTTGCTCTGGAGGAAGTCAGTTGTGCTTGGCTGCCTGATGGCTATTGCACCACTCTTCTCAACAAGGACACTGCTCATACATCAGCTGAAGGGCAGATGCTTGTCTCCCCAAGACCTGAGTGGCTGGGTGCAAGCTGTGCCACAGCCCATGCCTGCTGTTTGTTTGTGCAGAGTTGTTACTGCTGCCAGATCCTCTGCTGTAATCGATACCACTGAGGTTTGAGTGCAGCAAGAGACAACTGACTTCTCACCCTCCTGCATCATTGAAGGAAGCAATCCTCTTCCCTGGGATGCCATGCAGTCAGGAGCATGGCACCTTGATGTCACTCACTGTGACACTGTCTAGTGTCAGTCTGCACACCCAGCTTGTGCCAGCCTCTGCTCCAGGAACCCCATCAGCAAGTGAACATCTGCTGTGGCTCTGCAAGAACAGCTAGGAGGGGCCAAGCTCAGCAGAGGAACTGTCAAACTGGCTGCTGCACATAGAAGAGAGCAGCAAAGGCAGCAGAGGTTGATAATAATTGTCTCTTGCTGAAAATGGGAAGATAATGATCTCCATTTCTCCATTGGCTCTATGTGGCAGAGCTGGCCATAGTATCATAGTCATGGAATTGTTTTCGTTGGAAAAGACTTTTAAGATCACCAAGTCCAACTGTTAATCCAGGACTGCCTAAGTATCACATTTACATGCCCCTCAACATTACATTTACAAGTTTTCTAAACCCTTCCAGGGATGGGGAGTCCACCACTGCTCTGGGTAGCCTGTTGCAGGGCTTGACAATCCTTTAGGGGAAGACGTTGTTCCTCATGTCCAATGTAAACCTTCCCTGAAACAGCTTGAGGTCATTTCCTCTTGTCCTATGAGTTGTTCCCTGGGAAAAGAGACAGACCCCACCTCACTCCAACCTGCTTTCTTGGAGCTGTAGAGACCAAGTCTTCCCTGACCTCCTTTTCTCCAGGCTAAACAACTCAAGTTTCCACAACCACTCCACACAAGCAGGACTCGTGCTAGACCCTTCATTGCCCTCCTCTGCACACTCACCAGCACCTCAGTGTCACTGTGATGAGGGACTCAGAACTGAACCCAGTATTTGCGGTGTGGCATCAACAGTGCCCACTACAGGGGGACAATCCCTGACCTAGTCCTGCTGGCCACAATATTGCTGACTGAGGCCAGGATGCTGTTTGCCTTCTTGGCCACCTGGGCACACAACACTGACTGTTGACCAGCACCTCCAGATCCTTTTCCTCTAGGCAGTTTCCAGTCACTCTGCTTCAAGCCTGGAGTTCATGGGGTTGTTGTGACCCAAGTTCTTTACCTGGCACTTGGCGTTGTTTTACCTCATCCCACTGGCCTATATATCCAGTCTGATCAGGTCCCTCCGTAGAGCCTTCCTACTACTCTCCAGCAGATCCTCCTATCCATCTTGGTGTCATCTGCAAACTTACTGAGGGTGCCCTCAATCACTCTGATGAGAAAATGCCTCAGTATTGAGGCACTGAGGGACACTACTTGTCACTGGCTGCCAAATGGAGTTAACTCCATATTCTTTCGGCTGTACATCCGGCCAACTGCAGTCCAATTTCGCTGTGCCCACAGACACTGCAGACATGACTCACTGTCCTTGCTGAGCCCCTTTTCGTGCTCCGTGTTTCTGTTTGATCTGGAGGCTTTGATGGCATGGAGCTGTGGTTTCTGCCCAGGTTGTGAAGCTGATGGCCCCAAGCTGAAGTGTTGCTGGTCCCTGTGCTGGCTCACTGGCACCACCTCAGCTGTGCTTGAGCTTTAACTGCTCACAGAAAACAGCTTTAGGTGGCCTGTTATCCCACATAAGCAACAGATGTCTGCACTGGCACAGCCTCAACCACTTTGATGCTGAGCGCTTGACATTTCTCCAAGATCCTGGTGCTGAGATTCTGCCCTGCCATTTACTCCAGCAAGGCAGCACATGGAATCACTGGAGACATCTGATGTGACATTTTTCAGCTTTACAGAATGGCAGTGACGACAACTCTACGTTACAGGGTCACTTTTGTTTGAAGTTGGGTGCCTCTCTCATTCCAGATGCACTGCTTTTATCTCCCAAATGCCCTACTGGTTTTCACTCTGTCCTTGGCTGTGGAGATGTCAGAGCTTCTGCACTGTGCTGTTTGAGCACTGCTGGAGTGTGCTTCTGAGCTGACTCAACTCCAGCAGTGGCTTTTTCACAGAACCATCAAATCACGAATTGATTTTGGCTGGAAAGTCCACCTAGTCCAACCCCACTGCTGTGAGCAGGGACATCTGTAAGTAAAGCAGGTTGCTCAGAGACCCATCAAACCTTCCCTGGAACTGCTCCAGAAATGGGGCATCTCTCTGGGAAACCTGGGCTTGTGCCTCACCATCCTCAGTCTGGTCCAAATCTCTGCTCTTTCAGTTTAAAACCACTACCCCTTGTCCTGTCACAACAGGTCCTGATGAAAAATCTGCCCCCAGCTTTCTTAATGACCCCTTTAGGTACTGAAAGGGTGCAATCAGGTCTCCCTGAAACTTTCTCTTCTCCAGGCTGATCAACCCCAACTCACTCAGCCTGTCCTCGCACCAGAGGAGCTCCAGCCCTCCAAGTTAGGTTGTCAAGCGAGCAGCATCACACCCACAGTGCCACCAAGGCATTAGATGTCCCTGTGCAATTTCTGGGGAAGCCTGAAGATACTGGTCAATAATTTAGTATGGGACCTGGATCTAGGACTGACTAGGGAATGGATTGGGTGGGCTGGACCAATGGCCTGAGGCATAACAAGGCCTACTGCTGGGTCCTGCAATTCGGTCACAACAACCTCTAGGCTTGGGGAAGAGCGGCTGGAAACTGCTTCTTGCTAAAGGACCTGGGGCTGCTGGTTGGCAGTGGTAGATGAGCCAGTATGTGCCCAGG
>VWZE01019355.1:377053-457376 GCA_013396675.1 Eubucco bourcierii
TGGTCAAGAAGCCAAACAACATCCTGGCCTCGATCAGCATGTAGTCAGCAGGACAAAGCCAGGGATTGTTTTCCTGTACTGGGCACTGGTAAGGCTGCAGATCAAATACTGGGTTCAGTTCTCAGTCCCTCACTATGACAAAACTGGTGCTACAGAGGGTGCAGAGAGTGGCAACGAAGCTGGCGAAGGATCTAGAGCACAAGTCTTGTAGGGAGCAGCTGAGGGAACTGGGGTTGTTGAGCGTGGAGAAAAGGAAGCTTAGGGGAGACCTCATTCTCTACAGCTCCCAGAAAGGAGGTTGGAGTGAGGTGGGGGGGGGGGCGTCTGTCTCTTTTCCTAAGGAATGAGTCACAGGACAAGAAGAAATGGCCTCAGGTTGCTATAGGAGAAGTTTAGGTTGGACATGGTTCTACAACTACCTGAAGGGTGGTTGTAGACAGGAGGAGGTTACCTTCTTCTCTCAGGCAACCAGCACCAGAACAAGAGGACACAGTCTCAAGCTGTGCCAGGGGAAGTTTAGGCTGGAGGTGAGGAGAAAGTTCTTGCCTGAGAGAGTCATTGACTGCTGGAATGGGCTGCCCAGGGAGGTGGTGGAGTCACCGTCCCTGGAGGTGTTCAAGGCGCGTTTGGACGTGGCACTTGGTGCTATGGTCTAGTCTTGAGGTCTGTGGGAACAGGTTGGACTTGATGATCTTTGAGGTCTCTTCCAACCCTGGTGATACTGTGATGTGGAATGATTTCTTCCTCTGTCAAGCCCTGCAACAGGCTGCATAAAGAAGGTGATGGACTCCCCAGTCCCAGTCAGGTTTAAAAGCCATGCAGATGTGGTGCTGAGGGACATGGTTTGGTGGTGACCTGTCAGTGCTGGGTTAACAGTTGCTCTTGATAATCCTAAAGGTCTCTTCAAACCAAAAGTGACTGAACGATTCTATGACCTGTAACTGAGGAAACTTCTCTGCATCACCCACACAAAGGAGGCCACTTAACTGAGATTTCTAGAGGTCCCTAACCCTGTCTCTGACCACAGCTATGAAGGATGACCACTGCCATGCCTGGCATTACTTCTGTGAGTGAAAGGTTGCAAAACTCCAGCCTGTCTCTGCTGTGAAGCCGATGAACAATGTTACCGAGCTTGTCTAGACATCTACGTGCAGGAGCCACTTGAAGCCCTCCTGCCTGGTGGCATTCAATTATTTTATTACGAGAAAACACAGAAACTTTATCCTGTTTCCTGCATTTCCCTTTTGCTCTGAATTTGCCTGATTTTGCGTGACTACTCTGAAACAGCTCTAATTGTGCAGATGGCCCTTCCGGAAGGATCAGCCCGGAAAACTTATTACGGAGGCTGTTGAACATTCTTCTTGCAAGAGTTTGTCTAGGAGCTGAATGAGCCACTGTTGTGGTTATGGTGAGAGGAAGCTCCACCTCTCTCTTGGCAACGGTGCATTGTATTTGCATCTGGAGTTCTGGGCTCCCCGTTCAAGAGTGGCAGGGAAATACTAGAGGGAGTCCAAGGGAGGTCTAGGAGGATAATTAAGGGATCGGAACATCTGCCTTGTGAGAAAAAGCTGAGAGACCTGGGGCTGGTTAGCCTGGGGAAGGGAAGACTGAGAGGGGATCTTATTAATGTTATTTATAAATAACTGAAGGGTGGGTGTCAAGAAGAAGGGGCCAGTCTCCTTTCAGTGGTGCCCTGTGATAGGATGAGAGGCAATGGATACAAACTGGAACACAGAAAGTTTCACTTCAAGATTAGGAAAAACTTCTTTACTGTAACGGCGATGGAGCACAGGAACAGGCTGTCCAGAAGGGTTGTGGAGTCTCCTTCTCTAGAGACTTTCAAAACCTGGATGCATTCCTGTGTGGCCTGTCCTAGGTGGTGCTTTGGCAGGGAGGCTGAGCTAATTGATCTTCAGAGGTCACTTCCAACCCCTACCATTCTATGATCGTATGAACTGAGATGCCCTGAAGGACCACCTTCTCTTCCAAGATGAACAGCAGCATTAGTTTTCTGATTAGATGGAGGCCTCTCTATCTGACTATCTCACCTGGAATATCATCAGGGAATTTATCTAAAAATGTGTTACTGCATTCACCCTATGACCATGCAGAAGATCATTAAATTACCTAAGAAGAAAACTCCTATAATCTTAGAATCACAGAACTGTTTTGGTTGGAAAAGATGTTTGAGATCATCAAGTTCAACCATTAACTCAGAACTACCAAGTCACCACTAAACCACGTCCTTCAGTACCACATCTAAACAGCTTTTAAAACCTTTCAGGGTTTAAAATCCTGAGAGACTTAGGGCTACATAATCAAGGTCCCAGGGATTCAATTCTGTAAGGGTTTCCTTTGCTAGACCTTCTAGCACTGACAGGGAAGAATACTTGTGCCACGGGAGGAAAGACAATACATTGACATCCCTGGTTGTTCTTAAGTCAGAGCAGCAAGATGTGGAACAACACTGAGATCTTCACTCCCTTTCTCTCCTCTCTCCCACCATAATATTTTATAAGAATCTGGTAGTTTCTTACAAATTCAGAAATGTCTAATTCTGGGCTTACCACTTCAGAAACTGACAAGAACTACTGGAGAGAGTCCAGCAGTGGCTACAAAGATGAGATCTGGGGCTGTTTAGCCTGGAGAAGAAAAGACTGAGAAGGAATCTTCTCAATGCTTACAAAAAATATCTAAAGATAAGGGTCAAGAGGATAGGGCCAGACTCTTTTCAGTGGTGCCCAGCAACAGAACAAGGGGCAACAGGCACAAACTGGAACCCAGGAAGTTCCATTTGAACATGAGGAAGATTTTTTTCTCTTGTGAGTGTGCTGGAGCACTGAAGAGGTTGCCCAGAGAGGTTATAGAGTTGTCTTCTCTGGAGAGATCCCAAACGTGCCTGGACATTGTGATCCTAGGCAATCTGCTGTGGGTGACCCTGCTTTAGCAGCAGGGTTGGAGTAGATGATCTCCAGAGGTCCCTTCTGACACCCACCATTCTGTAGATATGGAAAAGTCAAGCAACATAATTTGAATGTTCTTATTATAAAAAGTCCCCATAAAATATGTGTTCTGCAGGCACTGACAATAGATTTTTTGTTTCTGAGGAGTGGTCACCACCATTGACACCAAACTGTGGTGATGTGGCTGCTGCCCAAGTCCCTAGCCCAGCCCTGTATAATTTAAACAACACCTGGCTCATTGCAACAGATATTTGAGATGCTGTCAGGTGTTAAAAACCTAGGAAAAAACCCCAAGTTTTCACTCTGGGCATTCTCAACAGGTCTTGACGAAGACAATCCCATTATGAAGCAGTCAGTCAAGTAAAAGGCATGAAGGAGCCTGTGATTAATGACGTCAGCTTCTGCCTGGGCCAGGAGCTGGAGGAAAAGAGCTCTGGTGATTGCAAACAGTGCAGAGGAGTTTGCTTTGTCATGGCTTTTCCCTGTGCCTTTGAAGAAAAAAAGCAGATGGATGGAGAGTGGATTTGGTGCCAGAGAAACAGTGCACAATGAAAACAAATCGAGTAGGACAGTTAATGTGCTACTCCAGTTGTGCTCAATACTCCAGCCGCAAAGGAAATAATTATTTCTCTTTGTGCTTTCCCCCTTAAGAAAGAAGAGGGGAAAACACTGAGGCAGATAGAGCTGATTTCCCCAGGAACTGGTGGGACTCATTGCTCTGCTCTTCCCCTTCATGCAGCCTGAAGAAAAGAAAGTTGATCTGCAGAGGAGAATGGGGGGAGGAGAGGCAGCTGCCAAAGACATCACTTGAGAGCGCTCGGCTGTACTATCAAACTTCTTGTAGAGATGAAGAGGAGGCGACTGGACCACCCACAGCAACAGATGGAGTGTTGTGCCTCTGGTATTTGGCATCCTGCCTCCCTGGAAATGCCTGCTCCTGCTGTCATTTCTGGAAGTGTTTAGAGATGAGGAGCTTGTTCCTACCCAAGGGATCGGAAAAAGACACCTTCTGAGTTGTAGACACTCTGTGTTTTCAGGCTGGATGTCCTCCATCGCCTGACCCGTTCATTGACCGAAGCTCTGGAGAACAAATAACAGCCCTTCTCTCTCTTGAGTGTGCTGGAGCTCCAGCCTTGACATCCTTGATATAGCACCCCAGCCATCAAATTAGAAGTATTGCCTGATGCATCCTGTGGCTCTGCTACCATCCTCACCTTCTTCTGTCAGCAGCTCATTTAGGCATGGAAGAAACTCATTCTAAAAGGATCCAACTCATAAGCGGTTGATAAACTGAGTGCATTCAGAAGAGTGTGGACAAGAGAGGTTCTCCTTCCCCTCTACTCTATCCTAGTGAGGAAGCATTTGCAGTCCTGGGTCCAGTTCTGGGCACCCCAGTTCAAGAGAGACAAGAAATTACTGGAGAGAGTCCAGCACAGGCTACAAAGATGAGAGGACTGGAGAAAAGGCTGAGAGACCTGGGGCTGTTTAGCCTGATGAAGAACAGCCTGAGAGGGGATCTTCTCAATACTCATCAATATCTACATGGCAGGGGCAATGGGACGGGGCCAGACTCTTTTCAGTAGTGTCCAGTGACAGGACAAGGGCCAGTAGGCACAAACTGGAACCTAGCAGGTTCCCTCTCAANCCCTACTTTAGCAGGAGAGTTGGACTGGATGATCTCCACAGATCCCTTCCAATCCTCACCCTGCTCTGAGGCCACAAAACACAAACTGCTATTCAAAAGTCGTTTGTTTTTGAGGTACAGTAGCATTTCTGGGAGGTTTATTTTCATGTTTTCTTTGTTTTGAAAATGGAGAGCATCCATCTGACAAAGGTATGTGACATAAACATTCACCATCTTCCCTTCCCAGTATGAGAAACCACCACCTCCAGGTTTGGGACTCCATATGTTACAACTTGTCATCTTTTAAAGAAATAAACAGCTTGGCCCCTGCAACAAGGAGAGAGCTTTCACTTACTGCAAAGGACCAACACACGAGAGGCTGCAGCACCCTGTCACTACAGGCTCTAAGATGTCCAAAAGCCAGTGGGATCTCCCTTAGAGTACCAAAATATCGACACAAAGAGCCCCTGCCTAGTCTCTGCTCACAAACAGGTGAAACACTTGTCAGTGCTTTAGGTGGATTTTCTGCCCTTCTTTCTTTTCTCCTCAGTAAGAAGATTATTACACATGAGTGGATGTGCATCTTCAGAGGTGCAGGTCATGTTCAGGATCTGTGGATCATATGAATCTATTAAAAATCACCTGAAGAGACCAGGTCCTTCTGCTGTTTTTATTCACAGCTCTGGGGCGCTTCTGGAGTACTAAATATGAGGAGGTGTGGACAGAGGTCCTACAAGAAATGGTTTCCTTCACCATGAGCAAAGCTGAAGTAGGTAGGACTGCAGAACAACTGATTTCACCTCCACTGCAGTGAGAAAATGGTCCCTGAAGGTAAAAATTGTTTCCCAAGTTTCTTGACATCAGATTGACAGTCATGTCTTTGCTTTCTGTCTTCCAGTATCTCCAGGCAGTCAAACCTCTTCAGGATTTGAGGATGAGGCAGTGGTCTGTTCAAGTTTTCATCTCATCTGGTCACCTCCACATTTTGGAGCCCTTCTTGAGTTGATGATGGCTCTGACGTGGAGCAGTTTGACTTCTTTGCAACGCGTGACTGTCAAACTTCATGTTTTTATAGAAAGCTACAGCAGCTAAGTATAAACTCACACTGCCTACAGAAGTTGGGGGATAAAAATGTGTGTCAACTGCTGTCCTGATTCTTCTACAGAGCCCAGTGAGCTGCATTATTTACAAATGGATAGCTTACCCACTTGGTCCAAGCACACAGATGTCACCAAAGAATCTGGGGACATGGTAGACAGAAGAATGCAGCTGGAACCCTAGCAACACTGAACTCTGCTTAGCGAGCAGGTGGCGGTGATGAGTTTACACTGAGGGTGGTGAGACACTGGCTCAGGTTGCCCAGAGAGATAGTGGATGCTTCATCCCTGGAACCAGGTCAGGCTGGTTGAGGCTCTGAGCAACCTGCTCTAGTTGCAGATGTTTCTGCTGACTGGAGGGGGTGTAGGATTAGATGAGCTTGAAAGGTCCCTTCCAACTCAAACCATTCTATGACTCCATGAATTTGGGCCCAAAAGTGACAGTTTTATTTCAAATGCAGAGGGGATCAACACATAGAAAAGGTGCAAAAGAAGAAGCTTCAACCGTTGGAGCAAGAAAAAGTTCATTGTACTGTGTCCTTCTGCTTCTTTGTTACTCCTTCTCCTGTCCTGTCCTCTCCCCAATACTCCAGGTATGAGACCTGTTTGTTTTCTTATTTCAGGTTATTAAACTCTTTATTTCCCTCTTGCAAGTTCACAGTGGAGTTCAAGCACCAGATTAAGTACGGTGACTTTTTAATGCCTTACTGTTCAATTACTTTCTGGGATGGAAGATCACTTCCCCAGAGAGATCATCATGACAGAAATAATGCCATTAAGTCGTAAAGATTAAAAATCTGCCCTCAGTCTCTTTGATGCAGAGCACAGGAAGTGGTTTCATGGATATTGTCTTGATATTGGTGAGTTAAGTGACCTTTAAAGGTCATCTAGTCCAACCCCCTGCAGTCAGCAGGGACATCTTCAACTGCAACAGGTTGCTCAGAGCCCTACTGAATCTGACCTGGAATGCTTCCAAGGAAGGGGCTTCTGCCACCTCTCTGGGCAAACCCGGGCCAGTGTCTCACCACCCTCATCTTAAATAATGCCTTTCATCCAGAGTCCCTCCTCTTCCATATGCTGATGCAGGACTAACATCACATGTGGCCGTGCTCTGTGTGATACTCACCTTGCGTGAAAGCTTCCTGCACGTCTCCCCCGACGCCCACAAGCGATTCCTGTGGGCCGTGAGTTGGGGTAGAGCCTGCAGAGGTGGATCTGACAGGCATGGGCATGGGGTGGCTGGCTCCGTGGGTGGGCGAGGAGTGTGCCGAGCCTGCTGCTTGCACCTGCATGAGACATGAGACACAGTTTCCAAATTTTTAAGTGGTTTTTGGGTCAATGCTGAAAAAAACCGAGCAATGCATAAGGGCAGATGCTTCACCCAACCACTCTCAGTTTGGGTAATGATGGAATGTGTGATGGGTAGAAGTTGTGGGAGGACCTCGCGGTGGTACTCTGGGTGCAGCTCATCACACAGTGCCCAAGGTAGAGCTGCACATAGTTCATGTATCTATGCTGCCTGCAGCACAGGATCTGACCCGTGGCCTCCATACCACGTGTCTACTGTGTCACTGGGTCAAACAGCAAGTTAGAAAACCCCAGGAAGGTGCAGAGTCACCTTCCCAGCCATGTGCTCCAGAAGGACTGGTCTACCACTTGGTATCTGCTTGTCATTCCTGTGAGTAGCAGTGAGGAAATCTCCAGAGCTCCATGGTACCACTGTTACTGCTACTTCAGCTACTGCTGAAGGTCCATCCCCTTTTCAAATGTGTTTTTATAAATTTTAACATATTTTATATAGAATCATAGAATGATTTAGATTGGAAAAGACCTTTAAGATCATCAAGCCCAACAGCTAACCCAGTGCTGCCAAGTCACCACTAAACCATGTCCCTCAGCACCACATTTCATCTATGCTGTGTATAAATCACTCCAGGCATAGGGACTCCACTGCTGCCCTTGACAGCATGTTCCAGTCCTTTACAGTCCTTCTGGGGAAGAAATTGTTCCTCACGTCTAATCTAAACCTCTCCAGGTACAGCTTGAGGCCATTTTCTCCTGCTCTGTTGCTTGTTCCTTGTAATAACAGACTGATGCCCACCTGTCTCCAACCTCCTTTCATGGAGTTGTAGAGAGCAAGGTGGTCTCCCCTGAGCCTCCTTTTCTCCAGGCTAAATAATCCAAGTTGCCTCAGCTGCTCCTCACAAAACTCGTGCTCTAGACCCTTCACCAGCTTCGTTGGACACACTCCAAAACCTCAATGTCCTTGTCCTTCACTACAAAGCAGAGGGCCTGCACAGTCTGGTTAGGTTCCTCCTCCCCAGAAGCTGCTTACGCCCCATCACCCATCCTCACCTCAGGAGGCAAAGATGTCACCTTCCCTGGAGCATTACCCATTATTTATAAGGGGTATGGATGTGTCCAGTGCTACTTAACTGTTAATAATCTGGTTGTTCTCTGCAGACACTTGTGTCTGTCAACCACCTCTGAACCAACTGCAGGGTCATTAATGATCAGTTCTGTCTGGTTTGCTGGTGAGTCTTTATGAGCTGTGACCGTGCCTGCATGGAGACAGAGTCCCTGTGCTGCTGCTGATGAAAGGAAAGTCACTCAGTAATAATCACAGGCGAGGGGCATTAAACCCCCCAGCCTCTCAGAGCAAAGCCTGGCGTCTTTGTGCCCTTCCGCTTGTCACCTTTTTGTGTGCCTCCTCATCCTTTGCTCCCAGTTACCAGGAGCATGCACTGGTTACTGGGACAACCTGGCCAGTGCAGTGCTGATGCTGAGCAGTGACACCACCAGCACCCAATACAGAGCTGACATTGCCAGCACCCTGTGACAGCACTGGCACCTCACACAGCATTGATACCACCAGCATCCCACACAGCTGTGACATTACCAGCAACCCTCACAGTGATGACACCACCACCACCCAGCACAGCAGTGACATCACCAGCACAGCAGTTACACCTTGCCCAACTCACGCAGTGGTGACACTTCCAGAACCCCACACAATGGTGACACTGCCAGTAGACTGTACAACAGTGACAATGCCACAATGGTGACACCACCAGCACCTCACTCAATGGTGACACTGCTGTGTGACGTGTTCTTGTGATGGGGCAGGAGGGACAGGACATCTTTCAAGAGTAAAGTTGCAAGTAGTTTCCCTTGCCTTTAATGAAACCTCAAACAGAACTTTCAAAATTACCTGAAAAAATCACAGAATATGAGTCACTGAAAGTGACCTCAAAAGCTCATCCAGTCCAACCCTTTCGCCAGAGCAGGATCACCTATACCTGATCACAGAGGAATGCATCCAGGTGGGTTTTGAGTATCTTCAGAGAGGGAGACTCCACAACCCCCCTGGGCAGCCTGTCCCAGTGTTCTGCCACCCTCACAGTGAAAAAAAAAAATTCCTCCTCATGTTTACATGGAGCTTCCTACACCTCAACTTCCACCCAATGTGCCTTGTCCTGTCAGTGGGCTAAATAAGCAGAAACAGACAGGAGTACCCAAATTTGCACAGATTTGTGGCACGAGATGCCTGCCCATTGCTCAGTGCTCCCAGTCTGGTACAGAAGACAGCATGGCAAACACAACGGTGTTCACCCATCCCATGGCTCTGAGATGAAGGAACTGTCTCATCCCTTCTCCTCCCTCAGAAGCTGCTCAGAAGAGGAAAATCAGCCCATGTGTGAATTAAGACAGAAAGCCAGGAGGAAAACCAGTGTCAGCACCACAATGGAGACAGAGTCCAACAAGTCAGAGCTCTGCTTGCCTCAGGAGGGAGCCTAAAGGAACATTGTATGTTATGAAGATTGTTTCCCAGGTTGCACCTTTGTACATGTTTCTGTTAACCACCTGAGACCTTCTGGTGGGAGCTGTGGGAGGAACTACTAATGAAAAATCACCAAGAGATTTTGTTATTTGGAAAAGCAAGAGCTCAATGGATGGAGTAAAACTTTGCTGGGCACCTTCTCTCCCCAAAACACAAACCAAAGCTGCAAGGGGACAGATCTTACCCTGCCTGGCAAACTTGTTCCATCTCAGCCATCTCCACATCTGGTCAGTGGTGATTTGTGCAGATGTGCTTGTGCCTGAACCACAAGGGAACCTCGAGCCTTAGAACCACCCTGGCAGAGAGCTGGGAGAGAAGCAACCAGACACTGTCTACAGCAGTACAGCATAATGGGGTTGGAAAGGACCTCTAGGGATCATTTGTCCAATCCTCCTGCTAAAGCAGGGTCACTCACAGCAATCTGCCTAGAATTGCAATGTCCAAGTGGGTTTGGAATCTCTTCAGAGCTGGAGATTCCACAACCTCTCCAGGTAGCCTCTTCCAGGGCTCCTGTACTCTCACAGGAAAGAACCTTCTCCTCATGCTCAGATGGAATCTCCTGGGTTCCAGTTTGTGCCTATTTCCCCTTGTCCTGTTGCTGGGCACCGCTGAAAAGAGTCTGTCCCCATCCTCTTGCTCCCTGCCCTTTAGATATTGCTGAGCATTGAGAAGATCCCCTCTCAGTCTGCTCTTCTGCAGGTTAACAGCCCCAGGACTCTGCGGCTTTCCTTCTCAGAGAGGCGTTCCAGTTCCCTCAGCTTCTATGTAGCCTTCATGCACAGAGACTTCAGCCCTGGGGGAAGGAAATTTTGTTTTCACCACCACTTCTCTCTCTGCTTTAGTATTCTTAGAATGAGTGCCCGAGCACTTGATATATTGTTTACAGCCTGCTTTGCCCACTGGGTACACAGATGGGCGGTGCTGATTTGCATAGAGGCAGTGGAGCAGAGAAGCTGGAATGTCCCTCACCCGCGACACGACGCCGCTCCTGGAAACCGCAGTGACTGTGACAGCAGCTCGCCAGGGCGCACACAGACGACGTTATCTCGGTGGGACGGAGCCACATTTCCCTCTTCCCTTTCTTCATGCATGGTCACAGCTGCCTCATGTGACCCACCCTGCAGCACTCAGCAGCAGAAGGAGGACCTGAGAGTTTTTGGTTCAGTGAAGGCTTTATCTCACCTTCATCAGAAACTCCCTGATGGAGTTGTGGCTCCTGCTCGGGAGCAGACACAAACCCCTCCTAAGCGGCACCTATAAGTGTGAAATGTCATTGTCTGAACTCCACCTGTGTATGCAGGGCATGTGCAAGCTTGTTACAAGGTCCTTCCAAGTTTATGTCTCCAGAAGGAAAAAAAGAATCTGATTAAAGAATCATTGAGGCTGGATTAGACCTCTGAGACCATCAAGTCCAGCTTATGACCTAACACCACCACATCTACAAGACCATGTCACTAAATGCCACATCCAATCTTTCCTTAAACACTTCCAGGGATGGCAACTCCACCACCTCCCTGGGCAGTCCATTGCAGCGGATCCAGAATAATTATGGATGATTTCTTGGGAGATCTCACTGAGAGTGCAGTCCCCATCAGATGGCCACATTTTAAATGAGCGGAGATGCCATCTGGAGAGGTCTAGAATGAGGTAGAAATCCTGGTTTGTGTAAGCCATGGTGTGGTAAGGAGGACAAGCATAGGCATCATCCCCCTGTACTTGGCACCAGTATTTGTTGCACAGCAAATACTGGGTTCTGTTTTGGCTCCCTCGCTTCAAGAACATGGCAGTGCTAGAACATGTTCAAAGAGCAGCGGAAGGTGATGATGGGTCTAGAGCACAAGTCCTGTGAGGAGTGGCTGAGGGAACTGGGGCAGTTGAGCCTGGAGAACAGGAGGCTCAGGGAAGATTTTCTCACTCTCCACAACTCCTTTAAAAGAGGACAGAGACAAGTGAGTGTTGGTCTCTTTGCCCAAGGGAGAAGTAATAGGACAAAAGTAAACAATCTCAGGTTGTGCCTGGGGAGGCTTATGTTGGGCATAAGGAACAATTTCTTCCCCTGGAGGATTATCAACACCTGCCAACAGGTTGCTCAGGGCTGACACATGGTGGAGTCCCCATTCCTGAAGGGGTTTAAGAGGTGTGTAGATGTTGTGCTGAGACATGGTTTAGTGGTGAGCTGGCACTGCTGGATTTACAGTTGAATTCAGTGATCTTATAGGTCTCTTCCAACCAAAATGATTGCATGACTCTGTGGCCACAGAGCATGAAACCTGTCCTAGAAAGCACTTTATCTACTGAGAAAGCAAGAAAGCCACCTGGGGTGGAGGCAGAGGGAGCAGCACAGAGCCACACCAGCATGGCCCCTGCATGACAAACAGGTGCCAGGGTACAGTGATGGGGCTCGGTCAGGGCAGAGGAAGCTGTGGGAGGACATGGAGGTGTAGCAGTGTCTCTGCAGCTGTGGGACGTGAAGCAGGACAGCCCAGAGGCAGTGACTGCTAGCAGGTATGCCTCCCAGGGCTGGATGCTGCAATGTCACTAAGAAGGACTCATCAATCACTCTTGCAACCTTCTTTCTCCAACAGCTGAAGGCAAGGGGAGTAAAGGAAGGAATGAGGCAAGGTTCAATAAATAGCAGAGTTGAGGCTGCTCTCATGGTTTCTGAAGCTGTTAACATTCAACATGAAGAAGAACAAGGCCAAATACAAGGCCCTGCACCTGGGTCGAGGCAACCACTGGTATCAATCCAGGCTAGAGGATGAAGGGATGGAGAGCAGCCTTGCAGAGAAGGACCTGGGGGTGCTGGTAGGTGAAAAGCTGGACAGGAACTAGGCAATATATACTCACAGCACAGAAGTCAACTGTCTCCCAGGTTACATCCAAAGCAACGTGGCCAGCAGATAGAGGGAAGGGATTCTGCCCCTCTGCTGAGACTCCACCTGCAGGAATGTGCCCAGCTTTGGAGTCCCCAGGAGAGGAGAGACATGGACCTGTTAGAGAGGGTCTACAGAAGGCCACAGCAATGATGTGAGGTCTGGAATCCCTCTGCCATGAGGACAGGCTAAGAGATTTGGGGTTTTGATTGTAGAGACGAGAAGGAAGAACTTATTCTGGCCTTTCAGAGCAAAAAATGATTCATCAGAAAGTTGGGCACAGACTTTTTAGTAGGGCCTGTTGTGACAGGACAAGGGGTGATGGCTTTAAACTAAAAGAGGGGAAATTCAGACTAGTTTGAAGGAAGAAATTGTTTATGCTGAGTGTGGTGAGACACTAGCACATGTTTCCCAGGGGGGTGGTATACATCCCATCTCTGGAAACATTCCAGGTCAAATTCAACAGGGTTCTGAGCAACCTGCTCTAGCTGAAGATGTCCCTGCTGACAGCAGTGGGATGGGACTAGATGACATTTAAAGGTCCCTTCCCACCCAAACCATTCTGTGATTCGATGATTCCATGAAAATGGGAGTTTGCTCTGGTACAGGCCTGCAGAAGTTGTGCCAGGGGAGGTACTGGAGGAAGTTCTTCACAGAGAGAGTGATTGGCATTGGAATGGGCTGCCCAGGAAAGTGGTGGAGTTGGTGCCCCGGAGGTGTTCAAGAAGAGACTGGATGGGGCACTTAGTGCCATGGTCTAGTTGATTGGATAGGGCTGGGTGATAGGTTGAACCGGATGATCTCAGGGGTCTCTTTCAACTTGGCTGATTCTATGATACAAGCACTGCAAAGAGGATGCTTGGTAGTGGTTGATTTTTCCTCATACACATTTACTCAAATTACCCTGTGATAAAAACTGGAATGCTGCTGAGCCAGTTCGGTGTCAGACCTGTCAGTTTTGTCCTCACAGCTTTCACAGAGGGATCAGATGCGTGCTACAAGCACAACAACTGCAGTAGCCTATTTTCCTGGGACACCATTTGAACAGTTCTCCCCATTTCTGCTCAGCAGCCCCTTGTGCAATTCTGTATCAAGACTGCAGCCCCTGGGGTTTAATTTCCCTGTGAGACATTGCTCCAGAATTTGAATCTCTGCTGTCATTTTTGTTTTTTGTCTTTACTAGTAATTTAAAATTATTTATGTTAAGCACAGAACCACAGAATTGTTTTGGGTGGAATAGACCTTTAAGATCATCAAGCCCAACCATTAACCTAGCACTGCCAGATCACCACTAAACCATGTCCCTCAGCCCCTACATCTGCAAGATGTGATCTACCAGAAATGGCAGAGGAGAATGCCTTCAGTGCTGCAAACAAAACTATTGCTGTTGCTGCTGCCTGAATAATTCCAGTTCGATCGAAGTCTGTGCTAAAAATAATTCAACCCCCTCCCTGCACATGCTCTTGGAGGAAAATATTAAAACAAAAAATAAGGTCATTAACTCAGAGGCCCCACCAATCACTCCTCTTAACCTTATTCCTGTAGCAAAATTCAATTTTACTGTCCTCTGTGGCACATCAGCCAGGGCTACTGGCTCCGAAAGGCCCCATGCTGCCTGCTGCTCTTCTCCAAGAGCAACCACGCCAAGGAATACATCAAAGGCTCATTAGTCGAGTGGGCTAATGACCTTTTGGAGACGATAACACAATCTTCTGGCTGAGAAAGAAGGCATAGCTGTCTGCATGGTAATGGTGGGGGAGAGGAGCTATGCCTGCTCACTAGACCTCCTGCTCCCCCCAGTTCCTGTGGTCTTCCTGTTTTTTCCTGCTCCCTCTCAATTTCTCCAGTCTCCAAAGTCTCACTGGTGTGGGGCAGCAGCCAGCATGCCTGAACAAGGAACTGCATCCCCCTGCAGACTGATTGAACGCATCCTGTACCAGAGGAACACACTGTTCTGAAACACAGCACAAGAAAAGGGTTCCAAGCGTGCTGCCGCCACCTCAACATCTATCCATGTACACAGGGTTGCGATCACAGCAGGGCAGAGTCGAGTTGGAGGCCTGTAGGTCACATTGTTACCCAGAGGTCAGAACTAGGTCCAGTTTCGTTAACTGTCTTCAGCAGTGATCTGGATGAAGCGACAGAGTAAACCCTCAGCCAGTTTGCTGATGGTACCAAACTGGGAGGAGGAGTGGCTGACACACTGTTAGGCTGTGCTGCAATTCATTAAGACCTGGGCAGGAGAGAAACCACATGAAGTCCAAAAAGGGTAAGTGTAGGGTCCTGCATCTGGGGAGGAATAACTGCCCGTGCCAGGACAGGTTAGGGATTGACCTGTTGGAAAGCAGCTCTGCAGAGAAAGCGCTGCAAGTACTGGCAGACAAAGAATTACCATCAGCCAGCAATGTAGCCTTGTGGCCAAGAAGACCAATAGTCTCCTGGGGTACATTAAGCAGAGTGGAGCCAGCAGGTCAAGGGAGGTTCTCCTTCTCCTCTACTCTGCTTTAGTGAGGCCATATCTAGAGTCTTGGGTCCAGTTTTGAGCTCTCCATTTCAAGAAAGACAAGGAACTACTGGAGATAGTCCAGCAGAGACTACAAAGATGCTGAGGGGACTGGAGCATCTGTCTGACAAAGAGAAGCTGAGACACCTGGAGCTGTTTAGGCTGAAGAACAGACTGAGAGGAAATCTTCTAAATGCTGATCAGTAACTGCAGGGCTGGGGGTGCATCAAGAGGCCAGACTGTTTTCAGTGGTGCCCTGCAACGAGACAAGGGGCAACAGGCACTAACTGAAATCCAGGAGACTATACCTGAACATGAGGAGGAAATTCTTTCCTGTGAGAGTGCCAGAGCCCTGTACGAGGCTGCCCAGAGAGGTTGTGGAGTCTCCTCTGGAGAGATTCCAAATCTTCTTGGATGTGATCCTGGACAACCTGCTGTGGGTGGCCCTGCTTCGGCGGGGGTGTGTGTGTGTGTGTGTGTGTGCGTGTGTGTGTGTTGGATTAGATCATCTCCAGAGGTCTCTTTCAACCCCTGGGATTCTGTATATAAAATAAACATATACTTATATAAAGAGGATGTGTGGAGAGGAATGTACCACAAATGCACAAACCTCCTAAGTAGGGATGTTCTAGTTTAGACCCAACTGATGCTGGGCGTTTTGGTGATGCCAGCCCAGCGATGCCAACCCAGTGGTGCAGGGCAGAGGCCAGGCAGAGTTGATGGGATTAGCAGATAGCACATTGCACTGAAAGGTTTGTGTTTAATTGTTCAGAATGACATAATTAGATACAGAAAACTACCCAGAGATGCTGAGTGGGCTGTGATGCAGGCATGGGCAGGGAGGCAGAGCACACCACGAGGGCACAAGGTGGGAAGGAGAAGGGCCAAGCCTGTGCCATCACCAAGCAGTCTTTGGTTTAAATCTTGGCATTAATTAACAGCAGCTTTGATTGTGAAGACGGTGGCTCCACCCTCCTCAACAACTGCTCTCCACTAGGACATGCTCCAGGACCTCAATGTCCTTCTTGTACTAAAGGACCCAAACTGAACTCAGTATTCAGTGAGTTTAGTGACTCCACTAAGGAGACCAAACAAGCACCTGTGGATGATGCTGGAGTGACCACCAACTCTCTTCCTACCTAACCGGGGGGCCACCAGGCCCCCCGGCCTTTTGATCCCTTCACCATTCACCCAGTGTGCACCATGGTTACTCACCAGTGATGAACAGGAGTAGGATCTCTCTGCCCCACTGGGCAAGCTTGGGGCTTCTGCCCTTCCTGGGCCGATTAAAAAGGGGAGTGGGCAGGGAGGGCAAAGTGGCCACACCTGGGGTGAGAGGAGACTCCAACAGAGCCCAGGTGCTCTGGGTTTTGGCGGGGGGGAAAGGGAGAAAAAGGGCAGGTGGGGTGGAAACAGGGCAGATACAGTGTTCCAGTGTGTTCTAGTATAGGTGATCCTACTCTGGCAGGGGAGTTGGACTGGATGATCTTTTGAGGTCTCTTCCAGGCCCTAACGTTCTGTGGCTGCAGCTCCAGCATTGCTCTGGGCTGGGGGCCAAGGACAGGTCAGTGGAACCCCCTACTGCAGGGCTGCTACACAGCTATGCTTCTTAGTGCTAAATTAAACACCTATTGCCTCAGTCCCCAGATCCTGTCCCAAGGTCAGGACCTATACAATTGTCCCCATATAGGCAGTGCCCAGGAACTGGCAGAAAACTCTGTCAGAGCCTCCAGCAGAGCCAGCAGCAGATCCCAAGGTAGCTGGTCAGGCCGCAGTGCATCCTCCTGTCAAGCTGGGAGACGTTGAGCCTCAGCACTATTCCACTGCTGTTCTGGCAATCACTGTCTATTGCTCAGCTCTTTCTGCAATCTGCTTTTTCAGCTCTAGTTCTAATGCACAGATAACCCAGGACTTCAGGACAACTCTTTCATGCAGCTCCCCTGACATACTATCGCGTGGTCTTTTCATAGAAACTCAAGAGTCATTTTGGTTGGAAGTGACCTTTAACATCAAGCCCACCCATTAACCCAGCCCTGACAGGGCACCACTAAACCATGTCCCTCAGCACCACATCTACATGGCCTGTACCCCCCCAGGAAGAGGAAATCCACCACTTCCCTGCACAGCCTGCTCCAAACCTTGATGACTCTTTTCATGAAAAAATTGTTCCTCGTGTCCAACCTAAACCTTGACTGGTGCAGCTTGAAGCTGTTTTCTCTTGTCCTGTCACTTGTTCCTTGGGAGAACAGACTGACCCTCACCTTGCAGGGAGTTGTAAGCAGCAAGACATTTCCTGAGTTTCCCCCAAGTCTCCTTCTCTCCAGGCTCAACAACCTTAGTTGCCTTAGCTGCGCCTCACAAGACCTATGCTCTAGACTTCATTGCCCTTCTCTAGAACTGCTCTAGCACCTCAGTGTCCTTGCAGTGAGGGGTCCAAAACTGAACCCAGGATTCCAGATGTGGCCTTGCCAGTGCCCAGTACGAGGGGCTGATGGCTGCTAGAGTCCTCACGGCACTACTGCTGGCACAAGCCAGGATGCTGTTCACCTTCATGGCCACAAGGGCACATTGCTGGCTGACGGTGAGCTTCTTGTCCACCAGCACTCCCAGGTACTTCTCTGCTGAGTTCCTTTCAACAGGTCAATCTCCAACCTGTCCTGGTGCAGGGAGTTATTCCTCCCCAACGACAGGTCCTTACACTTGTCCATGCTGAACTTCATGGTTTCCCTCTAACCAACTCTGCAGCCTGCCCAGGCCTCACCAAAAGACAGCACAACCTGACAGGGTGTCAGCCACTCCTCCCAGCTTGGTACCATCAGTAAACTGGCTGAGGGTCCACTCTGTCCCTTTATCCAGGTCATGAATGAAGAAGCTGGACAAGACTTGACCCAGTTCTGACCCCTGGAGAACACCACAAGCTATAGGCCTCCCACTAGATTCAGCCCCACTGGTCTCAACCCTCCGAGCTCTGTCCTTTAGTCAGTTCTCAGTCCACCTCACCATCCACTCATCTCAGCCATACTTCCTAAGCACCTCCCTGCACTTTGCTATTGTTTGGCCTTGATAAATAAAATAACCAAAGCCTTGTGGTGCCAGCTGCAGAGGAGCCTGGCCACCGCCCCAAGACCCCTCCAGAACCAGGTCTGCTCCATCCCCAGCTCTGCTGAGTGCCAGAGAGCTGTTTGAACTACTCCATTCATGCAACACTGTTTGTTTTCATTCCTCTCTCCCCCCCCAGCTGTGGGATACAGAGCAGGGATCAGGAAACAATAAAATCTTGGTTACCACACAGAATGCCTCCTTTTTCCTCGCTCCTTTCAAAGCCTGACATTTTTGCTTTCATCCGCCATTTCCACAGTACAGGGGCATGTGTTGCCTCTCCTTCCAACAGGGCCTCATCTGGGGATGCCAAAACTGCACTCAATATGTCCCACATCGCTCCCCTCCCTGCATCCAGCATCGCTCCCTCCCTTCCAGCCGTTCCCAGGACTCTGATGGTTTCAATTCCCACCTGATTCCCTGACTGACTTGGATTACAAAGGCTAAAAGCAAGCGTAATCTTTCAGAATGATCCCAGTTTTCTTTTCAGGCTTCTCACTTGCCACTTTTACCCTTTTAGCTCATCAGCAACACTAACATGGCTCAAAAGCTCTCCACCATGTCTCCAGAGGTGACCAGGAGGAGTGGAGGAGTTGCCCCAGCTCCATCATGCAGTACCAGCCTGGTGGGGTCTGTAAGGGACGGAAGCAAAATGTCTCAATTCTGGAAGCATCCAGACAAACCACCTGAGCCACTGTCTGTGGTTGCTCCATTCTCCAGACAGTGCTTGGAGACATGTGAAGTGCCTCAGGTTTGATTTCTCTGCCATTAAAACAACAGTTAGAAAAGACCACCCAAGTTGAGAAGGTGAATCTGCACTAACAGAGGTGGAAGGGCCACCTGAAACTTTCATCTGGGCAATGAAGCTGGGGAAGGGTCTAGATAATGTCTTGTGAGGAGTGACTGAGGGAACTGAGATCATTGAGCCTGGAGAAAAGGAGACTCGGGGGAGACATTCTTGATCTCTATAACTCCCTAAAAGGAAGACAGAATGAGGTGAGGGGCAGCCTCTTCTCCAAGGGACAAGTGATAGGACAAGAGGGAATGGCCTCAAACTGTACCAGGGGAGGTTTAGGTTGGACATGAGGAACAAATTCTTCATGGAAAGGATCATCAAGGCCTGGAGGAGGCTGTCCAGGGCAGTGGTGGAGTCCCTGTCCCTGGAGGGATTTAAAAGCTGTGTAGCTGTGGTGCTGAGGGAAATGGTTTAGTGGTGACCTGGTAGTGTGGGTTAATGGCTGGGTGCAATGATTTTAAAGGTCTCTTCCAACCAAAACGATTCTGTGATTCCATGATTCTACCATGGCAGCAGTATAATGAGAGCACACCCATCACTGCTGTTCAGACATGGACCTCCCTCAAAACATCAAGAAGCTTGTACTGGGAACATATGCTTAGCAAAGCAGGTTGTAGAGAGAACATCTCTTGCAACTTCAGCTCCACACCAACTTCTCCATGGATAAACAGCCTGATCAACATCTTTGTCAGTGACATGGACAGAGGAATGGAGTGCACCCTCAGCAAGTTTGCAGATGACACCAAGCTGTGTGGCACAGTCGACTTGCTAGAGGGCAGGGATGCCATCCAGAGGGACCTGGACAGGCTGGAGAGGTGGGCCCAGGCCAACCTGATGAAATTCAATAAGGCCAAGTGTAAGGTCCTGCACCTGGGAAGGCACAATCCCAAGCACAAATACAGGCTGGGTGGTGAATGGCTGGAGAGCAGCCCTGAGGAAAAGGACCTTGGAGTCTGGGTTGATGAAAAGCTCAACATGAGCCTGCAGTGTGCACATGCAGCCCAGACAGCCAACCGAGTCCTAGGCTGCATCAAGAGAAGCGTGGCCAGCAGAGCAAGGGAGGTGATTCTGCCCCTTTACTCTGCTCTCGTCAGACCCCACCTGGAGTACTGTGTGCAGTTCTGGAACCCTCAGCACAGGAAGGACATGGAAGTGTTGGAGCGGGTCCAGAGGAGGGCCACAAAGATGATCAGAGGGCTGGAGCAGCTCTCCTATGAGGACAGGCTGAGGGAGTTGGGGCTCTTCAGCCTGGAGAAGAGAAGGCTTCGAGGGGACCTGATAGTAGCCTTCCAGTATCTGAAGGGGGCCTACAGGAAGGCTGGGGAAGGATTATTTACAAGGTCCTGCAATGACAGGACAAGGGGCAATGGGCTTAAACTGGCAGAGGGGAGATTTAGACTGGATGTTAGGAGAAAGTTCTTTACAGTGAGGGTGGTGAGGCACTGGAACAGGTTGCCCAGGGAGGTTGTGGATGCTCCCTCCCTGGATGTGTTCAAGGCCAGATTGGATGAGGCCTTGAGTAACCTGTACTAGTGGGAGGTGTCCCTGCCTCTGGCAGGGGGTTGGAACTAGATGATCCTTGAGGTCCCTTCCAACCTTACTATTCTATGATTCTATGATTCTATGATCAAAGTGTTTCTGGTCACCTGTTGCTACCTATGAGTGAGTGGCTATAGACAAGCTCATCAGTTCCAATACACTGGGTGACCACGAAGCAGCATGAGGGAACAAGTCTAGAGGTAGCAATGATCAGTATGTCACAGCACGATGCTCATCTCTGACATCTTAGCAGGGCCTGATGCAAGGAGTGATGATTCTAAAATAAAGAAAGGAGATTCAGACTATATAGAAGGAAGAATATTTTTATGCTGAGGGTGGTGGGACACTTTCTGAGGTTGTCCACAGAGGTGGTAGATACCTTGTCCTTGGAACCATTCCAAGTCAGGCTGGACAGAGCTCTGAGCTACCTGCTCGAGTTGCAGATGTCCCTGCAAGGGGGTTAATTAGATGACCTTTAAAGGTCTTCCAACCCAACCCATTCTGTAATTTGATGATTCTATGATCTTGCTTCCCAAGATCAAGTTCATTCTTCTTTCACACAAGCAAAGCAAAGTAGCTCTTGGGCAGGACACAGGTACAATGATGCTGGAAGCCACTCAGTTAAAGAGCTGATGGGATAAGAAACAGAACTAGTGGGTCTCTCAATAGATAGGAGCTTTTGAAGTCACTGATGAAATTCTTCCATGGTAATAACAGCATGAAGTTGAAAAGACAGGATAGAAACAAGTTTGCACATGTGCTTCTAAGCAGGCAGGGGCATGTGGCTTGCAAGGAAGTTGGACAGGAATCATAACTCTGTCTACAGCTTGACAGATATTGACAACAAAGAAGTACCTCTGTAATACTGGGTGTGCTGTGCTGCCTTCACAGAGCAAAAAGGAACCTCCCAAAGCTTGTGGCTTCTGGGGTAAAAAGAGACACACATCTCAAAGCATTCTGGTTAGCCCAATGTGATAACCATTGCCAAAGAGAAAGACATGGCAAATTGGTGTGTGAGGAGCTGAAAAGATGGATGGATGGTGGACTTCTGACAATGAGATAGGAGGGTGATCTCTCCAAGTCAGAACACCAAGTAGTGAGACGATGCTTGGAAAATGAACTACCAAGGATTCTATCCCAGGTCCCACATGCTAACAGGCTCCAGGAGATAAACCTGGTATTTGGTTTTGTTTTCTGAAACAGTTGTCAACACAGGTCAACCATGAAGGCAGGGCTGTGATCTGTGACTCCACATCGCCATCAAAGTGAGAAGGAAATGGCTTCTGCTGAAAGACGACCTGCAGACTGCAGGATACAAGAGGAATTCCACAGGGATTTATCTATTTAATATTTTAATTATGTGCACAAAAATAACCTTCTCTAATGAAGCTTCCTGATGACATAAAGGTTGGGATGAATCATTAATACAGAGGCAAAGTAGAACATTAAACATCAGCTAGGGTCTCAGAAGAACAGAAATGTCATGGGGCATGCTCATGCACAACAGAGCAAAGGCCTTCTGGCACCTGGGCATAGGGATACCCACGGGAGAGGAACTAGTGACTGGCTACCAGGCAGGTACGAGTCACTAGGTACTAACTGCAAGGCAAGTACTGGTTAGCAGGACAGTGTAGTCATGTAAGCAGCCTCAGGGCTCACTCTGAAAGGATGGGCATTGATAGGTACTCAGCTCTCTTTTAACATTCACAAGGTAAGACACCCTGAGGGGCAAAGGGAAAGCTGACAAAGAAAAGGAGAAAATGTGGGGGGGACAAACTCTGGTGAAAATTCAGACAGAAAAAGTCCTTTGGGAGCTCAAAAGTATTAGTCTAAAGAAGTAAACCCCCCCAAAAATTGTGGTTAATAGGACGGGACAAACTGGTGGATATCATGTTGTAAACATAGAGACTTTGTGTACTGGCATTCCAATACCCAACTTCGTCCTGCTTAGTAAAGGTGAAGAAGGTAAAGAGAAAGAGCGGAGAAGGACATGAATCAGCAGTGTGTGCTCACAGCCCAGACACCAACTCTCTCCTGGGGTGCATTCAAAGCAGCATCACCAGCAGCTGGAGGGAGGGGATTCTGCCCCTCTGCTCTGCTCTGCTGAGACCCCACCTGCAGTTTTGTGTCCAGATCTGGGGACCTCAGCACAGGAGAGACATGGAATTGTTGAAAAGGGTCCCCACAGCAATGATGTGAGGTGCTGGAACCTGTCTGCTGTGAGGACAGGTTGAGAGGGTTGGGGTTGATCATCTGGAGAAGAGAAGGCTCCAGGGAGACCTTACTGTGGCCCCTCAGTACTAAAAAAGACCCTGCAGAAAGCTGAGGACAGCCGTTTTAGCAGGACCTGTTATGACAGGACAAGGTGTGACGGTTTTAAACTAAAAGGGGGAGATTCAGGCTAGATAGAAGGAAGCCTGTCAGAAGGACAGGCCGAAGGTGGCAAGACACTGGCTCAGAGAGCTAGTAGATGCTCCCCCCAGCCCTGGAATCATTCCAGGTCAGGTTAGGTGGGGCTCTGAGCAACTTGCTCTAGTTGAAAATGTCCCTGCTGACTGCAGAGGGTTAGGACCAGACAACCTTTAAAGGTCCCTTCCCACCAAAATGAGTCTGTGATGTGACGATTCTATGAAAAAGATGCATGTGGGTGGCGGCACACTGGAGATGTTTTTCCTTTAGCTGTATTGCTAACCCAGAACTCCAGGACCTGCAATGCAATTGATCCCTGTGGTAACTGGTATGGATGAAGAGCACTAATGGCATCAAGAATCACACCAAATGAGGCTGCAGGATGACCTCTTCTTTAACCATCTCTTCACAAAGTGTAGAAGGGAAGCACAGTTTTGGAGGACTTAGACTCAAGATGGGTTTGCAACAGTTCCCTCTGGAGCACTGAGTGCTCAGAAAAGTTAGAAATCACAGTTTTCTTCTGCAAATTGCTCCATATCCAGCATAAGATACCATCTGGACTTCAGGATGGTGAACAAAGGTGAACTAAGTGATGCTGGGGACACAATGTGGGAGCAGATTTGGTGACTTGATCTCAGGGCAGTCTTTCAGTGCTCAGCATACTTTTCTCTGAAGATACTTCTAAAGGCAGTAGGCTGCATAACTTCTACCTAAGAGTCCTTGAAGGACTGCTTGAGGATTCTTTTGGCCTACTGATACCTGTTTTGAACAAATCTTGAAGAAACAAGAGAATTCCAGATGGCCCTGTGAGAGTGCTGGAGCCCTGGACCAGACTGTGCTGAAAGGTTGTGGAGTCTCCTTCTCTGGAGAGATTTCAAACCTGCCTGGACATGATGATCCTGGGCATCCTGCTGTGGGTGACCCTGTATTAGCAGGGAGGTTGGACTAGATGATCTCTAGAGGTCCTTTCCAACCCCTGTCATGCTGGGATTCTGCGAGCCCTTCCCTAAGGAGCACTGTTACAGAGCACAGCCAGAGAGCCAAGGATCTTCTGGAAGTGGATGTCAGAGCATCAGCTGCACCGAAAAGCTGTGCCCATTCCCTCCTGGGGTTTGCATAGCTCAGGAATAGCTCTGGTACAGCACAGGTGGTTGCTCACCTTCGTGAGCATGAGCTTGGAAAGGGGAGAGCTCAACACAGCAGCAAACTTTGATCTCACATTTTCTGTCACGTTTCCTATCATCTAATCCCTGGTAGCAGTGTTGTGATGAACCCCAGAGCACCACAAAATCTGAATGGGTAAAGAAATTTTGAGATTTCTGAGTATTTGAGAACCTTTGCTATGTAAATGTGAACATCTTCTGAACATCAAAGTCTTCATTGAAAAGTGACATTCCCGGCCTTGGGGATGTTGTTAAGCAAAACCTTTTCTGCACATAGACAACACAAGCTTGAAGGAATGAATACAAACAATGGCAGAGGAACAGTGGTCTTCTGAGGAACTGAAAACTTTCAGTAAGTTAAAATAGGCTGCTTGGAGGAGAACCCACCTGCTCTGTGGATGAGAGGACTGACAAAAATGCATTAACAGGATATTTTTACTTTCCAAAGAGAAAGTAGGTTCTTGCAGAACAATGGAATTACTGAAAAAGCTGATTTCTCTGAGCTTGCATCTCTTGCATTTAAGAAAGAGGTTGAAGGAATCCATCAAAAAAAGAGACTTCTCAAGTCAAAATTCTTCTTTTAGACCCAGTAAACAACTATATTTGTGTCATCATTTGGGTCAGACTTTATCTGACCAGTCCTGATAACAGCATTAGATGCTCCATATTTAAGAGGAATATATATCCGCAAGAAGACACAGAATCATAGAATGGTAAGGTTGGAAGGGACCTCGAGGATCATCTAGTTCCAATCCCCTGCCAGAGGCACGGACACCTCACACTAGTACAGGTCACTCAAGCCCTCCTCCAACCTGGCCTTGAACACCTCCAGGGAGGAAGCAGCCACAACCTCCCTGGGCAACCTGTGCCAGTGCCTCACCACCCTCACTGGAAAGAACTTCCTCCTGATATCCAGTCTAAATCTCCCCTCTGCCAGTTTAAACCCATTGCCCCTTGTCCTGTTACTGCAAGACCTTGTAAATAGTCCCTCCCCAGCCTTCCTGTAGCCCCCCTTCAGATACTGGAAGGCTGCTATCAGGTCTCCTCTAAGCCTTCTCTAAGCCCAACTCTCTCAGCCTGTCCTCATAGCAGAGCTGCTCCAGCCCTCTGATCATCTTCGTGGCCTCCTCTGGACCCACTCCAACACTTCCATGTCCTTCCTGTGCTGAGGGCTCCAGAACTGCACACAGTACTCCAGGTGGGGTCTGAGGAGAGCAGAGTAAAGGGGCAGAATCCCCTCCCTTGCCCTGCTGGCCACACTGCTCTGGATGCAGCCCAGGACTCGGTTGCTGTCTTCAATCACAGAAACAGGAAATGATTTTGGTTGGAAGATCAAGTTGGTTTAAGATCAAGTCCAAAGTTCAACCCAACACTGTCAGGTCACCACTAAAACACATCGTTCAGCACCACACCTGCACAGCTTTTCAACCCCCCAGGAATTGGGACTTCACCACAGTTCTAAGCAGCCTGTTGGAGGGTTTGACAATCCCTTTCCGTAAAGGGGTTGCTCCTCATGTCCAAGCTAAATCTCCCCTCATGCAACTTGAGGCCCTTTTATCCTGTCCTGTTGCTTGTTCCTTATAATGAGAGACTTGTTTCCAACTTTCTTTCAGGGAGTTGTAGAGACTGAGAAGGTTCCCCCTCAGCCTCCTTTTCTCCAGGCTAAACAACCCCAGTTCCCTCAGATGCTCCTCAAAAGACTTGTGCTCTAGACCCTGAATCAACTTTATTGCTCTTCTCTGGACATGTTCCATAGAGCCATTCCACTACAGGATAATCATCCAAAGAACTTCAGAGGAGGAAGGACCATTAGCACTTGCCAGCAGGACCATGGAACTGCTGCAAGGCATCACACAGAGACACTCATAAAGGGACTCTCAGTGGCAATCAGGTGAAGGAGGAGAACAAGTTATTGGAAATCCCAATTCCTAATTGAGCCCTCAAGACTTTGCTGATGTATGAAGAGGTAAAAAACTATAACATTGTCCCACAGGAGACTGATGTGGGGTGGTGGTGGAAACAATTACTAACTGTGTCTGAGAATTAATCATTAATTAATGATATGGTTTCAGAGGCTGAATGGGGAGAAAACACCAGGTGGATTTACAAGGTGCTCCATCTGTTGCTAAAACCTGTGGCTGTCACATCAGGAAATGTGTAAAGGAGGCCTAAGATAGACACAGACTTTTTAGATGGCTCTGTTGTGACAAAACAAGGGGTGATGGTTTTAAGCAAAAAGAGGAAAGACTCAGACTAGAAAGAAGGAAGAAATTGTTTATGCTGAGGGTGATAAGACCCTGATCCAGGTTACCCAGAGAGGTGGTAGATGCCCCAGCCCTGGAATCAGTCCAGGTCAGGCTGGAAAGGGCTCTGAGCGACCTGGTCTAGACCATGTCCCTGCTCACTGCAGAGAGGATGGACTAGATGACCTTTAAGGTCTCTTCCCATCCAGATCATTTTGCAATTCAATGATGCTATGATGTGTAAAAGCAACAAAGCACTCAAGTTTTTTTGCAGGACCTTAAAAAATGTGGCTGAAGGTTTGAGTGTGTTGGAAAAAAGCAGAGGAAGCCAATGAAGACAGAATGTGGGTGTGGACAGAGAACTCGGGAAAACATTTAAATTCTTCATGGTTTCCCTCATTTCCTGGAACACTCTCCCAATAGTTTATGCAGTCCTCCAGGACACTGTAGACTGTGCTTGGGAAGTTCTGCACTGCTGATGTACACTGCCAAGGCAGGTGCTGCTGTAGCACAGTCCTGTTGGTGTGCCATGGAAAAGGCCAGAACATGGGTGATTAACTGAGAAACACAGGCTGGAGCCACACACCCATGTCCCAGTGCTGGCCTTGGAACAGAGGCACTGGGGCCATCATGAGCACAGAGCAGAAAGTCTATGGAACACGCTGCTTGCAGGGCAGGGACGAGGAGCTGCCTGGAATGTGAGAAAATAATGTACTATTTATGAGAGATGAGCACTCAGCCTGCAACCACAGGGCTGACAAGCTGCAGAGACTCTCCGGGAGCTGAACTGCGAAGGTCACCTACTTGGGCTTGGTCAAGCCATGAAATAACAAAACAGGAGCCCACTTTGGCTAGATGTCCTCAGTTGAATCTCAGAATCCCAGCATGGCAGGGGTTGGAAGTGATCTCTGGTGATCATCTAGTCCAATGCCCCTGATAAATCAGGGTCACCCACAGCATGTTGCCCAGGACTGCAGTGTCCAGGTGGGTTTGAAATCTCTCCAGTGGAGACTCTGCAACCTCTCTGGGCAGATGTCAGTTCCTCTTGAACTGGGGAGCATACAACTGGGCACAATACTCCGGAGCTGACCTCACTAGGGAAGAGTAGAGGTAAAGGAGAACCTCCTGACCTGCTGGCCATACTATTCTTAATGCACCCCAAGAGACCACTGGCCTTCATGACCACAAGGGCACAATGCTGGCTTATGGGCAACTTTCTGTCCTCCAGCACTCTCAGGTTCTTCTCTACAGATCTCCTTCCAGCAGGTCAGACCCTAATATGTACTGGTGTGTGTGGGGTTATTCCTTCCTAGACTCTACACTTGCCCTTGTTGAACTTCATCAGATTCCCCTCCACCAAACTCTTCAGCCTGTCCAGGTCTCATTGAGTGGCAACACAGCCTGACAGGATGTCAGCCACTCCTCCAAGTTTGGTACCACCAGGAAACTGGCTGAAGGTCCATTCTGTCCCTTCATCCAGGTACTGATGAAGATGTTGAGCAAGACTGCACCTGGTCTTGACCCCTGGGTAACACTGTGAGCTACAGGTCTCCAACTAGACTCTGTCCTGTCGGACACATGTCACAAAATCACAAAGAAACCTTCCTGACCATGAACTCTCTCAGAAAATTCACTTCATGAAGATAGTGACCATGACCAAACAAGAACCATCTTAAGAACCCATGCCTCTGGGTCTTGCAGTGCCACTGAAGCCAACACCACTGCTCCCACTCCAGATACTGCCTGAGTTTCTTCACCAGAAGACACACTTGTTAAATGCTGGTGATTATAAAGACAGGAAAAAATTAAAAAAAGATGTGTCTTCCTAAACATCTGTCACTGACCACGGAGTAGGACATCAGTCTTAATGAGGGCACAGAATCATATTTTACTGTCAACAAACTTAAACCTCACCACCAAATGATCAAAAAAAACCTTAGATGGCTTGATTTCTGTACCTAAATCTTTTCTCTGAATAGCTACAAGGGAGTTAAAATAGATGGAAAGATGAAGTTTTTGATAAGAAGGCTAGAAGGCAGTGAGGAGCACAGTCTGAGGAAATCATATCTCACTGTTGACGTAAGGCTGTGAATTTCTGTAGGAACTGATCAAAGTGCACTTTCTCAACCCATTTCAGGAAGACCATGCTGACAAATAAATATTTGCTTTGGGGCTGAGAGAACTTGTGCTATGAGGGAATTAGGTCCAACGTGAAAGGCTCCCAGTGCCCTTAACTAGTAACTGCCATGCCCTTTGAAGCCACGGTCTTACATATTTTTATTGGTAAGCAGCAGCTGGTTGGTTACTTGGCAACTTCCACTGCTTCTCTGAAGTGGGTTACCTATAAAATTCTCCAGGATTTGTCATCCCTTTTTAACATACTTGGCTCTCAGAAGAAGTGAAACCAAATGCAGATGAGTCGCCTGCGAGGCTTATCACGTAAGGATGCCTCAAATACCTTACAAATGAATTACCTTACCCATCAAATGATCTGCATGTGGAGCTCCTCCTCAGTGTGGGCCTCCACCAGCAATGGCCTACACAAAAAGCATATGGAGATGACACAGAAAAGAGGCAGTGAAGCTGCCACATCACACTGTGCCTGCAGAATGAACCTTCCTCTGCCACCTCCTCCTGTCCAGCAGTATTAGTGATGCTTGCGGGCTGGGTGAGCACAGCCACATGTAGGGTGGGCAGCATCTCCGATGAAGAGAGGAATGTTTAATAACCTCCCCAGAGTGCCACTTGGGGAGGTTGGCTTTCATGGTGGGTGTTTGGGCACCTCTCATCCAAAAGATGGGAGGAATCATAGAAAATTTTGGGTGGGAAGGTACCTTTAAAGGTCATCTAGTCCAACATTCCCTGCAGTCAGAAGGGACATCTTCAACTAGAGCAGGTTGCTCAGAACCCAGTCTAGTCTGACCTGCTATGTTTTCAGGAACTGGATTTCTGTAACAGAATCATGGAATAAGAGAATGGTAGACATACCTCCTTTGGGGATCATCTAGTCCAAACAGCCTGCTAAACAGTGTCAGCCACAGTGTGTTTCCTGGGATTATGTCCAGATGGGTTTGCAATCTCCCAAGAGAAAGGAGATTCCACAACCTCTCTGAGCAGCCTGGTCCAGGGCTCTCACATCCTCACAGAAAAGTTCTTGCTCAAGTTCAGATGGAAACTCCTGGGTTCCACTTTGTGCCCATTGCACCTTGTCCTGTCACTGGGAACCAATGAAGAGTCAGACCTCACCCTCCCTTGTGCTTAGTTACAATTAGCATTAAGAAGATACCCTCCCAGTCTTCTCTTCTCTAGGCTAATCAGCCCCAGGTCTCTCAGCCTTTCCTCCTCAGAGTGATACTCCAGTCCCCTCAGCATCTTCTTAGCCTCCACTGGACTCTCTACAGTAGTTCCCTACAGTAGCCCAGAATCAGACCCAGGACTCCAGAGGTGGTCTCACTAGGGCAGAGTAGAGGGAGACGAGAACCTACCTCAACCCACTGGCCACAGTCTCCTTGATGTGCCCATTGAGATCATAGATCTTGGCCACAAGGGCACACTGGTGGCTCAAGTGGAACTTCTTGTCACCAGCAGTCCCACGTCCTGGAGTGTGGCCAGCAGGTTGAGGCAGGTTCTGGACAACCTGCTCTGGGTGACTCTGCTTTAGCAGGGGTTTGGAGTAGATTATCCCCAAAGGTCCTTTCCAATCCCCACCATGCTGGGATTCTGTGATGGCTGGGGTCAAATATAAATATTGTGCTTTTAATGGAAATTTATTGTGGCTTGAGAGCAGACCAATCCTTGCAGACTTTGTTCCCTACAACAATAATAAAATCTTCCTCATATTTTCTAGGAGCTTAACAGTAGTGGGTTAAATGCATAAGCATGAATAGGGCATACTCTGGCCATACCACTTCTGGGCTGGAGGACATCCTGAACCTGAGATAGAGGCACCTTTTTGTTATGTCTTCTTGGGTCAAAGACAGAAACAAAAAAGCTCTTTGAAACAAAACAAAACAAAAAAAAAGAGTAGGAATAAAGCCTGCCATTAGCTTCTGCCTACAGCAGTAAGCACATGATGTCTGGCAACAAGTTCATGAGAGAAGTATCACTTGAGAGAAGATGGCATACAAATGTGTATGGGAGGCACAGGAAACAGCTTCTGCCCCTTCGTGTCTGATGCCACGGGTGGAGCAGTGACATTTTCTGCTCCTTCCATTTCAGGTGATTCCCAAATCTAGGCTGGAATTCAGAGAGCTGCCAGTGGAGCAGCATGTGCCTTCACGAATGACATAGACTGGTGATCTCTGCTGTATTTTGGGTTGCTCCCTATCAGTGCAGCAGCAGTTGCCTGTGATGCTGTGAGAGCAACTGCTGCCTTGTCTGAGCTGTGGGCTGTGTCTGCAACAGGGAGCTGAGATGGCAGGCAGCATACATGGCCTATCCCATAAAGACCAGCTCCTCACAGACCTAGACTTGTTCCCTTACTCCCTTTCCCAAGGGAACACTGTGCTTGGAGCCTTGATGTTCACCATCACCATTTCATGCTGCTCTCTTGGTATCCTGCTGCCTGACCCAGTTGTCTCAGCAACCTTGCATCCCTCGTGAGCACCACCAGGTTTTAACAGGAAGAGAATTGCCATGCTCCAGTTGAAATCACAGAATCATCAAATCACAGACTGGTTTAAGTGGGAAGGGACCTTTAAAAGTCATCTAGTCCAACACCCTCTGCAGTCAGCAGGGACACCTGCAACTAAAGCAGGTTGCTCAGACCCCTACCCAACCTGACCTGGAGTAGTTCCAGAAATCTGGCACCTCTCTGGGCAACCTGGGCCAGTGTCTCACCAGCTTTGGCATAAACATTTTTTTCCTTCAAACTAGTCTGAGTCTTACCTCTCTTAGTTTAAAACCATCACCCCTTGTCCTGTCACAACAGATCATGCGAAAAATTCTGTCCCCATCTTTCTGATAGACTCCTTTAAGGCCATAATAAGGTCTCCCTGAAGCCTTCTCCAGGCTGACAACCCCAAGTCTCTCAGCCTGTCCTCACAACAGAGAGGTTCCAGCCCTCACATCACTGTTGTGGCCTCCGTGGGTCCCACTCCAACAGGTCCATATCTCTCATGTCTTGACCACCCCAGAGATGGGCACAACACTGCAGGTGGGGTCTTGCCACAGCAGAGGGGCAGAATCCCCTCCCTCCACCTGCTGGCCACACTGCTTTGGATGAAGTCCAGGATGCATCTGGCTTCTGGGCTGTGAGCACACATTGCCAGCTCCTGTCCAGCTTTTCACCCACCATTATCTTCAAGTCCTTCTCCACAGGGCTGCTCTTCATCCCTTCACCTCCCAGCCTGGAATGGTAACAGGGGTTGCCCTGCCCCAGGTGCAGGACCATGCATTTGTTCTTGTTCTACTTCACAGTGAATGTCAACAGCTTCAAAAACCATGAGAAAAGCCTCAAATCCACTATTATTTGACTTTTCCTCATTCCTTCCTTTCCTCCCTTTGCCTTCAGCTGTTGGAGAAAGACCTTGCACTTGGCCTTGTCGAACCTCAGGAAGTTCATATGGTCCCACATCTTCAGCTTGTCCAGGACTCTCTGCATCATTACCATCCCTCGGGCATGCCAACCACACCACTCAGCTTGGTGCCATCTGCACTTGATCCCACTGTTTATGTCATTGATTAAGTCACTGAACAGCTCTGGGATTGGCTTTTATGGTCTGACAGCTTGCAGGCAAGGACACAGAAGAACTCCAACCTTTACAGTTAGCAGCCCTTAAAGGTGCACTTCAGCATATTGGTGTTCCTGTGGTACTGATGTATCCAGGGAGCAAGAACAGGACTGGGCTAAGATACGCAACACCCTGGCAGACAGGCTTAGCTCTGATCTCCAACCATTTGAAAGCCAGTGGCTTGCAGGCCAGTACAGTACCATGGCTGAACTCCATCCACACAATCAAATCTTCTAAGAGATTTGACTGATGTTGACCAGGACCAATACAGTCTCTAAAACTCATTAATTCTTCTAACAGTCTTCAGCCACCTGATGGATTTTAGAGGAGCTGGGAAACTTTCTAGACTTTCTTTAGAGGTTGGACTAGGTGACCTTTAAAGGTCACTTCCAACCCAAACCCATTTCTGATTCTATAACATCAAGCCTGATCTCCTCTTAGCAAGTAAACCCACATCACATATCCTATAAATCTATCAAAAGTTTTGGCAGTGGCTTTCCTGGTAGAGAGGTTGGACATGATGGAGCTCAGAGATCCTGCCTGTGTCCTCCTGATGGTCTTTGCCCAAGGCTACTGCTGCTGTCAAAGCAGATTATGCTGTCACAAGGCATCTCCTAATGTCACAAGTGATGTATTGTCTGTAATAATTTTTGACTATTAAGGTAAGACTGAAACTGATGGTGAAGATCCTTGATATCCTCAACATCAAGATGACATCAGCTCTTGATATCAGTATCAGCAGCAGAAGATCAGAGGACCAGAGGTTTCCAGCCTCTTACAGTGAGGAAGAGGGATGTGTAAAGAGATATCTGAAGATGCAGGCTGGGCTGGGTGAACCTGACTGTGAGCATACAGCTCAGCCAGGTCAAAGCCAACCACTGAGGCTGTACATCAGTGGACGAGAAAGACTGCAGGAATTTTTGAGATAAATCCTTGGAACTTGGCACTTTAATCTCCTCAGGAGAGAAGTACTGATCAGGGCTGCCAGGACTGCTGTCACCACATGGAGAGCAGGAGTACCCAACATCTGGATATGCAGCAATGTTCAGCAGGGTCCAACCTTGACATGCCTAAGTGACAAGAGGATGTCAACCTTGTCCTTGTGAGGATGGACCTCGCAACAATGCTACACAGCTTACAAGATGTACATCTCCTGGAATCCTCTATTTCACTCAGTCAGATGAAGTCATTGATGTTGCTAGAAGGACATGATTAAACTGCCAGTGATCTGGAGAACTGAAGTTGCCAGAAGCAAACAAGATGCTGGCAAGTGGGTTCAGACCATGGGGTTTGACCACACCATGGCTCCACCATTGCTCTTGGTTTCTACAGTCCCAGGAGGCTACTGGGACTCAGATGTTTCTTAATATCTGAGTGAATTTAGAGATTCAGAGAAAAGAAAATTAATATTCACAAGCAGAGTTTTGTCTAAACTGCTTGAGACTTGACATCTTCAAGGTCTCTTCCAACTTAAATGATTCTAGCTAAGTTAAAATACTGAGATTTTCTATTTCTCTGTCTTAATTCCCTGTGGATTTAAGCACATCTGCTTTAGGCCTGCAAAACCAGAGAGATATTTACAGCAGTCAGACTAAGTCACAAATACAGCACAAGCCTTTCCCCCTAAACCCAATTTGGATTACACAAGGATTTTAGTCATTAGAACAACCTTCATTTCACTTGGATAAATAAAACCCTCATGAGGTTTCAGCCTGAAAGCATCAGGAAAGGCCACATCTACAGCTGGAACAGATCTTTCATACAGTCAGGCTCTTAGGTAAGACTATTTTGATCTGGCATTAGGGATAAATTGACTCCAGGTATATATATATATATATATTTAACATTTTCTGTAGCACTGTGTAGCATTTACACCACTGTAAAGCATTTTGACATTTTTGATGGCTCAGCTGTGTTGTTGTGGAGCAGTAACCACCACTGTTCAAGAGGAAGTTATCACTGCAATGGCTACTGCAACATCTGGGCAAGTAAATATCAACCTTCATCATCTCCAGGGGCTTGAATTTGTAATATTTATTTACTACTAGCCAGCACTGTGCCTGTATTTTCAAGGTATCTTCATCTTACCTCTAGCATGTTTCATATCAGCTATAACAAAAACAAAAAAACACTCCCCCCCCAAAAAAAAAATTCCCAAACAACAAAAACCCAACAACCAAAAAGTAAACTCAAATACACAGCTCAAAGGTTTTAAGCTTTGAGGAGCATGACAAACAGTCCTGTTTGGCAAGGAGCTCCACAGGCAGCAAGAAGGATACCAAGCCCATCACAATTAATCTCTGAACAAGCCACTCTGCAAAGATCTCCTCTTGGCTGCTCTACCTGGGGAGGCTTTTTTAAGGACAGCTGAGTTCAACATCCAGTTGACTCTTCCCCCTCCACTCTGCCCTAGAGAGGCCATCTCTGGAGTACTCGGTCCAGTTCTGGGCTCTCAGTTCAAGAGAGACAGGGAACTACTGGAGAGAGTGCAGCAGAGGCTACAGATACTGAGGGCACTGAAGCATCTTTCTGAGGAGGAGAGGCTGAGACCTGGAACTGTTTAGCCTGAAGAACAGCAAACCAAGAGGGGATTTTCTCAATGCTCATCAATAGCTAAAGTGCAAGGGTCAAGAGGATGGGGCCAGACTCTTCTATGGCGTCCAGTGACAGGACAAGGGACAAGAGGCAGAAACTGGAGCCCAGGAGGTTCCATCTGAACATGAAGAAAAACTTTTTTTTTTGTTTGAGGGTGCTGTAACACTGCTGTGGAGTCTCCTTCTCTGGAGAGATTCTGAAGTTGCCTGGACACTGCAAAGCTGGGCAGTCTGCTGTGAGTGACCCTGCTTTAGCAGAGAGCTTAGACTAGATGTCCCCAGAGGTCCCCACCAACTCTCACCATGATGGGATTCTGTAACACCAATGTGGCATCATCAAGGCAGACACCAAAACACAAATCCTTCATAAACAGGCTTGGTGGTGTCCAGCTCACTGTAGTAGGTTATTAGGTTGGACTTCAGGGACATGATTACTGATTTGAGACAGTGCATGGTGTGGATAATTCTGGGATCACGTCGTCTTGTACACCTCTTCCATTTGCTCAAAGTTGGAGTGCAAAACTGTATTTGTGGGCCAGGGAAATACAAATTGGAGAGAGGCCAATAACCCAGAAGAAAAAACTGACTTCAAAAAGAGAAAATTTTACAGCATAGTTAGTAAAAGAGTGATTTATGCTCAAAGGGATCATTTTGTTGTTTCAGACCATACCTAAACCCGTGTGCTGCATGTAACATGCTTTAACAAGATGTTTCAGAACTCCCTTTGAAAGAGACAACTCTCATAAAGAGATGAGGTGGAAAAAAGGATACCTCCTTACAAAGGAAAGGGCCAAAATGCATCAAGAAAGTCTGTGTAACAGATGATGAAGTGAGCCCCAAATCGCTGCCATCTGTTAACAGCTTATGCCCAGCAAAACGAATTTCATGTGAGGTCAAGAAATCCCAAACTGCCATTTCCTTATTACTATTAATAAGGGCCAGGTGCCATATAAACCACCACTGGATTCAGATGTTGTTCACATGGTTTTCATTACCCTTCCAGGCTTGGATAACGATAGGAGGGAAAGTATTACAGATGCACGCACAGAAACACGCTTAATATTAATTTCTCTGCAATTGAATTATGGGGCACTAACAGCATCATGCACTTCCCACACTCCTGAATGTCTGGAGGTCAGCTATGCAGATGGAACTTCATAAGGTGTAGAGCAGCTAGACTTTCAGGATGGAGCTACAGCAGCCTTAGTTATAAGTTCTTGCTGTGTTTTCCATGACTGTGCACAAGGAGCAATGCTTTCTGCAAGTGACAGCCAAGACACAGGCAACAGCTCTCATCTGAATTTCATCAACATCTTGTTGAATCGTCTTGAATGTCTGAAAAAGTGTCAGCTTTCCCTGTCTCTGAAAGCACAAAATCATAGACTGGTTTGGGTGGGAAGAGATCTTTAAAGGGATCATCTAGTCCAACGCCCTGCAGTCAGCAGGGACACCTAGAGCAGGTTGCTATGAGCATCATCCAACCTCACCTGCAATAGTTTCAGAGATGGGGCATCTACCACCAGTCTGGGCATCCTGGGCCAGTGTCTCATCATCCTCAGCATAAATAATTTCTTCCCTAGGTCTAGCCTGAATTCCTCCTCTTTTAGTTTAGTCCTGTTGCACCAGTCCTTGATAAAAAACTGTCCTCATCTTTCTTCTCGGACCCTTCACGAGCTGGAAGGTTGCACTGAGGTCTCCCTGGAGCCTTCTCTTCTGTAGGTTGAACAGCCCCAACCCTCAGCAGAAGGATTCCATCCCTTGGAATTATTAACTGCAGAGAACTAAGACTGAGGCTGGATCACACCCTGAAGGAGAAGCATGCCTGTGATGTCTACACCTACTGAAGCATATTGGCGTACTACAGCAGGTCTTTGACTACAAAGTGGAGAAAACATTATTTCAGAGGAGTCAGCATGGCCATGGAATTCATCAGGGAAGCCATAAATATTTCACATCCTGTACTTTAAAAGGATCATCATCTAACCAGTTCCAATTCATGCTCAAAGAAAACACAAAAAAATGCATTACTCCAGAATTCTGCCTTCTGCCTTGCCAAACTCATCATCAGCATCACATTTCTGGGGACTAAACAAACATCAAGCAAAACCAAATCTTGCCAGAACAAATGCAAACTCTTGTAGTACATCTCTCCAATCATCAACAATACTTCCATGATGTCTCATGAATATCTGTGCCTAAATGTGGCAACAACTTGTTTGGTGGAAATAAAAAAATGCCACAGAACCAGGAATTCATGGTTCTGAATGAGCACTGACTCTGGAAAATGTTCCTGCTAACCGCAGGACATTTGGACGCTGTGACCTTCAAAGGTCCCTTCCCACCCAAATAATTCTGTGATTTTATGACTACTGAGATATCTTTCTCTTACCTGACCCTTAGAGACCACAGGACAGTGTGATCCATCCATCAGAGCAAACAGACTTCCAAGAAAGTGATCCTGATGTGTGGTTGTTTGTGGGATTCTTCATCCATGGCTATTCCCTGCCAAGCCTTCCTCTAGCAGATGACTTGAGGAGGAAGTGCTGTCAACTCAGAGCAGGGTAAGGTTTTCCTCACCTTCACTACCTAATGTGTGCACAGACCCAGATCTCCTTTCCAGAAACTCTACTGACAGATAAAACTCCATAGGTATGGAAATCTGGTTCCCTACATGACATTCAATCTTTAATGTCTACATGGTTTCCCCTCAGGAGCCTTTGTTGGTTTGACATCCTCCAGGAGGCCTGTGAACATGACTCTTATTGTGGAGGCAACTTCTCAAAGCTTATTCCATAGCTATATTAGTGAGTTGAACCATATGCAGAAGTGTTTCTGGCAGTGGAACAAGATAATTTAGAGTATCTAAGTGTTAGAACGTTCCCTGGCAGGGTTGTGACACATTTCAGCTAGCACATTTCTCAGCAGTTCCCAGGTACACCAATCCCAAGGCTGCCTGCAGCCACCGGGCCTCGGAGGCTAAGCGAATCTGTGAGCATGGAGGCAGGCATCTTCACACCACTTGTCTTCAGTGTAAGAGACTTTTTCCATGTGCATTTGCAGGCAGTCTGAATGCTACAAACCCTGCCAGCTCAACCAGAGAAGGCATTTAAGGCTGCCAATGTGGTGGGTAACCAGATTTGGTCCTTTCCCTAAGTTTATCCCAAATAGGCACTTTTGTCTTATTCTATGCTATGCTCCTTGGGTTGTAGCACAATCCTACCCTCTAGAAGGTGGTCTTCCATTTATTTCACAGAGTCCCAGCATAGTAGGGGTTGGAAGGGACCTTTGGGGATCATCTAATCAAACTCCAGTGCTAAAGCTGGGTTGCTCATAGCAGATTGCCCAGGACCACAATATCCGGGCAGGCTTGGAATCTCTCCAGAGAAGGAGACTTCACAACCTGTCTGGGCAGTCTGCTCCAGTGTTCCAGCAGTCTCACATGGAAGGAGTTTCACTTCATCAGTGATCCACTCCGGAGAGGTGTGCAGGACCTTTGGCTGATGCAAAAATGGATGCAGAACTAAAGCACAGTCTCAGATTCAGTTACCAACGTGATAAGACTTCTTCAGCTGTCACAGGGATCTTCAAGGCAGGGAATCTCCTACTCACAGGTTTCTATACCTCTTGAGAAAGGACACAAGTATCATCCTAGCTTGTTGTTTGGGCTCAATTTGCTACAGCTGCTGCTTAAGAAGGTTTATCTTATTAATAGTATGCACACTGCTGTCTGCAGACTTCTCACGCTGACTAAAATGAAGTATTCAAGGTCAGACTGAATGGGGCTTTAAGTAACTTGGTCCAGTTGAAGACGTCCCTGCCTGTGGCAGGAGGGCTGGAACCAGACAATCTTTAAAGGTCCCTTCCCACCCAAACCATTACGTGATTCTTTGATCTATATACTCTGAATGACAAGAGAAAACAGGAACTCCTAACTCAATCTCCATGGGGTTACAGAGGAACCCTCCCACAACCTCCATGACTTCACAAGGATTGTTGGCTGAGAGTATGTCTGCTTTGTTTGATTGGTAACATAACCTCAAAGTTCATGAGCTCAGTCTGCTCAGCTATGCTGTACAGTTCCCACCGTCTTCTGAAACGAAAAGATTTCCACGGCACTGTTTAAATACTCCCATGTGAGCTCCTCTACTGTGAAGCCACTTGTGTGCCTGTTTGGCATTAGAGAAGTTCTCATGTGTTGGAGTATGAGCCCTTGATGCTCTTCTGGATGTGTAGTATGAATTGTACTACATGTCAAAGACATCATAGATGTGATGTACGTCTTTGCAAACTCCTTTAACGTTCTTCTGAATGTTGAAGAGTACAGCTCCAATGGTTGTTCGTTGGACTATAAAACAAAGAGGGTTTAATATTTAGCAGACTACTCAAGCCTCTCACCAGCTGTGACATGAAAATGGTCCTGTTGTGAATTAGGATTTATGCTGGCAAAGATCTTTATAAAGCTGAGACACAACAATCTTAGCAGTAGTAGAGAACAGTGTGATGGACTAGGAAGACCACGTGGCTTAATACTCCATTAGTGGAATAATATCTCTACACGATGCACTGTTCCTCAACAGTGTGACCAGGACTGCTGGGCACCATCTGCAGCTTTGTAGTTAAGAGGAGAGCATTTCAAGCTGTTTCAGTCCATGCAATTATAAGGATGTAAATTTACAATTCCTATAGCTCAGCAATGTGTCCTTTGGTTGATGAAAATCTGTCTTCTTGGGTTTCAAACCCTCCTAGCTCAGTCGTCACTGATTCCAAGAGAAGAGGACTGGACAGGATGTCAATGTGTTAGTGTTAGAACAAGGGGCACAAACTGGAACACAGAAGGTTCCATCTGAAGATGAGCAAAAACTTTCCTGTGAAGCTGCCATAGTCCTGGACCAGGCTGCCCAGAGAGGCTGTGGACTCTCTGTCTCTGGAGAAATTCAAAATCTGCCTGGATGCAATCACAGGTTACCTGCTCTGGGTGTGCCTGCTTTAGCTAGAGATCTGACTAGATGGTCTCTAGAGGTCCCCAACTATGCTGAGATTTTGTGAAGTCTTCACTGGCAGCATCAGCTAAGATGCTGTGATATGATTCTAAGAACTGGGCTCCATCAGCAGGCGCACACTTACCACCATCTTCATTTTAAACCGATGACAGAACTTTAATGAATGGCCATCCAGGAGGCACCAAAAGCCAATTTCAGCACATGTGGAACTGAAGTGTTTTCAGCAATAGAAGCCAGCCATAAATACATATTTCCTTACAAAAAATAAGCCACACAATTTCACATATCCAATATCCAAATAGCTAATAAGCAGCGTGTAAAGAAACCCCAACAATGGGAAACGCAGCATTAGACTTCATTAAAGCTTTGTGTACAATGGAAACCACGTTCAAAAAGGCTGAAAATCTGTTCTTCTGGAAGGAAGAGATGGAACATCTGGCTATGGCTGAGGAAAGCAGAAGGGCTCCCTCTGGAGTGGATTCCAAAATTAACACAGGATGCAGATTTTAATCGGTGGGCAGAGAAAATGAAAATCAGTAACACAGCAAATGCGTTCTTGTCTCTCGGCTCACTCCTCCTGTTTACAACGAGCATACTGGGATCGATTCAAGGAGACTACATCATGACTGAATGATATGGATCCATGCCTAGAATATTAACTCATTAATTAGTTTTCATGCCTGGACTTGTATGTGGCAAGGAGAGAAATGAAAGGCTCCCGAAGAGACAAGAAAGCTTTCTTTGCGTACACCAAAAAATCTCCAACAACACAAACTACAGAGCCAGCTCAAAGCCCACATTTTCGACCCTGCATGGTCGTGCAAGACTCTATCAAAACCTAATGAACGCAGCCACTGGCTGTACCCATGACAATCAACTTAATTTGGAAGGGAGAGGGGAGTAACTTGAAGGACACAAGTACACAAGAACATGCTCTGCTGGAAAGGAATGAAGGCTGCTTTCAAACTCACAAGTGCAACAGGCCCCACATGCCCGTGGATTATTTGCATACAAGCCAACCAGCAGAAAACTGTTGTCATGCAGAAAGAAAAAAAGAGTCAGATCACCTACAAAGGGAAGTCAACTTACTGCCTGCTTTTGCTCTTCTTCCTATAAACGTCGGCAAAAGAAAAAAGCAAAGAGAGAAACGAGATAATTAATTATGGTATGAATAGAAAATGAACACACACACAAAATCCACTGCAGACCTCACGGAAGAACAGAACATGGCAAAGTGTAGGAACATTTGCAGACACCAAAGCAAACAAGGATGTTGGACACCGCAGGATGGTGGGAGTGCAAAGGGGTCAATTGCTCCAATCTCAAAAGGTGACTCTTGTCTAAACTGGCCTTCAATATCGGCCACGGTTCTTTCCTGTGAGGGTGCTGGAGCCCTGGACCAGGCTGATGAGAGAGGTCGTGGAGTCTCCTTCTCTGCATAGATTCCAAACCCTCCTGGACATTGAGATCCTGGGCAACATGCTGTGGCTGATGCTGCTTTAGCAGGGGATTGGACTAGATGATCTCCAGAGGTCCCTTCCAACCCCTGCCATGCTGGGATCCTGTGAGCCACAGACTCACATCAGCAGCAGAGGCCAGTGCCATCCCCTACCACATTCCCATACGTTTCCAGTTGCTCCTCCTACCAGTAGTGGGATTTGCAGGACCAGATGGTGAGCGGGCTCAGGGAAAAGATCTTAAATGATCTCTGCTCTACAAAGAAACTGTTAGTTTGAAAAATGAGGCTTTAGCATTAACTACAGATGTGGAACAACAATCTCACGAGGCATGGACCTTGGCTACAAGGACCGAGCGGTGATGAGATAAATCATCAGATCAGCCAGTGAGGAAATCACCATCGAGGAAATGGAAAAAGTGAAATGGGATCTGTCTGCTGAACGTCTGCGTCGGCGAAAGCTAAAGCCCTGTGCAGAGGCAGGAGGCCAACTACTGTGGACTAGAGGAGTGCCAGCCGATGGCACCAGGTGATCAGAGTCCTCAGGAAAAAAGGGAGTGCTAAGCCAATGGTCACGATGAGGAAGACAAAAACAGGGAAGGAAATCTCCTCCCAGGGAGGAGAGTACCGCCAGGTCGCTGGCCACTGCTCAGGACTGAAGCGGTTGGGAGGACAAGGTCAGCAGCCAACAGGAGCCCTACCCTGGCTACTTCAGCAGCTCTGCAGACTCAGATGTTACAGTAGTAAATGAAATTGTGCAACTGCTCTCTGGCATCGTCTGCAAATATCCATGCTGCTAAAGTCCCTTATCACCCTCTTGGGGTGGCCTTATCCACACTGCCCCCCAGGAATGGGTTTAGGCCACTGAAGACCTCTGGGTAGTGGCTGGAGTTGGTTTGGGGAAGAGCTGGTAGCTCTGATCTGCACATATAACCACTGTGTGGTGGCTGGAGATGGGTTAAGGAAGCACTGGTAGCTCTGATCCAAAGGCATGTTAGCAACCACATCACCAATAGAGTAGGCAGGTGAGTGCCTACCCAAGGAACACGGTCTGGCACTAACGAGTTCACCAGGCAGATACAGTCAGGGCCTCACGAGTGTATGGGACAACACAGCACAAGATACCAATGACAGCACTTTGTGGGGATCAACAGCCAGAACTTCTCCATCAAATTCCCGTAACAGGAACCTCCCAACAAGAGTGTCAACAAGATGTGGGAAGACAGTTGACGTAAAACCCAACCTTAACTCTAAATTGCAGTGGCATGGGTAGGTTGCTGCTAAATAAACAAGCAGGAAGAGGTTGTCCAAAGAGGTGGTAGATGCCTCGTTCCTGGAGTCATTCCAGGTCAGGTTGGATGGAGCTCTGAGCAACCTGCTCAAGTTGAAAATATCCCTGCTGACTGCAGGGGTTTAGACTAGATGACCTTTAAAAGCTCCTTCCAATACAAAACACTCTGTGATTTGAAGATTCTGTGACATTAATTGAGGAGTTGATTACCTCTACACTAACAACTAAAATAGTTCAGGGCCCTTCTCTGCTCTGAGCTGAAATACCATAGCATGGTGTGCTGGTTTGAGGCTAATTAGAATATTTTAATAGAGAAAATTACACTCTAGGCTGTGAAAGGAAAACATCATGATCTCTACTTCACTCATACGCTTGCTGGAGAATTGTTTGGGAACACTAACCAAAACAATAGATAAGTCAGTCTCTCTCTGTCGCTTGCTGGAGCAGGAGCTGCTGGGGTGATCTAGCAGCTTCTGGGCTCTGGCTCCTCTGCTGATTAATCTTCACTAATCACTTTTCTTCTAACCCCCTTGGCTGATCCTCCTAATTTACCTTGCACGTAAGGCAAACCTTGGGGTAAGGTACAGGGGTGGGGAGAAGGTGGAAGGGTGGTTGGGAGCCCCTCCTGAGGGTCTCTGATTTCTGGGAGGGGAGTTGTGTTTCTGTATTCCCTTTAACTTGTATAATTCTGTAAATATTCTGTCTATAGTGTATATATCTGCTGTACATTGTGCTGAGCTGTAAATAGAGCTTCATCACTTAACTTCCAGCTGGCTGAGTTCTAGTCTGGGTCATTTTACAAAGTGTGGGGGGGGGCAGGGAACTCCCAAACCTTCACACATGGTTCACCATGTGAGAATGGATGAACCTCCAGAGACCAACCACCTCCTTCAAACACAGGCTTTCCTCTTGTTCTGTTTTGTTGGGATTTTTTTTACAGAGGGACCGAGGTACCCAACTTTCAGATAACTACCATTAGATAAGCTGAACCCAGCTCTAAATAATGGAATGAATGCAGCATTAAAAATGTACAAAATACTGTGTAAGAAAATGGAAAAAAACATAAAACCTTAACAGCTGCTGTAAATTATAGATTAATATTTCTCAATGATGAGAGAGACTAAAACTGTGTTGGAAATGTTCATGTCAGGAAGAGCTAGAACTACCAAAAAGGGTATTTTGAAAGGAACACAAAATATCAGAAAAAATCTGGAAGGAAACTCTGGAGATCATCTAAGGCCAAGCCTCATGATAATGCAGGGTCACTCACAGCGTGCTGCCCAGGATCAAATGTCCAGGCAGGTTTGGAATCTCTCCAGAGAAGGGGACTCCACAACCTCACTGGGCAGCCAGGTATAGTGTATCAGCATCTTCACAGAAAAGTTCTTCCCCATCTTCAGATAGTTACCTCCTGGGCTCCAGTTTGGGCCCACTGCCATTTGTCTTGTTGCTGGGCACCATTGAAAAGAGCCTGGCCATATCCTCTTGTCCCCTATCCCTTAGCTATCGATCAGCATTGAGAAGATTCCCTCTCAGTCAGCTCTTCTCTAGGCTAAACAGCCCCAGGTCTCTCAGCCTCTCCTTATCAGAGATGATGCAGAGCCCTCAACATCATCTTAATCTCTGCTGGAGTCTTTCCAGTAGTTCTCTTGTCTATTTTGAACTGGGGAGCCCAGAACTGCACACGGTATTCTTGATGTGGCTTCACTGGGGCAGAGTAGAGGGGGTGGAGAACCTCCCTTGACCTGTTGGCCACACTCTTCTTAATTCACTCTAAGAGACCATTTGCCTTCTTGGCCACAAGTGAATACTGCTGCCTCATGTCAAATATGTTCACCTGCATTCTCAGGTGCTTCTCCACAGAGCTGCTTTCAGAAGGTCAACCACTAACCTGTCCTGGTGCAAGAGGTTATTCCTCCCCAGGTGCAGGACTCTATACTTGCCCTGGTTGAATATTATGAGCTGAATTCACCTCTGGCCAGCTTTCCAGCCTGTCCAAGTAAAATTCTTAACATGAAGAAAGGAGTCCACATTTCTGCACTGTGTTTGACTCACAGCATTACAGTATTTCCCCCTTGTAGTTTCCACCAGCAAACAGTGGAAGTACTTGCCACTAATCACGAGAAAACGTGTTAGAAAATACCTACTAGAAACAGTATCTTTAGATTAGAAGGTCTTGGTGGCTTGCAGCTTGGATTCTGAAAATAATTAAATGAGGAGCTCTCCAGCCCAGTGAAGGTAATTTTTAATAGGTCTTGAAATAGCCAGGACTGGAATGTGCTGAGTTGCACTGATACTGCACTTACATTAGGACAAGGTGCAAAGGGTACAAACTGGAACCCAGGAGGTTTCATCTGAACAGGAGGAAAAAATTCTTTGCTGGAGCCCTGAATGAGGCTGCCCAGAGAGGTTTTGGAGTCTCCTTCTCTGGAGATTCCAAACCTGCATGGACACAATCCTGGGCAACCTGCTCTGGGTGACCCTACTTTAGCAGGGGTTTGGATTAGATCATCTCCAGAGATCACTTTCAACCTCAGATTCTAGGATTCATGGGAAAAAGGTTCTGCCAAGTAAATCTGGTTTTGTTGTCTGAATGCCTTACAAGTTTAGCTTCTAGAGGGACTGCACAAATGTGAGGTATTTTCATAGCTAGAGTTCCTTCAGAGGCCAAAGGTGTAGTACCTTGTCACTAATCACTTAGCATCATATGAATTAAATAAATCACTTTTTAACAGAGTAAGATCTGGAGAAGTGACTGCTTTCAATAAGCACTCACTGGTGCAGAAAGGAAAGAAGGGAAATGGTGATGAAGAGCAATGAAACTCCTCCTGTAGCTCTTTGTGTAGTGTCACTATGCTTATGCTACAGAGAAGTACTGAACTTAGAGTTAGTTTTCCTTCTCAAATTAAAATAATTAAAAGGTTAAAAATCTGGAGATCACACGATCACAGGATGTTGGACTTGGAAAAGACTTCCTTGAGTACAACTCCCCTGCCAGAGCAGGACCATAATCTAGTGCAGATCACACAGGAAAGCATCCAGACAGGTCTTGAAAGTCTCCAGAGAAGGAGACTCTGCAACCTCTCTTGGCAGCCTGTTCCAGTGATCCGTGACCCTTACAGTAAAGAAGTTCCTTCTCACGTTGAGGTGGAACTTCCTGTGCTGTACTTTATATCCATTGCCCCGTGTCTTATCATAGGGTGCAACTGAGAAGAGCCTGTCCCCTCCGTCTTGACCCTCGCCCTGCACATATCATAGAATCATAGAATGGTAAGGTTGGAAGGGACCTCAAGGATCATCTAGTTCCAACCCCCTGTCAGAGGCAGGGACACCTCCCACTAGTACAGGTTACTCAAGGCCTCCTCAAGCCTGGCCTTGAACACCTNAGGCTACTATCAGGTCCCCTCGAAGCCTTCTCTTCTCCAGGCTGCAGAGCCCCAACTCTCTCAGCCTGTTCTCATAGCAGAGCTGCTGCAGCCCTCTGATCACCTTCGTGGCCTCCTCTGGACCCGCTCCAACACTTCCATGTCCTTCCTGTGCTGAGGGCTCCAGAACTGCACACAGGACTCCAGGTGGGGTCTGACAAGAGCAGAGTAAAGGGGCAGAATCCCCTCCCTTGCCCTGCTGGCCACACTGCTCTTGATGCAGCCTAGGACTTGGTTGCTGTCTGGGCTGCATGTGCACACTGCAGGCTCATGTTGAGCTTTTCATCAACCCAGACTCCAAGGTCCTTTTCGTCAGGGCTGCTCTCAGCCACTCACCACCCAGCCTGTATTTGTGCTTGGGACTGTGCCTACCCAGGTGCAGGACCTTACACTTGGCCTCGTTGAATTTCATGAGGTTGGCCTGGGCCCATCTCTCCAGCCTGTCCAGGTCCCTCTGGATGGCATCCCATTCACAAACATTTATTAGATCCCCTCTAAGTCTTCTCTTCACCAAACCAAAAGCCCCAGGTTCCTCAGTCTCTCCCCACAGAGTAGTGGTCCAGCCCCTTCATCACCTTGGTAGCCCTCCGCTGGACTCTTTCAAGGAGAAGGTAAAAAGAAAGTAGCCATAAAAAAAATCTACTCAGCAGTGCAGGACTGTTGGAGGCCCAGAAAACCTCTACCTGGTTAACTGATTTAAAGAAGATTGAGAAGTGCCTTCACTGACATGAGTAAGTAACTGCGTAGGAAAAAACCAGGGGTGCTAAAATACTCCTTAATTTAATGGAGGGAGAACTGCACGTACCGAAGCCAATGGGTGTAAACTGCAGCAGAAGACATTAAAACTGAAAATGAGGAATAAATTTTTAACTGTGTGAGCAAATTTGCATTGGCAGAGAACTGAGAATTTCTGATTCCTTCAGTTCAAAACCAGATGTCTTTGTGGAGGATGCTTTCATCAAAGAGGAGCTGCCAGGCTCCATAGAGAGCTAAGGAGGGGAAATGCAAAGAACCCTGTTATGCAATGCGGAGGACCAAATAATTCCACTAGTCATGGGCTCACAGAATAGGTCAGGTTAGAGAGGACTTCAGGTGGTCTCACATCCAGCCTCTTAGTCAGAACAGAGATAAGTTCATTTTACAGCCCTATCCAGCTGAGTCTTGAAAATCTCCAAAGGTGGAGATAGAACAATTTCTCTGGGCTCTTGCTCCATTGCTCGAGTATCCTCATGGGGAAGGAGCTTCTCCTTATATCCAGCCCTATTTGCCCTTAGAGTTCTGAAATAACCTTGGGAACAGGGAGACTTAATTAAAAGATACTAGATTTAGAAACAAAAAGTCTAGTAAGAATCAGCTTCTAAACTAACCTTTTCTATGAAACAGCCTAGATGTCATTAAAGTTTCTGTCAAGCTCCTAACTGAACTGCACAATTCAAGTTAATGAATGGGTCCTAAACTCATCAGTTGAATGAATCACAGAATGGTAGATGGCCTGCATCTTGGATACACACTCCTCTTCCAGAACTCCAGCCTAATCTGAGGAGCAGCTGCACTGTGGATTTACAGATGATGTGAATTCATTATCACTTCCAAGTGCAGACAAGCTCTACATTTGTCTATACCTAATGTATAAGCCCCTGTGCTGCTCTCATCAGTGTCACTGCCACAATCTCTCTCCCACTTCTTACACTGTCTATAGAATCTTTGTTGCATCTGGTCTCAGACCAAGACCTCTTTGAGTAAAGCCAATGTTCTGCCATTCACTTTATAGAGAGGCTCTTGACTGAGTTAAGAGCCAGAAAGAATAAACACATATTCAGACTGTAGACATCAACTCAAATACTTGGCTCAGTTTTGGCCATCTCACCCCAAGAAGGGCACTGAGGTGATGGAGTGTCCAGAAAAGGGGAAAGAAGCTGGTGAAGGGTCTAGAGCACAAGTCTTGTGAGGACCAGCTAAGGGAACTGTGGTTGTTTAGTCTGAAGAAAAGGAGGTTAATGAGAGACCTTCTCACTCTCTACAACTCCCACAAAAGGAGTTTGGAGCAAGGTGGGCGTCAGTCTCACGTCCCAAAGAACAAGTGATAGAACAAGAGGAAACTGCCTCAGATTGTGGCAGAGGAGGAACAATTTCTTGCCCAAAAGGGTTGTCAAGCCCTGGAACAGGTTGCCCAAGGCAGTAGTGGAGTCCCCATCCTTGGAGGGATCGAAAATCTGTGTAGATGTGGTGCTGATGGATATGGTTTTTGGTGACCTGGCAGTGCTGGGTTAACAGTAGGACTTGATCCTTTTGGAAGTCTTTTCCAATCTTAATTATTCTAGAGTTTTAACAGCTCAAATCTAGTAGGACTCTATAAACAATTCTAATAGACTCTCCTCACAAATCCCAGCATCAACTTCTATGGTAGATAAGAGCCAATGTCATCACACTCTACAGGAAAACATCTAAACAGACATTCTGGGGTCAGTGCAGTACTACTTGTCGGACACAGCACTGTGCCATGGGTGAGTTCTGTACTGCAGGGACTGGGGCCTCCAGTTTATTTTCCAGTTCAGGTTGGAAGAACCAAACAGGTACTCAGAATAGCACCAAATCTAATAATTCCCTAAAGACCTCCAAATCTTATGGGTTCTTGATACTTTACCCACAACTGCAAGACATGAAGCTGAAGCCCCTCAACCATCTGCACCAATGCACAGAGCCAGCATGGAAATTACTTTTTGCCAATTAATCCTGTTCCTCAGGAAGTGCTTATAATGGTATGACAGCAAAGCAGGAATCTCAGAGCAGCAATACAAATTCCAGGGCTGACGAAAAGAGGGATGAGTGAATGTCAGATAAGGGATGGCTTACTTTGAGCAGTTTCATCAGCCCTTCGAGCTGCACCATCAGTTCTCTTCTGCTTTCTTGAAGTGCAGACATTCTCTGCTCCAATTCATCCTTTCTCTGTCTGTTCCAGTTACATGAAAGAAAGAGCCAGAAAACAAACTCTGAGTTATTTAAGAACCACTTCAGGAAATTCACCCAGATATCAGTGTCTTTCATTTTCATCACTCCCCCTTGCTTCCAATTTAAACCCCAGAGCAAAGCCCAACACAAGAACTATGAAACCCGTGCAGAAAATCAGACTTTTCACTTCAGCTCGAGAGATCCTCGCTCAGCGCCTTGGCAGTGGGAAGCCCTTGTCAAGAGCACTGCATTTTGAGAAAAAAAACCCAAAACAACAACTGCTTTTTTCTTCCTGTTAAGAACTCTCTTAACATCAGACTCAGGCACCCTGCAGAGCTCTCAGACAAGCAGGAATGAACTATGGGAGGAAGAGAAAAAAAGAGAGGAGAAAAGGCTGCAGATGTTTGGGAAGGAAGCGCCATCACTCTCTGGACGGAGACTCAGCAGAGCTATTTCTGTCCGCCAATGTGACGTACAATCTTGACATATTGGCTGCACCAGAAACCAGGGAACAAGAGGAGGAGATGAAAAGTGACCTTCCCTTTCCTTGGCATCAGGAAACCACTGATGCCTATCCATCAGATATTTAAGGAAATGTGACACTTTGGGGTTTATTTTATATTTAAATAAAATAAAGTGACTCATATAAGAAGATATTCAAAGATGAACGTCAACATGTCAGGAGTTCAGTATCTTAAGATGATTTAATAGATGCTGCCCCCCCTAAATCCCACTCATAAGTAATGACAAATAACTAAGATAAAAAATTTTTAAAAAATTTAAAAGTCTTATTTCACAGAATCATTGAATTAAAGACTGATTTTTGGGGGAAGGGACTTTTCAAGGTCATCTAGTTCAAAGCCCTGCAGTCAGCAGGGACATCTGCAACTAGAGCAGGTTGTCCAGAGCCCCACTCAACCTGATGTGGAATGTTTCCAGGGATGGGACTTCTACCACCTCTCAGGGCAACCTGGGCCAGGGTGTCACCACCCTCAGCAGAAACAATTCCTTACATCTAGTCTGAGTTTTCCCTATTTTAATTCAAAACCATCACCCCTTGTCCTGTCACAAGATGTCCCGATAAAAAGTCTGTCCCCATCTTTAGTGGCCCCATTAAGTAGTGAAAGATTACAAGAGGGTCTCTCTGGAGCCTTCTCTTCCGCAAGCTGAACAACTCCAACTCCTCAGCCTGTCCTCACAGCAGAGACGCTCCAGCCCTCAGATCATTGTGGCCTCCTCTGGACCCACTCCAGTAAGTTCATCTGGAGTTCTTTCTGTGGCCATCATGATGTCTTAATCCAAGGTTCAAGGGACCACATCTTAGAGACTCATACAGATGCCTTAGATGGTATTTGTGTTCTCACCTAATACACTATGGGGAAACCATTGTGTGGCAATTTTAATTCTAGAAATACCAGCTTGTAAAGGGTTAGCCCTCCTGGGTCAGGGGAGTGGTCAGAACCTGACCCTCACCTTTGCTCGACCCCAGGTGTAGCGTTCAGCCCACTCCCACTTCCTGTCTGGACCCCCCTATATAAACAGGGGAACTTCCTGTTTTCTGCCCTTCTCTCCTTCTCCCACCTCGTGGTCAGCCTTTACCACACAGCGGGCACCTCCTCTGACCCCTGCCATCCAATCTGGCTGTATATATACCTTTTGTACCTTGTTACCCCTTCCCTATACCTATTTGTAACTTCCCTATTCTGAATACCTTTCATTTGTTGTTAAAAATATCTCTTTTACCTTCCAAATCGTGGTCAGACTGTTCTGTGGGTGGCTTTACCCCTTCTGCCTTTTTTTTTTCTCTCCCCTATCCAAAAGAGGAGGGGGGAAGACATCCTATTATCATTGTATTGGTTTCCCCTGAAAAGCTAAACTCAAACTAGTACACAGCTGGACATCAGGATGTGGAAAAGAAAGAGGCCACTTACTCAGACTGGATAACACTGTTGAGTGTGGTTGGTTTTCATCGTGGTAACCATGAAAATGGCAGATCTTTAGCACATACCCCAACAAGGAAGCTGCTCAGACTATGTGCCAAAACTAAATTCTGTCTATATTGGTTCTCAAAAGGAGAGAGGACTGTGAAGTTTTAACTAGTCTGGGTATTTATTTCAACATGTTTTTGTATTTTGGATAATGTGGTTATTAAATGCTGAAACATCACAAAAATGAGAAGAGAAAGAGAAGATAACATATGCCTGGTCACTTAAATGGGTTAAAGCCCACTAGAGACAGAGTTTTCTGGGTTGATGAAAAGCTCAACATGAGCCTGCAGTGTGCACATGCAGCCCAGACAGCCAACCGAGTCCTAGGCTGCATCAAGAGAAGCGTGGCCAGCAGAGCAAGGGAGGTGATTCTGCCCCTTTACTCTGCTCTCGTCAGACCCCACCTGGAGTACTGTGTGCAGTTCTGGAACCCTCAGCACAGGAAGGACATGGAAGTGTTGGAGCGGGTCCAGAGGAGGGCCACAAAGATGATCAGAGGGCTGGAGCAGCTCTCCTATGAGGACAGGCTGAGGGAGTTGGGGCTCTTCAGCCTGGAGAAGAGAAGGCTTCGAGGGGACCTGATAGTAGCCTTCCAGTATCTGAAGGGGGCCTACAGGAAGGCTGGGGAAGGATTATTTACAAGGTCCTGCAATGACAGGACAAGGGGCAATGGGCTTAAACTGGCAGAGGGGAGATTTAGACTAGATGTTANCTCTCTAGATGAGTTCAAAGCTTGTAGCATGCCTTGTATAGTTATTTTTTTATTCTATTCAATATTTTGTTCTAGTTAACAACTACAAATCATGTAAAAATCAACCTACTTAACAAGTTGAGCCCCTCCAGTGCCGTTGTTAATGAAGAACCAATATCAGTTTCCCTGATTTAGGTTGATGCTACTCCATCTCTTCTCTAATGCCCTCCAGTAAAGAAAGAGGAGGTGCTGCTTGACAATGACAGAGACAAAGAGTTTAAATGTTTATAATTAAGGTCAGGAAAAGCTCTAAGGGCAAATGAAGTGATGCTGTTTGAGGCACATGCCTAGGGCAAACAAGTTGCTGGCACCGGGGCAGGGTTGAGCCTCCTGTGGACTCTCAGATGCAGCCAAGCATGACTGCAGCAAAAGCAGGATCTGGAAGGGCGAGGGATCCAAGGTTACATCTGCCAGCAGCATGGTGGAGCTGACTCAGCTCTGCGGGTGATACTGCAGGCAGGTTCTGAAACCTAGGACAAGCTGATTTTTCAGGGATTATCTTCCTCAGCCTTTCACAGTCTAAACTCTACACAGCAAGTGAGACCATTTAAGAACATGCTTAGAATCATAGAATCATTGAATTATTTTGGTTGGAGGAGACTTTTAAGGTCATTAAGTCCAGCTGTTAACCCAACACTGCCAGATCACAACTAAACCATGTTCCTGAGCAACACATCTACACAGCTTTTAAACCCCTACAGGGGTGGGGATTCTCCCACTGCCCTGGGCAGCCTGCTGCAGGCCTTGACAACTCTTTTGGGGAAGAAACTGTTCCTCATGTCACAGGATCACAGGATGTCAGGGGTTGGAAGGGACCTGAAGACATCATCAAGTGTAACCACCCTGCCAGAGCAGGACCACACGATCTATCTCAGGTTGCAGAGGAACACATACAGAGAGGCTGTGCAAGTCTCCAGAGAAGGAGACTCCACAGCCTCTTTGGGAAGCCTGTTCCAGTGTTCTGTGATCCTTACAGTAAAGGAGTTCCCCCTTGTGTTGAGGTGGAACCTCCTGTGCTGCATCTTCCATCCATTGCTCCTTGTCCTATTCCAGGGAGCAAGTGAGCAGAGCCTGTCTCCTCCCTCCTGACACCCAGCTCTCAGATATATATAGAAATTTATTAAATCCCCTCCCAGTCTTCTCTTCTCCAGACTAAAAAGCCCCAGGTTGCTCAGCCTCTCCTCATTGGGCAGCGCTCCAGTCCCCTAATCATCCTTGTAGCCCTCTGCTGGACCCTCTCCAGCAGATCCCTGACCCTCTTAAACTCAGGAGCCCAAAACTGAATGCAGTACTCAAGATGGGGTCTCACCAGGGCAGAGTAGAGGGGGAGGAGAACCTCCAATTTGAGCCACCTCTGGTGCTTACATACATCTAAAGGCAAGGTCACCCACTGCTCAGAGCCTTGGGGAATGTCTCCTCTTTAGCTGTGATTTGAGAAGTCCTTTCCCATCAGGGATAACCTGCTAATTGTGACCCTCCAGCATGATGCGATGCAGTCAAGACAATCAGTGTGCATTTTGAGCTGATTAATGAGGGTGATGTTTAGTGGTAGGGAAGTTAGTACTAGTTCTATCTATAGCACCAGTAAGACTCCATATGAATTACTGCAGCTAGCATATCCCAGTCTATATATGGAAGAGACACAGAGGACTTAGAACCTGGCAGCAAGCTGAAGGCAGAGCTGGAGATGTGGTAAAAGAGCTTTAAGGCAAAACAGAATCAGTTCAAGCTATTTAGGCAAGATAATGTTAAGAGAGGAGGGAATCAAAATCCCAGAGGAATTTTGAGAAAGACCTTTAGTAGACAAAAGCTTGGGGAAAGATGACATTTGGAAAACAGCACCAAGCTCCTGAAAGTGAGCAATAACCTGGATGCTCCTAGTCCATTGAGCACAGCCAAGGCACAGAAATTAACTGATGATCATATTAAGGATATCAGGGGACGTGAGATTCTCTGCATCTCTGAACTGAAAGCCTGAACATCTGTTGTACATACGTGCTGTAGCCCAGCCCAAAAGGGTTCTGCAGGAGTGCTGCAGGGGGAAATTTCCCAGCCTGTGTCACACAGAAGGTCAGACAGGAAAACTGATGACTTGACCAGTGTGACATGATGAATTCAATCCTTTTTTTCAGTATTTGCCAGTGGTGTTTACATATCTGAAGGTCAGAAACGGCTACAATGATCATGCAACTTCTTTTTCATTGGCAAAATACAGACCATCTAATGAATAGAATCATGGAATCATGGAATGCTTTGGGTGGGCAAGGGACCTTTAAAGGTTGTCTAGTCCAACCCCCCCTGCAATCACCAGAGACATCTGCAATGAAAACAGGTTGCTCAGAGCCCTGTCCAACCTTACCTGGAATGGCTCCAGGGATGGAACACCTACCACCTCTCTGGGCAAACAGGGACAGCGTCTCACCACCCTCAGCCTGAGCAACTTCTTCCTTAGGTTGCATCTAAACCAATCCTCTTGTAGTTTAAAACTGCTGCCCCTTTTGTCCTACAGGCCTTGGTCAAGTCCCTCTCTATCTTGTTTATTTGCCTCTTTTATATAAGGAACAGCTGCAAGAAGGTCTGCCTGGAACCTTTCCTTCTCTAGGCTGAACATACCTAATTCTCTCAGCCTGTCCTCAGAACAGAGGGGTTCCAGCTTTTGGATCATTGTTGTGGCCTCCTCAGGACCCAGTCGTAAAGGTTCACGTCTCCCCCGTGCTGTGGACCACAGAATAGGACACAGCACTGCAGGTGGAGTCTCACCAGAGCAGAGGGACAGAATTCCCCCTTTTGACCTGCTGGCCACCCTGCTTTGGACAGCCCAGGAGATGGTGTTGCCAGCTCGCGCTCAGAAGGAAACCATCTCATTCAGCCCATCTCCATTTTTTTCCAGGCCTCTCAGTTTCTTGAGTCTCTTTTATCTTCCAGCTAAAGGAACAACCCCACTGACAATTTCCCCCCTGTCACTTCACGAACTTAATCAAAGAGGCTTTGAAGCTTGTTCTCCAGCTTTGGATGTACATCTGACTATTCCTAGGTAGGAACTTTCAGAGTTTCACTGACATTTATCTTCAGCTGTGCTGCTTTAAACAATAAATGAGGAGCAGTTCATGCCTTTTCTGCTCCTTTTTCCCATAGCTTTCTTCTTTACAAACACTTTTCTGAGCTACCCAAACACAATTCATTTCAAGAGACGTTTTGATTTACTTCTAAATACAGTTCAAGTGGACAAACTGGAATACACTGCAGATATTCTTTCCCCAGTAAGAGCCACAGACCAGAGCTGGGATTGCTTTTACCGTAGAAGCCTGAGCTCAGCCAATAAAGTTGGGTTCTGCTGGGCTTTCTCAGGAGTGGGTTGAGAGGCTTGTTCATGTTCCAGCCTGAGACGCTGAATTTCCTGGAGTATCTCCCTAAAGAAGAGAGGGAAGATTAAAGAGGAGAAAGGTCAGTCAGTGTCTGTGTGGCTCTTAAATACTGTCAGAGCTTTTCCAGAGCATTTTATGTCAGTCTCCAGCCTAGGCACAGCAACTGGGTTTGTATGTGGATGGCATGGACTCAAACCCAAGAGCGATGTGAGTGTAGCCCTTTGAATTGCTGTAATCCCAGAATCCTGGCATGATGTGAGTTGGAGATAGTCTAGTTCAACGCACCTTCTAAAGCAGAGTCACCCACAGCAGGTGATCCAGGATTGCTTACAGGTGGGTTTGGGATCACTCCAGAGAAGGAGACTCCACAACCTCTCTAGGTAGTTTGGTTCCAGTTTGTGCCAGTTGCCACTTTTCTTTTGCTGGGCACCAATGAAAAGAGTCCAGCTCCGTCCTCTTNCTCCTACTCAGAGAGATGCTCCAAGCATCTTTGTAGCCTCTGCTCGACTCTCTCCAGTAATTCCCTGTCTCTCATGAACTGGAAAGCCCAGAACTAAACACAGTACTCCAGAGGTGTTCTTGCTCAGGCAGAATAGAGAGGGAGGAGAACATCTCTTGACCTGTTGCCCACACTTCTGAATAAACCAAAGGAGACCGTTGGTCTTCCGGGCCACAAGTGCACGCTGCTGCCTCATGGTAAACTTACCATTCATCAGCACTCCCAGGTCCCTCTCCACAGAGCTGTTTTCCAGCAGGTCAACCCCTAAGCTGTCCTGGTGCAGGGGGTTATTCCTCCCCATGGCCAGGACCCTACACTTGTCCTTACTGAATTTCATGAGATTCTCCTCTGCTCAACTTCCAGCCTTTTCAGGGCTTGCTGAACGGCAGCACAGCCTGACAGGCTGTCAACCACTCCTCCCACTTGGCATCCTCAGCTTCCCACTCACTTTATCAAGGCCTTCTGGCAGGTCAGCAGAGCTAAGGAAAATAAGAGCTCATAGTAATAGAGACCAACTCAGCGGTCTCCCAAAGTAAAGGCGATCAGCACCGCTAAGGTCACCAGGTTCTACCTAGCCAGAGGTGAGGGAAAGTGGCAGCGACAGGCAAGGGCTCACTGACTGAAATGGAAATGAAATCCTTCTGAGAGTGAAGATCATAATCTCTCGTTCTCTTTTCCTGCCCTTATTGAAGCTGCTGAGCCACTCTGCTCTCCTCCCAGGCTTTCATAGCAGCACTGATTGAGATCTCCCTTATCTGTCATCTCCACAAAGAACTTCAAATACCTGCAAGGTCTCTTGGTAGTGTATGGAAGCTATGACAGTGCAAGGATTGAGCTATTCCTGTGCTCTCCAGGAACTGGTTCTCCTCCAAACTAACCTTCAGTATTTTTACCTGGCACTGTGAGTGTCTTGGCAAAGGGCTATGCAGGCAGCAAGCTCATGCACGCCAGCAAGACTCAGCTGGAGCATGGAGAGAGCAGATCACAGCTACGAGTATACCACTGAGGACAGCACAGCAATGACACCCAAGAGAGGCTCTGCAGATAACACAGGGGCTGCTGTTGCATACAACACTTGAGGTCTGAGCTGCTCAGCAGCTTGATCTTTAGAGTTTCCCTCAGCCAGAGAAACATGAACTCAAAATGTAGCTGCTGAAGAAGCAGGTGAATGCAAATGCAGTGTTGTGATAACACCAGGGTGGATTTCTTCTTAGTAGTCCTTTGGGACTGAAAAGTCATAGAATCACAGAATGATTTGGTTTGGAAAAGACTTTTAAAGGTCACCTAGTCCAACCCCTCTGCAATAAGCAGGGAAATCTGCAACAACAGCAGGTTGCGCAGAGACCCACCTGAACTCATCCAAAATATTGCAAGGGATGGGTTATTTAACACCTCTCTGGGCAACCTGGGCCAGTGTGTCACCTCTGTCAGCAGACAAAAAGTATTTTTTCCTTCTTTCTAGCCTTAATCTTTCCCTATCTTAGTTTATAACCATCACTCCTTGTGCTGTCAAAACTGGTCTTGCTAAAAAGTCTGTTCCCTGCTTTCTTCTCTACCACCTTAAGTACCAAAAGGCCACAAGAAGCTTTCTTCAGAGCCTTCTATTCTCCAGACTGAACAAGCCCAACTCTCTCAGCCTGTCCTCACAGCAGAGGGGTTCCAGCCCTCAGAGCATTTTTGTGGCCTTCACTGGCCCTACTCCAACAGTTTCATGTCTTTCCCATGCTGAGAACCCCAGAATTGGATCCAGCAATGCATGAGGAGTTTGACCAGAGCACAGCAGAGGGACAGAATTTCCTCCCTTAACCTTCTGGCCATGCTGCTGGGGTTGCAGCCCATGGTATGGTTGGCTTCAGGCCTGCAAGCACACATTGTCGGCTCCTGTTCAGAAGAAGGAAACTATCTCCTACAGCACATCTCCTATTTCTTCCAGGCCACCCAGTTTCTTCAGACTGTTTTGTGTCCCAACAAAAGGAAAAAAAAACACTCATTCTTTTCAAGATGAGTTTACCCATCCCAACTGTGGGACCTGCTCACTCTGCTACATTGTCTCAGCCCGCTTATTTTTTTGCCATCTGAATGGTTGACTTCGTGGTGAAGTTTGCAGACATCAACAGAAGACTGCAAAGCAACTCCTGACACTCATCACCATTTAAGATGGTATTAAGAAGATCAGTGAAGAAGATTAACCTGCTCCCTGGAAACTAAGAGCCCTGCAGCTCTATCCACACTGAGCTAATTGGTTAATGAGGCAGCTTCAACAAAAGATCTAGAAGAACAATCTGGTTAATGCAATACAAAAGGTTAGAAACAACAAAGCACAAGGACTAAAGGCTTTTCTCTCCTCAAACATTGTTCCCCAAACAGTGCTGATCAAAGCTTGTTTTACCTGTTTTTGTTTTCCAGCTCTGCAATCAGCTGTCTTTGTTGTTTGTTGGCATCAAAGCTGAAACCCAGGTCTGTAGGTGGGCGAGGCTGGGGATGAGGAAGAGAGGAAAATTAGACACAACATTCATTACCCATTACCACCTATGACACAGTTTGAACAGAACTCCTTCCCCAAGAGGGTTGTCAAGGCCTGGAACAGGCTGCCCAGGGCAGTGGTGGAGTCCCCATCCCTGGATGGGTTAAAAAGCTGTGTAGATGTGGTGCTGAGGGACATGGCTTAGTGAGGCCCTGTTAGTGCTGGGTTAATGGTTGTACTTGATGGTGTCCCCAAAGAGCAAGTCAGGAAGCTGAGGCCCCATGGTATCTCCCTGCGTCCTGATACAATCAGCTACAAGGACAAGTGGAGGTGATGTGTTTCATCTACAGCCTCAGGAAGCTCCTGATGTTCTGGGGCTCTTGGGGCTTCATCAAAAGCACAAGAACCTTTGTCCTGCTGAAAAGAGGGGGGGGTGCCTATAAAAAAACTCAACCTGCTCCTTAATCCCTTTCTTCAGAAATCCTGCCCAAAGCCTGAAATCACCCTCATGACCTGAAGTACTTGAGTCCTCAGGAGCAAAGACAACACTGCAGAGGAGAGACATCCTTCATGCTGCTCACTTTCAAATATCACTAGTCAGGAGGTCTTTTGGAAACTACAGTGGCTATTTTGTAAGACAGGACAATGTTCTCTTATTTGTTCCATTGCTTCCAAGAGTACATTTAATTTTGCATTTTAAGTCAGAGTCACAGGGGTTGGAAAGGACCTTTTGAAACAGCTTAACCCAAAATCCCTGCTCAAAGCAATGCCAACTACAGTAAGCTGCTCAGGACATTGTCCAGCTGAGTTTTGAGTACCTCCAAGGATGAAGACTTCACAATCTGCTCCAGTGGTTGAGCACTTAAGACCGTAAGAAAGTTTTCCCTTTTGTTTAAATGGAAGTGAGCTGGTGCCCATTACCTCTTGTTCTGTCATGGCACCACTGAGCTGGCTCCACTGCCTCGAAGACCCCCACAAGTGTTCTCAAGGCTAAAGTATTCTCAAGGTTCAAGTGTTCTCAAGGCTACAGATACCCAGAAAAAAAACCCCAAAACTCAGGCTGCCAATTCTCTACCAATATCTAAACCCTCCAGGTTCTTGAACTCAGAAGATGCTCAGCCTGAAGGTTTGCAAAGGAAGTGTCTAAAAACACCAGGCAGAGGCACTGGAATCTGACCACCCCTACTGTCAGATGTTTAGCATTGCCCCTGCTCTGTTTTTAGCCTGGACTAACCATCTCTCTCCAACAATTCTCAGCATGGTTCAGGATCTACTCTAAGCTGAGAACTATCTGCAGCAGGTGGTTGGGCTGGCACAGTTGCACTGGTCTAGAGGGGGAGAATGCTCAGGATGACAGATGTGGGCACCAAAAGGATTTAATGACAGCTACACACAAAGCCTAAGAGTCTATCAGTGCAGTTTAATATCCTCATCAGTGACACAGAGTGTGGGATCAAGTTCACCCTCAGCATGTTTGCAGATGACACCAAGCTGAGTAGTGCAGCTGACATCTGAGGAATGGGCTCTATCAAGAGGGATCTGGACAAGCTGAAGAAGTGGGACCATGTGAATCTCCTGAGGTTCAAAATGGCCAAGTGTAATGTCCTGCACCTGGGTTGGGGCAACCACCAGTATCAGTCCAGGCTGGTGGCTAAAGGGATGGAAAGCAGCCCTGTGGAGAAGGACTTGGGGGTGCTGGTGGGTGAAAAGCTGGACAGGAGCTGGCAAAGTGCACTCACAGCACAGAAGCAAACCCAAAGCAATGCAGGCCAGCAGGCTGAGGCAGGGGATTCTGCCTCTCTGCTCCACTCTGGTCAGACTGCACTTGCAGAGCTGTGTCCAAGTCATGAGAGAAATGGACCAGAGGAGGCCATAACAATGATCCAAGGGCTGAAATTCCTCTGTTGTGAGGACAGGTTGAGAAAGCTGAGGTTGTTCAGCCTGTAGAAGAGAAGACTACAGGGAGACCTTCTTGTGGCCTTTCATTACTTAAAGGGGCTTAGAGGAAAGCTGTGGACAGACTTTTTAGCAGGGCCTGTTGTGACAAGATAAGGGGTGATGGTTTAAAATTAAAAAGGTATTGAGATTAGATATAGAGAGAAAACTTATCACTATGAGGGTGATGATACACCAGCCCAGGCTGCCTAGAGAGGTGGTAGATAAGCCAGCAATGTGCCCCATTCCTCGAACCGTTCCAGGTCAGGTTGGACAGGACTCTGAGTAACTTGCTTCAGTTAAAGATCTCCCTGCTGACTGCAAGGGTTTGGACTAGAGGAACTTTAAAGGTTCCTTCTCACCCAAAGCATTCTGTGACTCAGTGATTCTATGATACAGTCAGCTATTGAGAAGTAGCACTCATTAGTCACCTATGATGTGGGTTCAGGAGATGTGTCTAAACTCTTGCATATTCAAAAGTCTATTGGAGTCACTTGAGAGAGTGCTGAGCCTAATGGAAACACAACAGAGGTACAAGTCTAACTGCTTCTGCACTTGTCCAGAGAATATTTGACACCTGTTCTAGATATATTTGCCCTTGCATGGAAAAGAAGACACAGTTCCTGCCCCTCATTCCCCAACAGACAGGCATCCTGGGAAGCAGTGGGATACATCCTCCCTACCACTGCCCAGCTGCAGGCAGCAGTGCAAGATGCAGTGGTGAGCAGAGGCAGTTCTGGGTTAGGTTTTATTTTAAAAAAAAAGCCAACAGTAGGTTTAAAATTTTAAAATGACAACTACCCAGGACACAGACTTTACAGCCTTGAGGCAGAATCTTGATTAGAAAAGAGAAACCAGCCTGAAGAAAGCACAAACAGATGCTTCAAGTAGCCAAAGCAGAAGGAAATTCAACAGAGTATTTTCATCTTAAATAAACCTGAGGTGACCTCAAAGAATTTGTTCATCTCTGAAAGCACTGGGTTTCACAAGTGACACTCCAGATGTGGCAAGAGGCTATCCCTAAACATTGCACCTCAGAACAATGCAAGAAGGAACCAACAGCTACAGACCAGTCAGCTTAAACCCAGTTCTTGGAGAAAAAACACAGAGTAAACCCACTTGTCGTTGCTCAGAACAGGTTAGAGAGTCATCTAAACGGGGTTTTTAAGAACAAATCACACCAAAGCAAAGCATAGTAAAAAAATAAAATCCTGTGTATAGGAAACTGAACACAGCAGATGCTTTTGGCATCCTTTTGAGGTGTTTTACAGTTAGTACCATTCAATATTTTGATGAATATCATGGAGGATTACATTTCTTATCAGTTACTTTGCTCACAGGATCAGTAGCATTAATCTTGTTGTGATTGCTCAATGATCAATAATCCCCAAAGTTCCTTTTCAACACAGCCATGAGATGTAACCATTTTCTCTGTGACAGGCAAGTACTTTGCTGTAGCTTGAATGAAAATACAATGTCATCATGAAACTGCTTACAAAGGACACCTAGATTTGAAAAACTTTGTCTCTTCCTTTCTGAAGTCTAGAGGACTGTAGGTTGTTCTGTAGAGTAGGTAGTTTAATGAATGCTGGTTCATCCCCTGCATCCCATCTCTTGTCACATCTGGAGTCCTGCATTCAATTCTGGGCTCCCAAGTTCAAGAGGGACAAGGAACTAATGGAGTGAGTCCAGCAGTGGCTACAAAGATGCTGAGGAGACTGGAACATCTCTCTGAAGAGGAAAGGCTGAGACACCTGGGGCTGTTTAGCCTGGAGAAGAGCAGACTGAGAGGGGATTTTCTCAATGCTTATCAATATCTAAAGGGCTGGGAACAGGAGGATAGAGACAAACTCTTTTCCAGTGGTGCCTGGCAGCAGGCACAAACTGGAACCCAGAAGGTTCCATCTGAACAGGAGAATAAACTTCTGAAGGTGTTGGAGCCTTGGACCAAGCTGCCCAGAGAGGTTGTGGAGTCTCCTTCTCTGAAGAGATGCAAAACCCACCAGGAAGCCATGCTGGGCAACCTGCTGTGGGGGACCCTGCTTTAGCAGAGTAGTTGGATTAGATGACCTCCAGAGGTCCCTTCTAACCCTATCATGTCAGGACTCTCCAAGCCCAGCTCTGGTTGGACTGGTATTTCAAATAAGGAACATTCAGATCTCACCTACAGTGCTCCTTTCCTTGGGTGACAGAAGGGGATTTAATGACAGTGTTTAATCAAGCCCCCAGAAGCCAGTTTGGCAAACCACTGCACTCCTCCATCACTCTGATTTGGAAGAAACTGTCAAAGAACAACAGTAAATCTTGTGTCTCATGGGCATCATATTTGAAGTTCTCTTGGTGCAAGGACATCATGGTGACACGGAAAATCTGAAACAGTATTTCCCCTGCACTTCACTGTGGTATCACAGTTCTTTATGACAAAGAAGAGGAAGAAAAAAGAGAAAATGGTTCATATAACTGGTGCATCCAGGAGAAGAAATGACCCAAGGACCAAGCTGAAGACATATCCTGCAAAGAAGTACAGCAGGAAATCCAATTTACTTGTTCTTCCTGTATGAAAAATACTTATTAAATAATGCCTATAAGCCTAAAAGAAAAGTTACATGAAGTGAAAATGCTAAATATTATTTAGGCTGTAGGTAGCTTTAATGAGATGAGATGAGATGAGATGATGCTTTTAGCAGTGCAGAATGCTGAGGGAAGAGCAGCAACCACACACCGCTGTCAAAAAAGAGCAATGTGGGCAAGAACCTAATTATCGTAACTCATCCACATAACTCAACCTAATTATCCACTCACCCATGATTATTATCTCATATTTATTAGGTGATTGTACTTTTCCTAGCTGCAAGGCTGCAAAGGTCAGCAGAGTCCTGCCAAGAGTGCACAGTCCCTGCGGACCTCTTCTCCTGCTGAATGCCACAGGCTGCTGCCTGCCTCGGTGGGTCACGCTCCATGAGACGTCACGGGGAAGCAGCAGGCACATCTGGCTCACAGACCAGATACCAACCTCTGCTTGTACAAACTCCCCAGGCATATCAGCAGAGCCTCAGAGGACCTGGGGACATGCTACAGCTGAAAATGGGGAAAGATGGAGGTGAAGGAAATGGGTTGAAGCCAATGGGATGAGGTTCAGCAAGGCCAAAGGCTGGGTCCTGCACTTCAGTCACAACCTCATGAATGCTCCAGGCTTAGGGAAGAATGGCTGGAAACTGTCTGCCAGAAAAGAACCTGAGGACATTGATTGTCAGCGGCTGAAGATAAGTCAGCCTGTGCTTAGGTGGCCAAGAAGGTCAACAGCATCCTGGCTTGGTGTGGCCAGCAATAGCGTGGCCAGCAGGACCAGGGACAGGTTGTTCCCCTATACTGGGCATAAGGTGTGAGGCCACATCTTGAAAATTTGGTTCAGTTTTGGGCTCCTCAGCCAAGGACATCAAAGTGCTGAAGCATATCCACGGAAGGGCAACAAAGCTGGCAAAGGGTCTAGAGCACAAGCCCAGTGAAAAACAGATAAGAGAACTGGGGTTGTTGAGCCTGAAGAAAAGAAGGTTGAAGGGAGAACTTCTTACTCTTTACAACTCCCAGAAAGGAGGCTGGAGTGAAGTGGGGTTCAATCTCTTCTCTCAAGGAACAAGCAATAGGCCAAGAGGAAATGGCTTCAAGTTGTGCCAGGGAGGCTTAGGTTGGACATTAGGAACAATTTCTTCAATGACAGGGTTGGCAAAGCCTGAAACAGGCCGCCCAGGGCAGCAGTGGAGTCCCCATACCTGGAGGAGTTTAAAAGCTGTGTAAGTGTGGCACCAACATAGATTAGTGGTGACCTGGCAGTGCTGGGTTAATGGTCCTAAAGGTTTCCTCCAACCAAAATGATTATGTGATTCTGTGCTTAAGACAGGTAACTGCAGCTGCTGGAGGTTGCAGAAGACAAAGGCTGTACCTGAAACATGGGTGGATGGGTATGCACCTAGGCTGCAATAGGAAGTGCAGAGTAGCAATCAGGAAGCTACCTAATGGTGCAGCCTGCCCAAAGCTGTTAGAGCAGGCCTGATGGTGTGTGTGCACCTTAAACAGACAGAAAGAATGGCCAGGTTTTTAAAGATGTGCTAAGTCAAGCTGCTTCATTTTGGAGGAAATACTGTAAAATGGCAGCTGTGAACCGAGAGAGGTCCACTGCTGCTCAGTTCCAGGAAAGCGTGCTCCTAGCAAATGCTGCTCTGCATTCACAAGGATAAAAAGGCAGGGATGAGCATCTCAACCAGCTATGGAATGAATTCTGTGGAATTTTAGTAAGTTCTTAATTGTCATGGTGTCTTTTAGGAATTTTCTGTTCAAGCAGCATTTATTTTTACCAATTTAAAATTGCTCGGGTGCTTCACTTGGTTTTGCCCATTGTGAGAGGCTGCAAACACAACACGTATCTCCCTTTCTCAGGCTCCTTCCCTCTGCTATAAATATACTCCACACCGTTTGTTGCACAATTTGTTTCCCTCAGGTATCTACGTATTTATCTCCTCTCTCAACTAAGTAGCTCTAATCTGCTTATTCTCTTGTCTCCTCTGACCTCATTTCTAATAAATTTGTGTTGTCGTTTCCCCTGTTGCCAGAGGACACAGCGTTTCTGCTGAAGAGGAGGAAAGCGAGCTGCTCTTTCAGCTGGATAAACAAAACCAGAGGGTTTCATACAGTTATTAGCATCAAACTACTCATTAGGCTCTGAAAAAAACACCTCCTTCCATGCTCCCTGGTCAGTAAGAGAGGGATGGAATATTGACTTACTGCATTTCCAGCTTCGGCAGCCAGCCGGGCGGCGTATCTGGCAATCAGCCGGTGCTCCTCATCCAGCCGCCCAGGGCTGTCCAGGACGCTGCTGAGGAAAGCCAAAACACCTTGTCAGTACCTGCTGCCTCTTAGATGTTCCTCAGGCTGGGGCATAACAGAGGAAGGCTGTATTACTGCAATGGGACAGTGATGGGGAAGTGAAGAGTCACATGGCAAACAACAGAGATCCGTTCCTTTTCCATTCCGCTTCTGAAATGGGCACTGCTTTGGAGAGACCTTCCTAGCAGCATTTCATCCTTCTGCCTAGAAGCATTTCATCCAGGACTCACATTTTCCCATTTTTAATGATTAAAATAATTTGTTTTCAACAATTCATAAAGAGATACTGCTAGGAATAAATTTCATTTGCTTCTGAGGAGCTTTCCTGCAAAGCATTTGGGTTTACCCAAGGGAAAACAGCTGAAGGACAACAGATAAAAGCTTTGTCCTCAGGAGATGCAGGATGAGAAGTGCCAAAGCCTGGGCACCTCTGCAGTGAGGACAGGCTGAGAGAGCTGGAGTCAGCCTGGAGAAGAAAACGCTCCAGGGAGATCTCCTCACAACCGCTCTTTACTTACTGGGGCTCATAAGAAACCTGGGGACAGACTTTTTAGCAGGGCCTGTTGTGACAGAAGAAGAGGTGATGGTTTTAAACCAAAAGAGGGGAGATTCAGATTAGACAGAGGGAAGAAATCGTTTATGCTGAGGGTGGTGAGGCACTAGCCCAGGTTGCCCAGAGAGGTGGTAGATGTCTCATCCCTAGAAACATTCCAGACCAGGTTGGATGGAGCTGTCTGCAACCTGCTCTAGTTGCAGATGCCTCTGCTCATTGCAGGGTGCTTAGACTAGATGACCTTCAAAGGCCACTTACCACCCAAACCATTCTGTGGTTGAGTCAGAATGGCTTCCAGGAAGAACCAGGGGAACCATGATGACCCAGGAATGGACTCTGTCCCTGAATGGTATCAACTTGAATGCAAATAGTACTTTGTAAGTAAGTCTGACTTACACCTGACTTACTGCCACCTTACACACAACCAAACATACAAAAGGTGGTAACTTGAGACCTGGCCTTTCACTCTGCAGCTAGCAGAGTGTGAAGCAGTTCCAGTTTCCTTGTATGACCTCACACAGACAAGGCTGTGGCTGTCTTGGAGATGTTGCTGAATGAGGTATTATAAAAATATTGCCAATAATCATCAGCTGCAGTGACAGCACCATGGAGTTATTGAATAGCCTGGATGGAAAAGACCTTAAAATCACTTAGTCCAACCATAACCTAACATTTTCCTGTACACAACTGTTAGGCCACCTCCTTAAATGTCCAATGTCTTTTGAACACCTCCAGGGATGATGATTCCACCACTTTCCTGGTCAGTCTGTTCCAGCACCTGATGACACTTTCAGCGAAGAGATTTTTCCTCATGTGCAATATGAACCTCCCCTGGTGCAACTTGAGTCCATTTCCTCTCACCCTATTGCTTGTTAGCTGGGAGAAGAGGTCAGCCCCCAGCTCTATGAGAGGACAGAAAAAAAGCACAAATATTCCAGAAGAAACCAGGAGAACCTCTCTCTACCTACCAACTGCATCCCTTCTAATACACCCCAGGATGCCACTGGCCTTCTGGGCTACAAAGCAAAATTGCAGGGGAAGGAAAAGGAGCAGGGTGAGGAGGACGCCAAGCAGGAGATTCAAGTTGGAGGTTACCCTCAAACTTCCCCCTTTACACTGAGTCTGGGATACACCTGTGAGCCAATTTCAGCCATCTGCCCTGGCTGACTCAGAGCTGCTAATAGCCTACAGCACATGGCTGGCCTGTGATTCTGTCCCAGCAAAACCAGGACCTCCTCTGAAAGGGAAGCCATTAAATTATTTATATAAACCACACCACTATTAACTGAAAACCACCAGGTTTCATGTGGAAAGGGCCTGAAGGTGTTTAAATAAACAGTGCAATGGAAGAAGCTGGCAAAAGGTGAGTTTAACCTGTGGGAAAACAGACTTAAGAGAAGAAAAATCAGAGTCTTTACAGGAGGCATGCCTTCATTTCCCAACTAATTTTTGTTGAACAACATTTTTTTCCCATCCTACTTTCTGAATTTGTCAGTTTTGTTTAGCTTGCCTGTCTGCCCAACTCCATTTGATAATCTGTTTTCTCCCAGCTCCTGTAACTTTTAACCTCTTCTTCCCTAAGTGAATTTCTGATTTATTTGCTAATACTTAGTGAAAATTTCCTACTTTCTTGAAGAAAATCTGTAAATAAAAATAAATCCTTCTGCATTTGCTTTTAGAACTACTTTAAGTGGAGCTCAAGTCCATCTCCTGGCCCTGCTGCATTACTCTTTAATATAAACCAGCTTGAACAAGGAAACTTGACCACAGCCTACAGCTCTTGGATTAACAGAGGGAGCATTAAACACCATCTGCAAAACACCACAGAATTCTTCACATTGTTTCACAAAAGAAAATTCACTTCTCTTTAGCTTTAATTTCTTTGGAGCCATTGCAGAGGATTCCCACCCTGCAAACTCCTCTTGGATAGGAACTGTGTGGAGCTCCCCGTCCCTGCAAACTGTGACCCTCCCCTTGCCTACAGCAGTCCCACCAGTATCCAGTGCTGCCTGTCCTGGGGTGACAGCCAACAGCTAACTCGAAGGCTCAAGAAGAACAGAAAGGCAGCAAAGGGGAAGATTAAGCCTGGCTTAAGCCCATATCCTCATATGTGAACAACAGTTTAGAGGTTTTCACACCCGCAGAGCTTTGGAAAGGCAGCATTATAAATTTCTTCATCTTAAAAATACTTCATTTTGATACTTAAAGCACACAGGATCCCAGCATGGTGAGGGTTGGAACCTCATGAAGTTCAGCAAGGGCAGGCATAGGGTGTCCCCTCTGGGAATCATAGAATCATAGAATCATAGAATAGTAAGGTTGGAAGGGACCTCAAGGATCATCTAGTTCCAACCCCCTGCCATAGGCAGGGACACCTCCCACTAGTACAGGTTACTCAAGGCCTCATCCAATCTGGCCTTGAACACATCCAGGGAGGGAGCATCCACAACCTCCCTGGGCAACCTGTTCCAGTGCCTCACCACCCTTACTGTAAAGAACTTCCTCCTAACATCTANAGCTTGGTATCATCTTCAAACTTGCTGTGGGTGCACTCCATTCCTCTGTCCATGTCACTGACAAGGAATAATCCCTTGCACCAGGACAGGTTAGAGGGGGACAAGCTGTAAAATAGCTCTGCAGAGAAGGAAGTGGTGGTGAACAACAAACTCGTGAGGCAACAATGTGCTCTTGTGGATCAAAATGCCAGTGGTCTTCTTGTGTGCATCCAGAAGTGTGGACAGCAGGCCAAAGGAGGTTCTCCTCCCTCTGTACTCTGTGATAGTAAGGCCACATCTGGAGTCCTGGGTCTAGTTCTGGGCTCCCCAGTTCAAAACAGGGAACTACTGGAGAGAGCATCCACTGAGAGGCTGCAAAGACTCTGAGGGGACTGGAGCACCTCTCTGAGGAGGAAAGTGAGAGACCTGGGACTGTTTGGCCTGGAGAGAAGATCTTCTCAATACTCATCAATATCTAAAGGGCAGGGGGCAGGAGGGTGGGGACAGACTCTTTTCAGTGGTTCCCAGCAACAGGATAAGAGCCAGAGGGCACAAACTGGAACCCAGAAGGCTCTGCCTGAATAGGAGAAAAACCTGCTTTTCTGTGAGGGTGCCAGAGCGCTGGAACAGGCCCCAGGGGATGTAAGAGAAGATGATATCACAGGAGGAGGTTTGAGACCTTGGACTCCTTCCAAAACTGTTTAGGAATTCATGATGCTGCAAAGTAGTAAAGAAGGCATGGCTTAGTCTAGCACTGACCTGAAGGGCCACACATTTCAAGTGTCAACTGATGACGAGCCAAGAATAAAGACCTTGGAGACGGAATGCCTTTAAAAGAGACTTTTCCCTTTAATTCTCCTCTAAATCCAGACAGCTGCAGTTTCAGAGGGTCAGGAATTTAAACTAAACCAAATCAAACCACCAAAGCACCTAACCACTCATCCATCCACCTAGACTGGCCCACCAAAAGCAAACCACATCAACACTTCAGCCAGTTGTCTTCTGCAGGAAGCATGGAATACATCATACATTAAAATAATGACACTCTGGGTAGGGCTGCTTAAGTTTCTTCTGGTGAAAAGTGGAGCTGAAATAGAAACTTCATGGGGAAAAATAGGCTTGTTGAATGATGTGGAACGTAAGTTATGAACGCTGAGCTTAAGAAATATGTCACAAACATCTGTCCAAGTCACAAAGCACAACTCAGCAGCTCTGTAAGCTTTCTGTGTACAGTCTAACTTGCTGTGCTCTGCAGCTGCTTTGCCTCCAGCAAGATCCTTTAGGGTGGGGATTTTCTCTTACTTCTTTAAGAAGCACAATTTAGCTTGCTAGCACAATTATAGAGGAAGCAGAAAAGCCCAGAAAGAGATGTTATTATCATAGAATACAATCACAGAATGGTTTAGGTTGGAAGGGACCTCACAGATCATCTATTTCCAACTCCCCGCCATAGGCAGGGACACCTCCCACCAAATGAACAAAAATGAAGTTCATGGAGCAATTTGTGCTCTGTTCCTTATGTAGTTTGGATGGACTTTTTGGATGGAATGGGTGAATTTTGGCTGGAAGAAGTGAATTTTGGCTGGAATCAGCAAGTTAAAGAACTTTTTAATACAACAAAAAATCTCCAGGATTCATCTATTCACAGCTGAAAGGCTCTCAAAGCTTAGCTGAAAGACATGAAAAGATGCTAGGTGATAAAGAGCAGAGGTAATTATACATAAACTTGGTGGCTGAGGATGGAAGAAAGATAAATTCAGATGTGAAGTAGGGTTCTTTTTCAAAAGAGCCAGCACAATTAATCACTGAGACAGACTGCTGATGATATGAGTGGCTTCTCCATCACAGTGTTCTCTGAAAGCTACATCTTATCATAGAATCACAGAATGGTAAGGTTGGAAGGGACCTCAAGGATCATCTAGTTCCAACCCCCTGACATAGGCAGGGACACCTCACACTAGTACAGGTTACTCAAGGCCTCCTCCAACCTGGCCTTGAACACCTCCAGGGAGGGAGCAGCCACAACCTCTCTGGGCAACCTGTGCCAGTGCCTCACCACCCTCACTGCAAAGAACTTCCTCCTAACATCCAGTCTAAATCTCCCCTCTGCCAGTTTAAACCCATTGCCCCTTGTCCTGTTATTGCAAGACCTTGTAAATAGTCCCTCCCCAGCTTTCCTGTAGGCCCCCTTCAGATACTGGAAGGCTACTCTAAGGTCTCCTGGAAGCCTTCTCTTCTCCAGGCTGCAGAGCCCCAACTCTCTCGGTCTGTCCTCAGAGAAGAGCTGTTGCAGCCCTCTGATCATCTTTGTGGCCCTCCTCTGGACCCGCTCCAACACTTCCATGTCCTTCCTGTGCTGAGGGCTCCAGAACTGCACACAAGACTCCAGGTGGGGTCTGACAAGAGCAGAGTAAAGGGGTAGAATCCCCTCCCTTGCCCTGCTGGCCACGCTGCTCTTGATGCAGCCCAGGACTTGGTTGGCTGTCTTTAGAGGAATCTTTACAGGAACGAAGTATTAGGTTCAGCTGAGGGATGAATGGGGATGGTGATGATAAACCAAAATAGAGGAGATTCAGACTAGAAAGAAGTTATTTATGCTGAGGGTGGTGAGACCCTAGCCCAGGGTGCCCATAGAGGTGGTAGATGCCTCATCTCTGGAATCATTCCAGGTGAGATCAGACAAAGCTCTGAGCAACCTGCCCTAGTTTCAGATGTTCCTTGGTACTGTGGGGAAGATGGACTTAATGACCTTTAAAGTTCCCTTCCCACCCAAACCTTTCTATGATTCTAAAGAGGGTGGTCCCTTAAAAATGTGTATGGGGACTATCCTATGATTCTGTGCATAGGATAGGATAGCATAGGACAGGACAGATATTTTAGGTGGAAGGGACCTATACCAATCACCTGGCCAACAGACTGTTCACTTCAGTGCTGAACAAAAGTTGAAGCACATTATTAAGGATATTGTCCAAATGCCTCTTGCATGTCAAAACTCCGGGACACTGGAGTTAAGCTTGGTGGCAGATGACACACCAGATTCTCTAATGGTCTCTTCTGGTACTGTTCTGACAGAAGAGGGGCCATGAGGAGCATCAGAACAGCAGCCCTGTACTATGCCTCCCACAGCAGTCCATAGCAGATGCAAAGAGGAGAACAGGAAAGAGAAAGTAAGTGATGGCTATCACAGGAAGAGCTTCCCTAAATGAGATTTTACTGTTGTCTCACTCAGAAATAGAGATGCTCTGCAAAGACTGGCTGGACTACAAGAAGAATATCCACAAAGACTGCCAGGAGGAGAAAGCTACATTGTTACATGTGATTTTGGAAGGGGTGAGAAGCAAAGACCAAAAGAATGACCAAATTCCAGCATAGTGGAGGCCTGAAGTGACCTCTGCAGATCATTTAGTCCAACCTCCCTACTAAAGTAGAATCACCCAGAGTAGGTTGCCTGGGATCACATCCATCTGGATTTGGAACCCCTCCAGAGAAGGAGACTCCACAACCTCTCTGGGCAGCCTATTCAAGGGCTCCAGCACCCTCACAGGGAAGAATTTTCTCCTTCTGCTCAGAAGGAACCTCCTGGGTTCTACCTTGTGCCTGTTGCCCCTTGTCCCACTGCTGGGCATCACTGAAAATAGTCTGGTCTCATCTGCCTGCCTCCCGCCCTTCACATATTGATCAGCATTGAAAACTGAAGTGACAGTGAAACACACTTTACTCAGTCCTTCCTGCTGAAGTGGGAGACGTTTCCATGCACAATGAAAAGAGGATTTAAACTGCTTTTGTTGTATTTAACTCCTTCTTAGAGTACAGTATCAAGTGGTTTCTTTAAATGTAAAGGCTCACAAAGTCTGAGCATCTCTAGCTGGTTGTGACATGGCATCTAGGAGCTACACACAGGATTTTCATCCGTCATGCACACTTCAAGATGCATTCCTTTGTATCTCCAAATCTTATAATTACAGTAATTGAGTGAAGGTAAGAGTCTGACATTCCTTGGTTTTTATTGTCTTGTGGGCAATATTCTGGGCTTTCAGTTCATAGCAGGTGATGACAGACAACAGTGATTCACTATTAAGAAAAAGAACCTTGACTTTCTCCACAGATCTAGTCAGCCAGAATGGACCTCATCAACAAAGCTTTGGAGTACACAATTACTACATGACAGAGTGATGAAATACAGCTCTAAAAATATCATCCAGAGGATGACAACATGAACAGAGCAAGGTCTTTTCATACAGCCTCCAGATTACCAAGCCTCCTTTTCCTTTCCAGCTCAGCTCTGGCTCTGTGAAGGCAGAATTTAATTAGGTCCAAAAGTGGAATATGGGACACCTCCCAGCTATGTCCTGTGATGCAATAGGAGAGCTTAGTTTTGGGGCTTTAGGGTAAGATTTCTGTATAGACACAGACATGAAACATAAATGTGAACAAATAATAAAGCTAAGATTAAAGAAATTAATTCTTCAAAGCATTAATTTTTTATTATTTTTTTTTGAAGGGCACAGAAAGAAAAGAGGACCATGTTAATGGGGTTGGAAGAGCTTGGTTATTTAGACAAGGTAACAAAGGTGACGACAGGATGGGACATCTACCTGTGACAATGATCCAAGATCTGCAGCTCCTCTGCTGTGAGGACAGGCCAAAAGAGTTTGGGTCATAATGGGGTAATTCAGCCTGGAGAAGAGAATGCTCTAGGGAAACCTTTTTGCGGCCTTTCAGTACTTAAAGTGGTCTATCAGAATGATGGGGACAAATTTTTTTTCTGGGTCTGCTGTGACAGGGCAAGGGGTGATGTTTTTAAACTAAAAGGAGGGAGGTTGCAATTAGATATAAGGAAGAAGTTCATCACTGTGAGGGTGACAAGACACTGGCCTGTGTTGTCCAGAGAGGTGGTAGATGCCCCAAGCCTGGAAACTTTACAGGTCAGGTGGAATGGGCCTCTCAGCAACCTGCTGAGAAGATGTCCCTGTTGCCTGCAGAGAGGTTAGACTAGATGACCTTTAAAAATTCCTTCCCACTCAGCCCATTGTGTGTTTCTACAAAATTAGACAGTTTCCTACTGGTGAAAAAACAAGATTTCAGAATGGTCACAGAAAGAAAAACTATCCAACCTGTTTGGAATGATATCAAGCCACTCCTGTCAGGGATTCTGTCACACACTGAGTGCAGCAGAGTGGGAACGGACACAAAGAGATCCCTTCCTGTCGGATGTCTCCCCCTGTGCTATTGGTGTGTGCACAAACATGTGTTTCTGTGTTTTCAGAAGGTTTTGGAGAATACTACAGACATTTGCCTCTATTTGCCAACGGAGGGCAAATACCTTCAATGGGACCATCATTCCCAGAAGAAGTAGCAGTTGTTGTACCTGTCCCTGCTCCGGGAACGCTTCCCTAACACTAACCGTGCCCCGCTCTGCAGCCGGCTCACGTAGGTGGCTATCAATGTGTGCTCGTCAGTAACTGGGCTGGCAGCGTCCAGGGTGTGGGGTGACCTGGTGTTAATGGAGGCAAAAGAGAGCAAACAAAACAGGACATAAATACAAAGCAAATAATTAATGAATGTTAACAAAACAAACAGTCAAAAAGCAAACCAAATATGAGCGATTAAAAATGGAAAGACGTTTCTACAAGCCCCATGAAAACGACCTGTGAGGGATGAAAACATAGGTTAGAGCAACATTTGGGTTGGTAAATGAGAAATGGGTATAGCTGGGGAGTGTCCTTGAGCCTGCTGTCACAAATGCCACCAAAGCTCTGATGGCAGCAGGGACATTCCCACCAGAAACTGTGGTCTTTAGGGAGCTCCTAGGAACAGCTGAGGACAACCAGAGCCAGCGCAGCTGGGCAGACTGAAGCCCCAACCTGGAGCCTTGTGCTGGCAAAGAGCACCCAAAACACCTGAGACCAACCTGGGTGGTAGTTTTATTGCCTTGTCTAAAATCAGACCTGTAACTGGCCAGTTTTCTTCTTTCATAATAATAAATGAAAATATAAGAAAAATGATCAAAACCTAAGAAATGAGTTGGTATCAACTAGCAAGAGTAGCTGATACCAACCAATCAAACTACCCTCTAATAGGGATTAATTGGCATTTTGTTTGTTTTGAGGACTCATAAAAATAAGCCTACTGTGGTTCTGACTATTTCTATGCATAGAGGTTGAACACATAAAATATTTGTCAGAAGTAATCTCACATAAAGAACTAATTGTCTATATCACAGAGCCTCAGAATCCCAGCATGGTACAGGTTGGAAGTGGACTCTGGAGATCATCCAGTCCAACCTCTCTGATAAAGCAGGGTCACTCATAGCAGGTTGCCCAGGATCACAATGTCCTGGTGGGCTTGGAATCTCTCAAGAGAAGGAGCTCCACAACCTCTCTGGGCAGCCTCTTCCAGGATTCTGCACTCTCATAGTAAAGAAGTTTCTCCTCATCTTCACATGGAACCTCCTGGGTTCTAAATGTGTGTCTGTTGCCCCTTGTTGCTGGGCACAACTGTAAAGAGTCTAGCCCTGTCCTACTGACCTCTGCCCTTTAGATACTGATCAGCACTGAGAAGATCCACTTCCCTTTTTCAGGCTAAACAGCCCCAGGTCTCTCAGCCTTTCCTCCTCAGATGCTTAGTCCCCTCATAATCTTTGTAGCTTCTGCTGGATTCTCTTCAGCAGTTCCCTGTCTCTTGAACTGGGAAGTCCAGAACTGGACCCAGGACTCCAGATGTGGCCTCATTAATGCATAGTAGAGGGGGAGTGGAACCTCCTTTGACACGCTGGTCACACTCTCTCCTGCCTGCTGTTCCACCACATGAAATGGTGCATGTCAGGAGAAAGCATCACTCTCTACTGGGAGATTAAAGTCCTGTGCAGGTATGAGATCAGATTTTTACATAAAAAAATATTACTGAACATAAATCACTGTTATCTTAGCCTAATATGCATTTCTTCCTAAAACACCAGTGTTCAAGGAATCTCATTTGTCATTTCTCTATCAGGTGTTCAAGCTGCTCTTTCAGCTCACAACCTGCAGTTAATTCCTTCTTCACACATGGCCAGGAAGTACTTGTTTCAGAAACCTTTAAAGACATGGCTTTTATTGCTTTCAGCATTAACACACTATGAAAGCAAAATTCACATTTTTTTCAGATACACAAACTCTTTTCTTCTATGTTACGTGCAGGAACACGCCAGAGAAGTCTGCCAGAAGCAGAATAAGACCTTATAAAAAAAGAAAAAAGGGAAAAAAAAAAGAGGTAAAATGGAATTATCCACACCAGACCCTCTGGGCAAGGAGCAAGCTCTGTAATAATGGGTTTGTAATCAGGTGACTTAACGTTAACCACTGCATGGGGGAATTTTTAAGCAATCCTCACTTCATGAAGTCTGACTGCCAGCAAGTGCTGAAAAGTTTGGTTTAGGTGGGCTTTAGAGCAGGCATGTGGCTGCAAACACAAGAAGTAAGATTCCACAACGTTTTTCATCATAACTCATTCCAACGTTCTTCTGAAAGGGAAAAATCCCAGCGGAGATGACAACGTTTGTGACTCAAAATGGAAACAGCTTTGACAACAAACAGCATTCCTGGGTTTGGAAGAGAAGTAAGTTAGATTCAATTGAGTCTGAATGCTGTTCCTAGAATCCCAGCATGGTGGGGGTTGGAAGTGACCTCTGCAGATCATCTACTCCAGCCCTCTCATGAAAGCAGGGCCACCCACAGCAGGTTGCCCAGGACTGCAATGTCCAGGCAGGTATGGAATCTCTCCAGAGAAGGAGAATCCACAATCTCTCTAGGTAATCTACTCCAGGACTCCAGCACCCTCACAAGCTTATGCTCCTGTTCAAATGGAAGCCTCTGGGTTCCAGTTTGTGCCTGATGTCCCTTGTCCTGTTGCTGGGCACCACTGAAAAGAGTCTGGCCTCATCCTCTTGTCCCCTGCCCTTCAGGTACTGATAAGGATTGAGAAGATCTTCTCTCAGTCTGCTCTTCTCCAAGTTAAACAGCCAAGGTCCTAGATGCCATGCTGTTGTTTCTACAAACCCCAATGACATCATCATCTCCTTTTCTGTGGGAACTTTTTTGACATGTGTTCAGCCCTGAACCCTCTGTGACTTCACAGACACCTCTCAGCAGGAATTCTCTCTGGTCTGTTTTCTCTACTACTTATTCATGCACTTGATTTTATTTTCTGTCACTCAAAGCTGTCTTTACTAATTTCATTATTTTGATCACAGGATCATAGAATTGTAAAGGTTGGAGAAGACCTCCAAGACCATCCAATAATCCGACACTGCCAAGTCCACCACTAAACCATGTCCTTAAGTGCAACACACCAATTCCCTGGGCACTCTGCCCCAGAGCTTAACCACTCTTTCAGTGAAGATTTTTTTCCCAATGTCCAATCTAAAGTTCTGCTGAACCAGCTTGATGCCTTGGTCCTGCAGGCCACACTATTGCTGATGCAAGTCAGGTTGCTATTTGCCTTCTTGGTCCTGTATCCTGAATCAGAGGCTGGAAAATCCTCAGCACTCTTCTATTCAGCATTTACCTATTCCTGCTCCTTACTGCATTCCGCAAGCTGCCAAGACATAAACACAGCAATGCCTGCAACAGACTCCCCAGAGTCTCACTGACCTGTGTTCCCTCTTTGATAGGAAAATATTGAGATTTTTTCCTTCTCTGACTGCATTTTTTCCAGTGGTGTTGCACTCCCAGAACAGTCCACATCCAGCTAGTTTATCTATGAATACAGCATATGGGATAGTGTCAAGAGCTTTATGAGTCACTATATTTTAAATTGCTGCCTCCCCCTCCTTCATGAGGCCACCCACCCAGGCAGAACCACCCAATTTCCATTCTTGGACAGGATTTGTTCCCCACATAGATATGTCAGCTATTTTTACTCTCTACCCCTCTACGTGGGCACTGACCAATCGCTTTATCATGTGTTTGGCAATCTAAAGGTATCCCTTTGACTTTTGGAGATGCATTTCAGCAGAAAAATCTTCCTTCTATCACCGAATGCCAGCATGGTGGGGACTGGCAGGCACTTCTGGAACTTATACCCCACCTGGAGTACTGTGTGCAGTTCTGGAGCCCTCAGCTCAGGAAGGACATGGAAGTGTTGGAGCGGGCCCAGAGGAGGGCCACAAAGATGATCAGAGGGCTGGAGCAGCTCTCCTATGCGGACAGGCTGAGAGAGTTTGGGCTCTACAACCTGGAGAAGAGAAGGCTTCAAGGAGACCTTATAGTAGCCTTCCAGTATCTGAAGGGGGCCTACAGGAAGGCTGGGGAGGGACTATTTACAAGGTCTTGCAATAACAGGACAAGGGGCAATGGGTTTAAACTGGCAGAGGGGAAGATTTAGACTGGATGTCAGGAGGAAGTTCTTTGCAGCGAGGGTGGTGAGGCACTGGAACAGGTTGCCCAGGGAGGTTGTGGATGCTCCCTCTCTGGAGGTGTTCAAGGCCAGGCTGGAGGAGGCCTTGAGTAACCTGTACTAGTGGGAGGTGTCCCTGCCTATGGCAGGGGGTTGGAACTAGATGATCCTTGAGGTCCCTTCCAACCTTACCATTCTATGATTCTATGATTCCCAGTTCCTTCTACACAGAGCTGCTCCCCAGTGGATCTAACCCTAACCTGATCTAGTTGACGATGTCCCTGCTTAGGACAGAGAGGGTTGGACTAGATGACCTTCAGAGGTCCCTTCCCACCCAAACCATTCCATGATTCTGATTGTGTCCTGGTGTAGGGGGTTATTCCTCCCCAGGTGTAGGGCCCTACAGTTGCCCTTGTTGAAATTACAGCAGAATTCCCTGCAAATTTCTATTCTCCTGGCTCACAACATTGTAAATCTTCACTAAATTGCATGCTGCTGCTCTGGCTGTTGAGAAGGGAAGGAGCTTTTGACATAGCTGCCAGGATATAATCTAGAGGGGTCGCTTGTTTTCTGTTGCATTACTTTCCCCTGTGACTGATTTAAATAGATGTGAAGGTCAAAAAGGATAATTACCACCATTCTCTGCATAACACAGAGGCTGAAATGTAGCACAGTGATTTCTAATCAAAGCCATGCCTCTGCCTGACCTGCAGCTGTCTGTTCAGACCATGATGTAATCTGGTTTAAAGATCTGAAGTCGTGGGGAAGCCAGGACATTCCTGAATGCTCTGAGGGACACCACTTGTCACCAATCTCCATCTGGACTTCAAGCCATGGAGTGCTACCCTCTAGATGCCACTATCCAGCCAATTCCTTATCCACTGAAGAGTTCACCTGTTAAATCCATATTTCTCCAACTTGGCAAGAAGGATGTTGTAGGCAACTGTGTCAAAGGCCTTGCAGATAACATCCATACGTTGTCCCTTGTCCACTGATGCAGCCACTCCAGCACAGAAAGCCTCTAGGTTCATCAGGCAGGACTTGCCCTTAGTGAAGCCATGTTGCTGTCTTTGATCACCTGCCTGCCTTCCATGTGCCTGGTCAGAGCTTCTAGGAGAATCTGCTCCACGATCTTCTCAGGCACAGAGGTGAGGCTGACAGGTCAGCAGGTCCCAGGTTGCACCTTTCTACCCTTTTAAAAATAGGTGTAATGTATCCCTTCTTCCAGTCTCCAGGGATTTCACCTGACTGCCAGGATGTTTCAAATATTATGGAGAGTGGCCTGGTGACTACATCATCCAGTTCTCTCATGACTCTGGGATGCATCTCAGCAGGCCTGTTCTCAGCTTAAAGTGGTATCTAGATCAGGTCTGCTCTATCACTCTGCAGCAGATGTTATCTGTACACATAAGGCTCATATGAAGCCTACTGCACATAGTATATACATTAACGAGATGGAAATACAATTAATTTAATGTCTAACATGGGTCTGCAATGTAAAAGATGTTGCATAACCTGTGGACTCACCATGGCTGCTGAGGAAAAGAAGATTCCTCAGCAGGGTAGAAGTGTATTTGAACTAGAAGGGTATTTGAAGTGGGAAAATCAGGCAATTAACCTAATCGAGGCCATGTTGCTTTTGGGAAGAGAACTACTGAAAGAACAATAGTGCAGACTGACCATAAGGGAAAGCAAAAAAACCAACCAACCAAAATATTTCTGAATTAACTTAAAATAAATTAGCTAAAATAATTAAGATTTAATGGTTGAAGCAAATACAAAAGAAGAAACACAATTGTTGTTTAGCCAGAAAGGTTCCTTGACTGTGAAGATGAGAGAAATGCTCAGTTTTGTTGGATTAACAAACACAGGTGAGGCTGCAGTAAAATCAAAAGCTGCATTAAAAAGCTTTAAAGCTGAATTAAAAGCAGTTCTGCAGAGGAGGATCTAGGAGTGATGGTGGACAATGGTAAGTTCACCATCAGCCAGCAAGCTGCCTTCATGGCCAAGAAAGCTGATGGTTTCCTGGGATGCATTCAGAAGTGTATTGCCAGCAGTCTGAGGCAGGTTCTCCTCCCTCTCTACCCTGGGCCTAGGGAGGCCACATCTGGAGGACTGGTGCCAGTTCTGAGCTTCCTAATGCAAGAGAGACAGGGAGAGAGTCCAGAAAATGCTATGAAGATGATGAGGGGACTGGAGTACTCTTCTTACAAGGAAAGGTTGGGAGACATGGTGTTGTTCAGCATGGACAAGAGCAGACTGAGAGGGAATCTTCTCAATGCTGATCAATAGCCAAAGGGCAGGGAGCAAGAGGATGGGGCCAGACTCTTTTCATTGGTGCCCAGTGACAGGACAAAAGGCAGTGGATGCAAACTGGAACCCAGTAGGTTCCATCTGAACTTAAGGAGAAACTTTATTCCTGAGAAGGTGCTGGAGTCCTGAAGCAGGCTGGAGTCCTGAAGCAGGCTGACCAGAGAGGCTGTGAAGTCTCCTTCTCTGGGGAGATTCCAAACTCTGATTGGACAATATCCTGACTGGATATTGTGATCATGGGCATCCTGCTGTGAGTGATTCTGCTTTATCAAGGTGGGGTTGGACTAGACGATCTCCAGAGGCCCCTTTCAACCTGCACTATACTGAGATTCCAGGATTCCCCTTTGTAAATGTCTCCATAAATACACGGAACATCTGGATTCCACCTCTGAACCAAAACCATTAAATATGCCAGTGAATCAACTGGCATTTTTCATTTGATAGCTTAGATTTTGCAAGATGAAGAACATCAGAATTGTAACATTACATATGGAAATGCAAACAAAATCTACACCTGAGTGTGGCCACAGCTCTCAGAACACCCCCATAGCCACAAAAATCTTTCTCTGACCTCATTCTGTCTACAGCAGTTTAGAGAGCTTGCTTCCTTGTGCAAAACAGAGTCACTGCAGTTGTGGGATTTGAAGAGTTCATTGCCCCTCTGGATATTTTCCCACTGAACGTAGTGGATGAGGAGGCTGGAAACACTTGAGGTTCCTCAGAGAGATGTGTGTGGAATGAAAAGCAGTGTCAGAGAGGGCTCCTTTGGGTTGTTTGTCTTTCACTTTTTAGTAGACAAAACAAGTGAGCTCAGGCATAAAAACCCTGTTCTTTCAGCTCAGCCCCATGCCCAATAAAACAGTTGTCAAAAGGAGGTTATTTTTGCATTTTTCAGACCAGGAAACCACAAAAAGAGGATTCTGTCCTTCCCTACCACTGAATGGTCAGCATTCACTGAGGAGAGTGAGAAATGCTGCAGTGCAGCTGGCCTTGTCCTGATCAAATCATGGGATAGTTTAGGTGGGAAAGGACTTTCAAAGGTCATTTAGTCCAGCTACTCTGCAGTCAGCAAGGACAACTGTGCTGGTTTGAGGCTAATTGGAATAT
>VWZE01019357.1:2652-26139 GCA_013396675.1 Eubucco bourcierii
AAGGTCAGGTTGGAGGAGGCCTTGAGTGAGCTGTACTAGTGGGAGGTGTCCCTGCCTATGGCAGGGGGTTGGAACTAGATGATCCTTGAGGTCCCTTCCAACCTCACCATTCTATGATTCTCTGATAGTGGTCTGCTGGAACTACACAATTCCACCACAAGATGACAAGAAGCCTTCTCTGTCCAAGTTGTCCTTATTTTCATCCCATGATGACCTCAGCATATTTCAAACTGACAAGGCCTTTACAAAGTAATTTCATTTAAGTAGCACCAAGCAACCAAACTGTGTGAATTTATATTGCATAGTTCATACACTTGACTGTGTGCACTGCTGTAAAACAAACTGTGATTATATCAAATCTGCACCAAATTAAGGCGAGTAACTAAATTACCAGAAAAACTGTAAACAAAATTAACTCTGGGGTGGAACAGAAAAGATCACAAACCCTAAGGTATTTACTGAAATAAGAATCAGAGTCTGGTTCCTGGCAGTGCAGCACCATCTGGTTGACATTCTTTTCACAGAAGTTCAGCATGGTAGGGTTGGAGGGGACCTCTGAAGATCATCTAGCCCAACCTCCCTGCTAAAGCAGAGTCAGTCATAGCAGCTTGCCCAGGATCACAACCTGATCTCCTTTTACAATCAGGTTACCCTCCTGGTGAGTGCAGGGCAGGTTGGGGATGTTGTCTACCTGGACTTCAGCAAAGTCTTTGACACAATCTGCCACAACAAGCTCCTGGCAAAGCTGGCAGCTCCTGGCTTGGACAGATTCACTCTGATGTGGGTCAAGAACTGTCTGGAGGGCTGGGCCCAGAGAGTGGTGGTGAATGGTGCCACATCCAGCTGGCAGCTGTCACCAGTGGTGTCCCCCAGGGATCAGTGCTGGGCCTGGTCCTGTTAAATATCTTTATTGATGATCTGGACCAGGGGATTGAACCCAGCATCAGCAAGTTTGCAGATGACACCAAGTTAGGAGCAGGTATGGAACTGTTGTGAGGTAGAAGGGCTCTGCAGAGGGACCTGCACAGGTTGGATGGGTGGGCAGAGGCCAATGGAATGAGATTTAACAAGTTTAAGTGGCACTTTGGCCACAACAACCCCAAGCAGTGCTACAGGCTGGGGACAGAGTGGCTGGAGAGCAGTCAGGCAGAAAGAGACCTGGGGGTGCTGGTAGAGAGTAGCTGAACATGAGCCAGCAGTGTGCCCAGGTGGGCAGGAGAGCCAATGGCATCCTGGCCTGGATCAGGAACAGTGTGGTCAGCAGGACCAGGGAGGTTATTCTGGCCCTGGACTCAGCACTGGTCAGGCCACACCTTGAGTGCTGTGTCCAGTTCTGGGCCCCTCAATTCAAAAGAGATGTCGAGGTACTGGAAGGTGTCCAGAGAAGGGCAACAAAGTTGGTGTGTGGCCTGGAGCACAGCCCTGTGAGGAGAGGTTGAGGGAGTTAGGGGTGTGCAGCCTGGAGAAGAGGAGGCTCAGGGCAGACCTCATTGCTGTCTGCAACTACCTGAAGGAGGGTGTAGCCAGGTGGAAGTCAGTCTCTTCTCCCAGGCAACCAGCAACAGAACAAGACGATACAGTCTCAAGTTGTGGTGGAAGAGGTCTAGGCTGGATATGAGGAGGAAGTTCTTGACAGAGAGAGTGATTTGCATTGGAATGGGCTGCCCAGGGAGGTGATGGAGTTGCTGTCCCTAGAGGTGTTCCAGAAAAGCCTGGATGAGGCACTTAGTGCCCTGGTCTAGTTGCTTGGCTAGGGCTGGGTGCTAGGTTGGACTGGGTGATCTTGGAGGTCCCTTCCAACATGGCTGATTCTAGGATTCTATGAATGTCCAGATGGGTTTGGAATCTCTCTGGAGAAGAAGACTCACAGCCTCTCTGGGCACCCTGCAACAGGTCTCCAGCACTCTCATAGCAAACAAGTTTCTCCTTAAGTTGAAGTCAAACCTCCTGGGTTCTAGTTTGTACCTGTTGCCCCTTGTCCTGTCACTGGGCGCCACTGAGAAGAGCCTGGCCCCATCCTCTTGGCCCCCACCCTTTAGTTCTTTCTGAGCATTCAGAAGATCCCCTCTCAGGATGCTCTTTTCCAGGCTAAACAGCCCCAGCTCTCTCCTCCTAGTTTTGCTAGTTATGGCAAATCCAGTAGAACTATGGTGAGAGAAGGAAGAGAAGGAGGTTGAAGAATCTCATTCCAATGCAGAGCCTGAAAAATCGCTATCCAAAATATTAACTTTTGTTGGCAGCTCTCCACTGCCATCTGCAATGCAAGGGGAAAAAGGGAAAGACACAGGGAGTTGATGCAACAGAACAACCTATGGAGGCATTAATTAGAAATAATCAACAAGTGATAAAGGTTTTTTATGAATGAGAGACAGGGAATTCAATGAAACATTCTATCACTGTGAAACTGGAGTGTTACTCAGGCCAAGTCAAACACAAACACCCCTAACTGTTTTCTTTTGAGCTGCACAGGCCACAGCCTGCTGAAAGAACAAAAAGCCCTCAGTCCTTCATTGGCAAGATGCATTTGATAATGTGCAGCTTCATACTAACACTAACAAATATTTGGGGCAGAGGATCTTAAGAGTCTTCAAGACTTCTTTCTAATTTACGTTCACACTGAGGAGCTGTCTGCATAAATCCGTATACCTAAACCAGAAGATTAAACCCCAAGCTCACCGTTGACACACAGGACAGATTTCCCATGGTTAGAGAGATTAAAAAACAAACCAACCTCAGATCTGACAAATCCCACAAGAAACTCAAAATAGCACAATTTACAGAGGAAAGCATTCACTGAACATGAATTAACAGAGTCCCAAAGGAGCCACGTATTTCTGACCACATTTTTGAAGCCTTTTGTGCACCAACTGCAGTAAAGAAGTGCAGTTTATGCAGAAGAACTTGAGGATTTCTAATATAATGACAAAAAACCCAAGAGATTTAAAGAAGATCCTTTTAGAAGTCATAGAATGGTAAGCTTGGAAGGGACCTCAAAGATCATCTAGTTCCAACCCCCTGCCATAGGCAGGGACACCTCCCACTAGTACAGCTCACTCGAGGTCTCATCCAATCTGGCCTTCAACCCCTCCAGGGAGGGAGCAGCCACAACATCCCTGGGCAACCTGTGCCAGTGTCTCACCACCCTCACTGGAAAGAACTTCCTCCTAACATCCAGTCTAAATCTCCCCTCTGCCAGTTCAAACCCATTGCCCCNGGGCTCCAGAACTGTACACAGCAGTCCACATGGGGTCATAGAATAGTTTGGTCTGGAAGAAAACTTTAAAATCATCTAGTTCAATTCTCCTGCCATGGGCAGGGACACCTCCTGCTAGACCAGGCTGCTCAAGGCCTTACCCAACCTGGCCTTCAAATCCAAACCATTCTGTGAAGTTCAAAGAGAGTGATAATGGAAGATGGAAAGACAGACAAACAAGAGATGAACTAAGTTGATGTATAACTGTATAATTATATAGTATACATATATATTATATATAATTGTATAATAAGACTTGTGAAAGTAGCCTGGACACCTTTGTAATGGAGAATAAAATGTAATTACTTAGAGAAGTATTACATTTTTCCTACATATAAAAATACAAGGAAAAAGTTTTTAGACTAAGGAATCTTTTGATAAGCATATTCCTCTGGTTGGAATCATCTCTATGGTAAAATGACAGGTACATGAAGACCTATCTCTTTAAAACCCTTTTAGGCAACTCATTAGGTATCACAGGTCAAACCTGCTCCTTCATCAAAGTGGAACAGGTTATTTAAGAGATTAAGCACTGATATGGCTTCAGAAGAGTCTTCAGGAAACCAGCACGAAACCAAACTCCATTGTATTGCTGGTGAATAAAACTGAAATGAGAAGCAATTAGAATAATGATGAACTCATTAACTCAAACCAGCCACATAAATAGAATTAAAGCCAGTCTAAAAAGCCTGTCTAAAATAGCTGATGAGACTTTTTCCATAGGATGGATGAATCAGTCTGCTTTAAGTCACCGTGAAATGTGGAAATAGTTGCAAGCTGCCCATGGACCAGCATCTTGTTCTAAGTAGCACTGTGAAACTGGTACAAAGAATTACCTTCAGGATAAATTAATTGTAGGTTGACAAAGAGCATACCAAGCTGTGGACAGCTATGCAGAAAGCTTGAGGCCAGAGAAATGCATGTAGGTTCTTTTTAAAAGCACAGCGAGTGACCTGTTCTTTTCTTACCATCGTACTTTATTGCACGTCTGCGTAGCGCCAAGAGGAGAACCTGCCACCATGGGGACTTGGATGGGGCTGTGCTGTTTGTTCATGACAAGATCCAACTTCTCTTCCAGTGATTTACAGGTAGCTTCCAGTGCCAGCAGCTTTGCCTCAATGCTGTCCAACCGCAGGCATATTGTCTGATTAATGGAATACAGGAACGACTAGAAAGGGGAGAATGCAAAAGAAAGCAGCTTTAAAGCCCAACTGTTTGTTATCTTCAGCAGCGTACACAGAAGGAAGCTCCAGATAAAATGAGACTGGAAAATCATTCTAAAGGAACTAGCAGCATGCCTGGTGACAAAAATCAGCCACGTACCAAACTGGTGACATCCAGGAGCATTTCAGCGTTCTCAGATTCTTCCAGATCTTTATTTAGAAGCCAAAAGCATCCAAGCCAAACACATTTTCACCTAAGCACTTTGTTACTGTGATTTCATAAGCCACAGAATCATTTCAAATGACATGCCAAAGCCTTTCACTTGATACATGGAAAAAACAAAAGGACTATAAATTTAGGAACTCATCCTCCTGGAGAAAGTTCAAGAGGGTTGTTTATTTTTTTCTGCCCAAACAGATAAATTCAGATGATTACAGTGGAAATTATATCAACACAAATAACCTCAGAGACAACTGATGTCGCTCACTTTAGCGGTTTTCTCCCAAACAGCAAATCAAGAAAAGCAAATAAATAAAATCTGGTTTTCTAAGCATATTCCACTTGGCTTCCCTGGGGACAACCGGACCCTTCAAGGGTAATGTTACACGTTCTGCTTTGCAAACGGCAACTGTGCCATCTTGTGGCCTCCCATAACAATTCACACGGCAAATCGACCTGGTTTATGCTGCACTTGCCCTACAGAGCTTCAATTATCATGATCGTTTCAAAAACACAGGATTCTATTACCCTAACGGCAGTAAAACATTACTCATATGCTCCAAGACAATTAAAAACAGACCCTAAACCATCCTAGTGGGAAAAGCAGGAGAACCTCTGCAGGTACAGAACAGCCTGAGCTGCTGAGCCTGAACCAAATATGGTTTAATTGTGCAGATAAAGTTGTTAGCTTAGAATACAAACTTTAAACATACTAAAAGTATCTATGAACTGTAAGACAAATCCATACTCAGCTTTATCTTTCAGGCCAAGTTTATCCACTTTATTAAAAAAATTTATCAATGAGGATGTGAGAGTCACTAAAAATGACACAGAATCATTTTGGTTGGAAAAGACCAAGTCCAACCATTATCTAACTGTTCTGGTGCTAAACCATGTCCCTCAGCACCACATCTCTGCAACATTTAAACACCTCCAGGGACATGCATTCAATCACTGCCCTAGGAGCCTGTTCCAGTGTTTGAGAACCCACTCAGTGAAGAAGTTTCTTCTAATGTCCAACCTGAACCTCTCCTGGTGCAACTTGGGGCCATCTCCTCACATCCAACCACTTGATACTAGGGATAAGAGAACAATCTTCACCTGGCTCCAGCCTCCATTCAGAGGTGTAGAAAGAGGGAGGCTGAGGGGAGACCTCCTCATTCTCTAAGCAACCCCATTTCCCTTAGATGTTCCTCACAAGACTTTCTCCAGATCCTCCATAATGCTTGTTGCCCTTCTCCAGACCCTCAATGTCTCTCTTGTAGTGAGGGCCCCAAAACTGAACACAGTACTCAAGGTATGGCCTCACCATGTACAGGGGAGCAATTCCTGGTCACACTGCTCCTGACACAAGCCAGGATGCTGGGGGCCCTCTTGGCCATGTGGGCACACACTGGCTCATATACTGCTGGGCTATCAATCAACACTCTAAATTCTTTTTCTGCTGAGCAGTTTCCAGCCACTCTGCCCCAAACCTGGAGTGTGGTTGTGACATTTTATAAAGCATACAAAATTCTTTTTACCAAATTCTAGATTTTAAAACATGATGTTTAAAAAAAAAAAATAAAAATTAACAACTGTTTACAAGAAGGTTATCACAGTATCACCAAGGTTGGAAGAGACCTCAAAGATCATCAAGTCCAACCCATTACCACAGACCTCAAGACTAGACCATGGCACCAAGTGCCACGTCCAAACCCGCCTTGAACACCTCCAGGGACACAAATATTTTCCATTCTTTTAACACCTTAACATCTAAGAAAGTTGATTTGATTGGTGTTTAAAATCAACCTAGAAAAAGGCATTACCACAACCTTAATAGAGGGATCCTGGCAGTTAATTTCTATACGCTGACGTTTCAGGGCAGGCTCTACATCCTCATCTGTCACTTCATGGTTCTCCAACACAGCTGTAAAGAAAAATAAGCATTGCCATAGTTTATAACACAAGACAAGGTTCAAATTAAAAATACATTAAATGGATAAAACCCAACAACACAGAAGGCATTTCACTGATTTGTGTTTTCTTTTGCACTCATTTGTGTTTTCCCCTAAACACATGACAATGAATTGCTGCTGCTCCGAATTCATGGACCCAAACCTAAGACTCTCCTACAAATGCACCAAGAACGTAGCACTTCAACACTATCTTGGAGCTAACCAGGAGGTAGCAGAGTTCCCTCATAAGTTGCTCTACTCTGACATATTCTTTGGGCTTCTGAACCCTCACATTTACACAAAACCAGGAAAATACTAGTGCAGTTCTGTACAAAGACAGAATTGCACCCAGTAGTCAGCGCAGTGGTTGCTTATCACTTCCCAGGATAGATGAACAAAACCCTGCAAGCCTGCCAAATACTTGCACATGCAGATATGTAGGTTCTAATAAGCTTTCATCTCAAGGTAAATGGACACTTTGAAGGAAACACCAGCAAAAGAGAGCTGAAAGGCCTGGATGGTCAATCAAGAGGTAGAACAGCCTGAACAGCCTCATGGTCAGAACACTCTCTTAGACTGGAACCAGTCTGGAGTTCCTTTACCAGGTTGAGCAAATGAGAACTATGGGTGACCATGTCATTGCCAACAATCCTGAACACCAAGTCCCCAACTAGGCTAGGACAGGTCTTAGCTTCTCTTCCAACTCTTTGGGAATGTTTCTGAAGTAACATTTTTGGTTTCCATCAGGAAAAAAAAATGGGGGGTTGATACAGTTTTGTTTTCCCTAACTGTGGTTACTGTTCTTTCAGTCACTTAGATGTAACAACAGCACAGGATCCATGTCTATAGCTGATCTCAACATGTTTTACCTTAGCAGGTCAAGTTCTAAGCACAAGACATGACAATATTTACTTTCAGAGGGTTTTTTTTCAGTTTCACTGTTATTTGTTATACATAGAAAGAATTTTAATTATGTATGAGATAAAATATTTTACAAATAAAACAGTAATTCATAATAGATGGGTGACAGTTCTCATTTGAGGAAAAGCCTGCAACTTCTATTTTAGTCTAGAGAAAAAAAAAACCAAACCATTGCAGGAGGTCACATTTCATTCAAAGTTTTCAGCACTAACCCCTGCATTTAAAAAGCCCCAAGCAATAAAGCCTATAAAAGAGAAATAAGAAAGTAACCTGATGTAAAGAGTATTGAAGACACACACACAGGTTAAGCTACTGAAAACCTAAAAACTACCCCTCAGGAAAAATAATTCTGTGGCACTGCTTTATATTTTGAAGAAATGCTCAAGAGTAATTTCACCTTGTTAATGGGGAATGCTACAAATACCAATTTCTGATGCCACCACTACCACATCTACTGTACCTGGGTGGTCTGGAGTCAAGTCCTCAACAGCGATCTGAACAACATCTGCCAAATCTTGTTCTGACATCATTCAGAACCAGGCAGCAACCTCCAGTCAAGCACCACTGCAGGTCCCCAAATCAGTAATTTTACAAGTCATGCAATCCTGAAAAACAGCAGAGAGAAATGTTAGCACAGATATAGCTGGTGTATCAATACTGCCTTTATTATTTCGTTCAGAGGAGGGCCAAGAAGATGTTCAGAGGGCTGCAGCAGCTCTGCTATGAGGACAGGCTGAGAGAGTTGGGGCTCTGCAGCCTGGAGAAGAGAAGGCTTCCAGGAGACCTTAGAGTAGCCTTCCAGTATGTGAAAGGGGCCTACAGGAAGGCTGGGGAAGGACTATTGACAAGGTCTTGTAATGACAGGACAAGGGGCAATGGGTTTGAACTGGCAGAGGGGAGATTTAGACTGGATGTTAGGAGGAAATTCTTTCCAGTGAGGGTGGTGAGACACTGGCACAGGTTGCCCAGGGAGGTTGTGGCTGCTCCCTCCCTGGAGGTGTCAAAGGCCAGGTTGGCTGAGACCTTGAGTGATCTGTACTAGTGGGAGGTGTCTCTGCCTATGGCAGGGGGTTGGAACTAGATGATCCTTGAGGTCCCTTCCAACCTTACCATTCTATGATTCTGCCTCTATAGAAGTAGGTGGAGTTCCTAATTGAAGTGACCAATCTACCAAGTGATTATCTCAGTGGTTACCAATTGCTACATTACTCTGCAGCCTCACCAAAAAGCAAAGGACTGAACTATTTTCAATACCTCTGGGTAAATCTTTCAATACTAGGACTGAGACAAGAGCCCAAGCTTCCCTTGCTGTTCCACCTTTTCGCATTTTCCCCAATGGATACAGAGAACATTTAGTTCCAAGCAGCTCATCAGTACAAAATAATCTGGTTTGGTTTTTCTTTTTTTCCTCAATTTGATTTTTTGCTTTAGAAGTTTTAAGAGCCTATGAGACCAGTCCTAATTTGCAGAGGTTTCATTTACACATAACTTAATTCTTGGAAGCAATCAGACTTCAATATTTAGCCTGGATGTCACAAGAGCACATGAAGCTCCCAAGCCACATCAGATCTGCCATCACTGCATTTTGTACAGATCTGTTTGCACACAAGATCCTCACGTGGCTGAAACTCAACAGGCCCCTCAAATCTTCATAAGCATTCAGTGGGAACAGGGAGCTTTCTCATACCTGCTTACAACTAGATTTTAAGCAAAACTTGTTTTTTTCCCTCAGCTATGACACTTGCTGAGTTTTTCTGCAGCTCAATCCCCATCCACTAATTTCAGAATATGATCCTGATACTAAAGCCAAAATATTTCTTAGCCTTGCTCCCTTGGAATCCCCAACCAAGGTCATTTGTGTTTTAAAGATGTTCTCCATCTGTAAAATGGAATTAAAAGCACTCATATCTGTGCTTTCCCACAGGTTACCAAGGGATGGACAGTGAACACTAAGAGATCAGTTCAGTTTTTGTCCTATTTAACCTGAAGCAAAATGCATTAGAGCATATGAGGTTTACAAGTGGAAATAGTAATTCCCCTTTTCACACTGACAACAAATGGGATCAAACTATGCATAAAGATTTTCCTGTTCTCCACTTGAATACAGGAAAGCCATTAGGCCAGACAGGTGGAATAAGAACTTTTGAAGACAACCTACAGAAGAATTTTGGGAGTGTCCACTGTAAAACCACACATCTGAAGGAAGCCTCCTTGTGTATCGAAATCGTTTACTCAAAATAGAAGCTCTGCCAATACTGAGTCATGTGAAATTCTGATCCTGGTGAAAAAAAAAACACATTGGGACAGCACAAGGCTGTGGGCACAGGTCCAAAAAAAAAAAAAGGCACACACAGCACCAACCTGGCAATACATTAGTGCATATGGATGCCATCTTGGCACACTGTGCTTGCCATTTCTGAGAAATCCTGGCCACCAGCCAGGCTGATCATAACAAACCAGCTGTGCTATGCTGACAGTTTTGTAACTTTAACACTGCTCAAAAACCCTGCCCTCACCTTGAAGGAAGAGTTCCACCACTGCAAACACTAAATAAGTGCAAATTAGAGCAAAACCCAGCTTGTAAAGCTTTGTCTATTTGCACAGTTCAAAATTTCACCAATATTTCAGATGCTGCGTTTAAACCAGTTATAGCTACAAAAGAATTCTCTACATGATTAAATATTTTGTAGAATCATGGAATGGTTTGGATTGGCAGGGACCTCAAAGATCTCTAGTTCCAAACCCCTGCCACAGATATGGATACCTCCTACTAGACCAGGTTGCTCAAGGTTCCATACAACCTGGCTTTGAGCACTTTCAAGGCTTGGAACTCTGCAGTTTCTCTGGGCAACCTGTTCCAATGCCTCATCACCCTCATGGGGAAGAATTTCTTCCTAAGGTCTAATCTACATCCATCTTCTTCCAGTCTGAAGCCACCACCCTTCATCCTGTCACTCCATGCCTTTGTAACAAGTCCCTCTCCAACTCTCCTGTAGCCTACTTCAAATACTGGAAGGCTGCTCCAAGGTCTCCCTGGAGCCTTCTCTTTGCAGGAGAGAGCGACAACCCCAACTCTCAGCCTGTCTTCCCAGGAGAGGTGCTCCAGCCCTCTGATCATCTTCATGGCCTCCTCTGGACCTACATTAGTTAATGTCATAAACCATTTTGCAATGTTCTTGTTTTAAATCCCCTTTAATACTTCATGTGATGCACATACTTAGCCATTCAAAATTCATTATAAAACACATCCCTGAGATGAAACCTTTCTTCAGCATGAACAAAATTAATTTCCCATTTCTTACATCTGTTCTCCACCTCTCATGGGTCACAGTCCAAAAGTATTCAACCCCACAGCAGAAAAGTACCAAAATACGCTGTCACAGGGCCTCAAAACAAGGGCATAAGAACCAAACTGTGACTGGCAGAACAGCTACTGCACAGATCCAGCAAAGTGTCCTCCCAACATAAGCATTTATTTCCATTTCAACCACTTTTATGACAACTGCAGTAAGTCAGACACAGCTCACAGGCAATTAGCCAATATGCTGACTGCACACATTTTTGCCTTCTCGACAGGCAGAACAAAATAGACTTCTGCTGTCACCAGCTGCAGTGAGCTCCTGTATCAAAACACGAAGGGAAAACAAATAAATTATTAGCACTTGATGCGTGGATTAGGAAAGCAAAGGCCAAGCAAGCTGCACTAGGTGCTGCAGCCACTGCAGCTATCACAGTTTGAATAAAGCACTCCTCTTCCAAATTCAGAATTTCACTTTCTAGCAGGAAATTTTTAGCAGTGGTCTGACCCTGCCTTCAGAACCAAGGGTAAAACCCTGATAAAATTTAACAGGATTAGAGTTGGAGTCAGATTAGTTTATCAGCTTTAAAAAGCCTCAGTCAACAAATTCAGAATAACTTTGCCAATATAATTTCCACATATTTTACTTAGCGAAGGATTTTCCACCACTTCCTCACATGAAAAAAAATCTTTGCTTGAAATTTGCTGTATGTTCCCAGCCCTCTTTTCTTTCCTCCTTCCTTTCTTCTGGCTACCATTCTAGTCTGCATTAATTCTAAATTAAGAATGTGTACATTGGCATTAAGAAGCCAACACTGAAATACTACCTGGAACAAAGAGTGAACTACAAAAAAATATTAACAGAAAGCCAGGAAGTGGAGGATAAACCACAACAGGAGCATGAAACTCTCCCATTTCTTCTCCCTCCACCAGCATATGGAAGCTGGATGAATAGAGCAATATTTCATAGTCAATTCACCATTATCTGAGAGAAGAGGATGGGAAAACAGCTTACACCAGTCAATGGAAAATGTCTCATTAACACATCCACTACAGGAGGCCTCGGCCAGCCAAACTCAAACTGGCTCCAGCTGAGCTATTTAGGTGGATCTACACTGCACTCATCACTTATCCTGGAGGTTGGAAGAGGCTGCTGCAACTCCTACCCAGTGGAAAATTGAAAACAGGTGACAGTGTGTATCAGAGGGATTTCTTGCTGCTTCCTTCCCATTTCAGCCTTTGGTACCTGCAAATCTCCAAAGATTCTAACCTTTCAGGCCTCCTACATCAAAGCAGCAAGGTGTCAGCCTGTTCTCACAAGCAGCAAGTGACAAGATAAGAGGAAAAAGCCTCAAATTGTGCCAGGGGAGGTCTAGGTTGGACATGAGGAACAATTTCTTCCCCAAAACGGTTGTCAAGCTCTGGAACAGGCTGACCAGGGAAGTAGTGAAGTGCCCATCCCCAAAGGGATTTAAAAGAAGTGTAGAGGTGATGCTGAGGGACATGGCTCAGCAGCAGACTTGGTAGTGTTGGGTTAATGGTTGGGTTTGATCTTCAAGGTCTTTTCCAGGCAAAATGATTTTACAAATCCACAGAGTCAGTTCCTAGATCAGCTCTTCCACTGCCCACCTTTGCTCCAGCCATCAGACAAAAAGCCATCAGACATGGCTTTTTGTTAATCCTTCCCGAACAAACCCACCAGAAACCCAATTGTGTTGTATAAAGCAGCACAAACTAAAAAGTGCCTGATGTTTTAATCACAGTAATGGGAATAATCACACAGCAGCAAACACACTGCACTTCTTAGCTCCCAACAGTCCCAAGCTTCCAAGACACAATAAGCACCAATAAGGAGTAACCAAACTAAATCTTCTTGTAACAAATACAGGCTATTTCATCAGCCATCAAAACTTCAAAATATCCATCTCCCTATGTCTACGTTATCATAGAATGGTAAGGTTGGAAGGGACCTCAAGGATCATCTAGTTCCAACCCCCTGCCATAGGCAGGGACACCTCCCACTAGTACAGATCACTCAAGGCCTCAGCCAACCTGGCCTTCAACACCTCCAGGGAAGGAGCAGCCACAACCTCCCTGGGCAACCTGTGCCAGTGTCTCACCACCCTCACTGCAAACAACTTCCTCCTAACATCCAGTTTCAATCTCCCCTCTGCCAGTTCAAACCCATTGGCCCTTGTCCTGTCATTGCAAGACCTTGTCAATAGTCCCTCCCCAGCCTTCCTGTAGGCCCCCTTCACATACTGGAAGGCTACTCTAAGGTCTCCTGGAAGCCTTCTCTTCTCCAGGCTGCAGAGCCTCAACTCTCTCAGCCTGTCCTCATAGCTGAGCTGCTGCAGCCCTCTGAGCATCTTCGTAGCCTCCTCTGGACTCGCTCCAACACTTCCATGTCCTTCCTGTGCTGAGGGCTCCAGAACTGCACACAGTACTCCAGGTGGGGTCTGACAAGAGCAGAGTAAATGGGCAGAATCCCCTCCCTTGCCCTGCTGCCCACACTGCTCTTGCTGCAGCCCAGGACTCGGTTGCTGTCTGGGCTGCATGCACACACTATCAAAGTAAGGACAAGCACTGCTCCCTGTTCTTGGCTTTTCATACTCAAAACACGCCAACGAGGGAAGCAAAAAGCCCAGAGTCATTCCTACAGCCACTTCCTAGGCAGTGTGGGACACTCAGAGACAACTAAAGGTAAAAATTCCAGCAGATTAGATAAAGTGAACTCAAACTCTGCTAATATTCTTACTCAACACTGATATACTTAACACAATTGAAGTAGTCTTTAATTAAGCAAATTAGTATTTGTAAGCAACTAAATTAACTTCACCTGCATTCCAGATTAGTTTCTCCACACATATTTAATGCAATAATTCATTCTAAAATATTAATTCAGGGCAATCTCTCATGAAAAAACTTCTTTACTTAAATATCTGATGGCCATTTGAAGTCACAGAACATCTTTCCAAGGTGTCTAATCAAAAAACATCCAAAGCCTTGGTACCATATAAAACCAGGCACAATAGATAATCTCTCTTTTACTAATTAGTCAAGGTAAATGCTATATTGTAAAAAACACTTTCCAAAGCCCTGGTCTACTTTTGAATATTTAACTGACATTCCATTTTTTGAGCAGCCCATCAAACCCCTGGCTAATATCACTCAGTGCATAGGCAAATGAAAGAACTTCTCTCACATTCTGACTTGCTATGATAAAAGTTTACTTCAGATTGTGTGGAAAAAGCTGACAGATGGTCATTTTACACTGCCCAACACAAAAGCCCCCTTTAAAACACAGAATTCCAGAATCTCAGCACGGTGGGATTGCAAGGGACCTCTGGGGATCATCTAGTCCAAGCTCCCTGCTAATACAGGGTCACTCATAGCAGGCTGACCAGGATCACCATCTCCAGGCAGGTTTGTACTTGCCCCACAGAAGGAGACTCCACAACCTCTCTGGGCAGCCTGCTCCAGGGCTCCAGCACCCTCAGAGCAAAGTTTCTCTTAATCTTCAGATACAACCTCCTGGATTCCAGTTTGTGCCTATTACCATAGAATGGTTTGGGTTGGAAGGGATCTCGTCCTTTGTCCTGTCATTAGGCACCCCTGAGAAGAATTTGGCCTCATCATCTTGCCCCCACCCTTTAGCTCTTGCTGAGCATTGATCAGATCCCCTCTCAGGCTGCTCTTCTCCAGGCTAAACACCCCAGGTCTCTCAGCCTTTCCTCCTCACAGAAATGCTCCAGGCCCCTCAGTATCTCTGTAGCCTCTACTGGACTCTCTCCAGTAGTTCCACGTCTCTCCTAATGAATTAATGCCAGTTTTCAAACATGTCATTTCTTCTACAAAGACATACTCTGCTCTATACAACCACTCTATCAGCCCATTTTTCTGAGCCATGGATGGGACAAACAAAGGTCCTTATCCTGCAAACAGCTATAATTGGCTGACACATAGAAGTTTTCCAAAGCAGTAAACCAGTCAGACTACAAAGGCAAGTCTAGTGATAAGAATGGATTTGATAAGGGCATGCAAGTGTCTTAATCCTCTGTGAGGACAACTTTGTGCCCAAGTAAAATGACCTTATGCTGTAAAGGGATTAGAGTATAAAGATCATCTACCCTCTGAAAGTGAAGATCCATAGAAGACATAATACTCATTAACTCCACTGTTGTAGTTAAGTCACTTTGACTTCCCTGAGTTCTTGTCCCTTCAGGGACACAGCCTAGATGGGCCCCTGAGCTTTAAGTCTCTGTGCAAGGAATAAATCCACACTAAGAATGTCTTTGTGCAGCTCAGTTAAATCCACTCTGTGAGAAATTATGCAAAATCAGCAAAAAGGCACTCCAGGTACAAAGCAGACTTTCACATGGTAATTTTAATGAAGAATAACCAGTGTGCTCAGGATAGAACCCTGGCAGCAAATCTCCTGCCCTCAAAGACTGTTGTGTCTTCACAGAAACTATCTCCATCAGTAGTCCCATGGGAAGACCTGAGGAAATGTTTACATTGTTTGATAGGTGAAGTTATTTGCAGCTATTACAAGGTTCTGAACCTGACGATGCTCTTTTTGTCTTGCTCTGTGACTTTTAACATCATCTTCATAATCCCAAAGTTTGGTATTTTCTCTAGATGAAGTCACCTCAGCTGGTAGTTGGAACAGAGCTTTCCTACATTATCATAGAATGGTAAGGTTGGAAGGGACCTCAAGGATCATCTAGTTCCAACCCCCTGCCATAGGCAGGGACACCTCCCACTAGTACAGATCACTCAAGGCCTCAGCCAACCTGGCCTTCAACACCTCCAGGGAGGGAGCAGCCACAACCTCCCTGGGCAACCTGTGCCAGTGCCTCACCACCCTCACTNAGGTCTCCTCGAAGCCTTCTCTTCTCCAGGCTGAAGAGCCTCAACTCTCTCAGCCTGTCCTCATAGCAGAGCTGCTCCAGCCCTCTGGGCATCTTCGTGACCTCCTCTGGACCCACTCCAACACTTCCATGTCCTTCCTGTGCCGAGGGCTCCAAAACTGCACACAGTACTCCAGGTTCATAATGCCAACATTGATTCATAATGCAAACAAGCCACATCAGTGCAAATATTAACACACTGGAACAGATGAGGAATAACATAACAAAAGGCAGCAACTAAAAGCATGCAGGGTAAATGCACTGTAAATACAAGAGCTACCAGTCTCCCTTATGCTCCAGTTCTCTGATCACAGAATCACAGAATGGTCTGGGTTGGAAGGGACCTCCAAAGGTCATCTAGTCCAACCTCCTCTGCAGTAAGCAGGGGTATCCTCAACTATATCAGATTGCCCAGAGTGCTGTCGAGCCTCACCTTGAATATCTTCAGGAACGAGGCCAGATGTTGCAGTCTATCAGAATATGAAGTTGAAAATCATATTCAGAGGAGGATGAGGAAAGAAAAGAGAGATCTGAATTTATACTTCCTACCACTAGAACCTACAAAGGGGAATCACAAAATCACAGATTCATAGTGTTTGGGGAGGAAAACCATTCAAGATGACGGAGTCCAACCATTCTCTTAACTCTGGCAATGCTGGTGGTAAACCAAGTCCCGCAGCACCACATCTCTGCCTCTTTTACACATCTCCAGAGATGTGGATTTAAACACCTCCCTGGGGAGCCTGCTCCAGTGTTTGACAAAAACATTGAATATTCTAATCATTCTTAGCAGCTGTTCAGCTGTCATCTTTATTCTCAATCTACCTTAAAAGGCAAGTGAACACAGGGTGTTTAAGTCAGTTCCATTGTAAAGCTACACAAGCGTGCTCATTTAACCATTCAGACAATTAGTGTAATAGCACACAGGCATCTTGGGTTCAGGCAAAGATCAAGGAAAAGAGTTTATCCTCCCACAACATGACAGAAATGTTCCTTATCTGTGGAATCACAGACAGCTGATATAACATTCTGGAGACAGATCTAGAAAATAACCATCACTCACAGAGATGCTAAGCTGATGGACTCCAATAAGAGTCCTTAAAACACAAAAAGCAACAGGGAAAAAAAAAAAAAAAAAAAAAAACAGCTGCTCCAAGAATAAAGGACCTTAACATTTCTTTGAAGTGCAGAATGTTGCAGGGAGAGAGAAACTCTCAAACACAGCCACAAAAGCTCACATTAGCATTATTGTTTTATTGTTCTGCTTCTGCAAGTGTTCTCCTTTAAGTTTTTTTTGCATTCCACCTGGTGGAAGCCACTGTTTTGTTTGGATGTCTTTTTTTAAGTCTTCCAACTCACAGCCACTGGCCACAATCCTAACACAACGCACAAGTGAAACAGAAATACCACTGTCCTGCTTTCCAGGACATGTTCTGGCACAGGGAACCACAGCACTGAGTGTGTGGCCACATACACCAGCAAGTCCAGCAGGAAGTCTCTGCGGACCTTGTCTAAACGTTCTCGGCGCTGCCATGTGCCGACACCTGCTCTGCCACATCTTTGATATGAATATTCCCCAGCGAGCTATGCAGGATGTGTTAACACCTCTTACAACCACCTTTTAGGTGCTTAAACGTGCAAAACAGTCTGTGTTTAATTTTACAGACATATAAACCCCTTGAACTTAATAAGACTGCTCATATGGAGTGGATATACCTAAGTGTTTGCAGCTGCAGAGCCTTAAGGCAGAGGTCAGCTCCTGCATCCTGGTATCATTACTCAAGACACAGGTCAGCAGTGCTGGGCACAATTTGTACCTATGGCTGAAAACCAGCAAACATGAAACAGAAACTGCCCAGCTGGCATGAAGAATCAGCTGTAGCTAGGCTGCCTTATTGTTTTCATCCACAAGATGGGGAATTGTTATTGATGACAGGTCCAAAGAACCCTAAAGTATTTAAATTCAAAGAACAAACTTCCAGAATTAGATTCATATTACATACATAAAAAGTACTCTGAGTCTGAAAGAACTTCAGCCCATGATTAGAATTCTTCTGAGGCAGGTAGTCCAGGTGTCCTCTGAACCTTGGGTAACTACTTTCACTTGAAGTTAGAAGTTACTTGTTTGGGTTGTTTGGGTTTTTTTTAATATTTAATCTATGTTTCTGTGATTTCTATTGGAGGAAATTCAAGCCACTGCCTAGTATAATCAGAATTATGTGGGACAGATCTAAGGTCTTGACAAAAAGTGCATCACCAATAAAAATGTCTTCCTTTTCACAGAATCCTAGCATGATCAGGCTTGAAATGGACCTCTGGAGATCCAGTCCAACTCCTCTGTTAAAGCAAGGGCACCCACAGCAGGTTGCCCAGGATGACAACGTCCAGGCAGGTTTGGAATATCTCCAGAGAAGGAAATTCCAAACCCATTTTGCATAGCCTGATCCAGAATACTCAGAATACTCCAAAACACCCTGTAGATATTGGGATCAGATGTATCCTTGGTAAGACTATCAGCACCATCTGAATGTTCTCAGATTGTACTCCAATTAATGAAAGCAGCTGCACAACATCAGATTCAAACCAAACCATACCTAACGAGCTGTGGCAGTGTCTTCACAGAGAGATGGTTGTACCCCATGGCCTTTCTACACCAGAAATTACCCTCAAGAAGGACATGGAAATGTTAGGAGGCCATGAAAATGATCCAAGGGCTGGAGTATCTTTACTATGAGGACAGCCTGACAGAATTGGGGTTCCTCAGCCTGGAGAAGGCTCCAGGGAGGCCTTCTGGTGGCCTCTCATTATTTGAAGCAGGACTCCAGCATAACTGAACAGGGGCTTGTTACAAAGGCAGGTAAATCCAATAAAGGTAAGACTTCTGTCCCAAGGATCCATAACCTGCATCTTGCTTTACTAATTCTGCTAAAGCAGATACTGCTTTACTCCACAGCCCAAACACTGCAATGCAGGCAAACTGAAAATGGTTACTTTTACATACCTTACTAAAACATGTATAACTGGAGGGGTGGGGGGGGAGAAGGGAAGAGGTGTCAAGAGGGGAAGGGGACAGGTGTCAAGTTAAGTTTCTTCTTTATTAGAAATCATTGAAAACATGGACACAAAAAAAAAAAAAAATCAGACCACCACAATCTCTCATTTTCTGAGGAAAATGCATTAAAAGTGACAAAAAATTAGTTATCTGCATTGTGATAGATAGAAGTGGACTTTTTACTTAAATAAAAATAGTCCATTATTCACTTTCATAAGCATCAGATTCAGGATGGCCAATGTTATTTGTTCTGAGGGGTTAAAGAGATCACTGGATCCAGAGTACATTTCAAATTGAAATCCCAGCAGTAGGCAGGTATCAGTGTATGAATCTTTGATCCAACTCAAAACTGGCTGTCACAGATCTTGCCAAGTTTAACATCCTGAACCTTAAAGTCAAGCAAAACATCACTTAGAAACCTCTGTGTGTGCAGAGAACTGATGCAGATGTTTCTGGAAGCAGACACATTGCAGAAATGACCTTTCACTACATAAAAAAGTAACAGTAACCAAGCTCTGCATCTTGGAGCTGTACTCCTGAGCCATGCTCGGGCTGAGAAACATGAGCAGAGCTCCAACGTCACACCTACATCACATTACCAACACCACACTACACAGCAATCCACCAATGAAAATGCCCACCAGTGAAATTCCAACCAGAAGAGACTGCTGAGGAAAACATCTTGCCCCATGCTGGTCCAGCACTGCTGAGAAGCCGCTGGCTCAATTATTCTACACCTAAAGATGCTGCTCCCTTCACCTCCAAGACCCTGTGTGCATGGCATGGGGTGTGCACCCCACAATTATCGCATCCATGTAGGGGAGCACAGACACCATCAGAATCTGTTTCCCTCTGATCACCATATTCCTCCATCAGATTAAAACAAGCTTGACAGAAGCAAACAATAAACAGAGGGAGGACGTGGGAATAAACCCTACACCTGACCCTGACCCCCTCCAGCATGCTCTGTAGGACATGCTTGGCACATGGGTTTTTCACTAGCAGAAGGGTTTAAGGCTCTTCTAATACCATAACTTCCCAGTTTAACTGCCTCTTAACAGGGAAGAGGCTTTGCTCTATCACTTAGAGGCTTTGCTGTGAAAAGTTTGGTCAGTCTAAAGACAGTAGACAGTCCAGGATCCATAAGCACTGCAACAAGCTCCTGACTGAAGTTCAAGGGAAATCTGTGCAAGATGCTTTATTCTTTGTGTGTTCAGTTCACCTAAAACAGACTATACAAGGGAACAGGTTTTTTTTTAATCATTTTGTATACTTTCTAGTATGTGCACTGCTGCTCTTGTGGCCACTGGAAAGTCTTCTGATCTAGTGATTCCTGGGGGGACAAGAACAAACCTCAATGATGGCACAGGCTCCTACTATCAAAAAGTACGATGGCCAAAACAAATTACACTACAAGTAACATGCTTATCAAAAGTCTTCAAATAGATTTACCACCTGTAGCTATAGAGGGGAAGGAAACATTCAAGCTGCTGAAACACAGGGATAGCATCAGTACTTTTAAACTCCGACCAAAAATATTTATGAAAACAAACTGAAGAGCATCAGTAGAACAGAGAGCAGATAGTTCTTCACATTTTGAAATACTACCATTAGTACAGACTGATCCTCTTGTCATTCCCTCTCCCTTCTCTAGAAAAAATGTCACTCCAGTTTCAAACTTTTAAGACTATATATATATTCACAGGCTGTTAAAGAGAGGTGTGTCCAAGGAGCAGGGAAGGAAAGGGTGTTTAATGTTACGGTTGCTATGAATTCACTCCATGGGTAGGAGATGCACATTCTTTTTTTTCCCCCCTCATTTAATACAGGGCTCAAATTTTCAGAGGAAAATTGGAATTTCATGTCTTTTTTCCTGCAAGTGGTCTCTAAGACAGAGCTTTGCAAACAGAAAGCAAGATCAAATAACTCTGATCAACAGACAGCATCACAAATGATTTTATTTAAAGTCCCAAATCCAAAGGATTTTATGAAGCTAATCCTCTTGCGCACTTTTGCTTAATGACTTAACACGCAGCCTAACAAAGTGGTAGGAAAAAATGAGTGTTTTAAAACCTAAACCTGCAAGAAAACAAGTGTTTGATGTGACTTTAAAGGTATTTTATTCTTATACTTGACAAAGTATTTAGCCTTTTAATGAATATGTAAGAAAAAACAAACCGAGATTACTTCCGTAGTTAACGAGGCAAGTTTCAAGCTAAAGGAAATCAGATCTGTGAGAACAATTTTATTTGGCAAAATTTAGGGTACAGAGACATTGTGTTGATCTAACTCTACTCATTAGCTTTCCATTGCCTCCTCCTAGAGCAGCTCTTACTCTTCTCCTCAACTGATAAAAGAGTTTCTGTAGATCTCTGCGACAATAGCTTCTGTGCACAAACACCCATCTCCTCCTTTCAAAACGAATGTACTCAGAGTCTTTGCTTCCTAAGAAGCATCACAGCAATTTCCAGGCATTCTTCAACAGAAAATATGAAGACAAGTTCTGACAACATGTATTCTGCCTGCACAAACAATGCTTCTTCACACGTTTAGGGAAAAGCCCAAGTTAAAGAGCAGAGACAACCTCAAGTCCTTGCAGGTGTGAGCATGAGACTCAATTATATTGGTCTAAATCCCTCACCAAAGCACTGCAGCTTGCAAAATCAAGGTGAACCCATACACAGCACTTTTGGTTGGATGGAGCTAGGACTAGAAGCTCATCTTTCGTCACCTAATCAGTCAAAAAAAAAATAGTACAGAAGGATGATGTACTTTGTTAAAACAGCACAGGCAGGACACAAGCCTTTTACGTGTTTAGCAGAACAGGTGCTGATGGAACCCTTTCAACTGTGAACATTGATAATTAGCACTCCCTCTTACTACTACCATACCTTAACCTTATTACTCAATTCCTCCAAATGTTCTTAATCAATTACTCCTCCAAAAGAACCTTAAAATGTAAAGCCTGTGCTGTAACTACCCAGTAACCTAAACACAGCTGGATAATTAAGGCATTAAGGCCAGTTATTGTTATTGTAAAACAGATTATAAATTACACAACAGAAGAAAAAGGTTACTAAATATTTTCATCCTCTGAAGGAGGCAAAGTGTTTCCCAAGTGCAAACATAAATCATCTTCCTCTCTTCAATAAACTAACTAGTCTTCCTTCAGAACATCTTTCCATGCATAACTGAACTGCTGCCAAGATTTTCCTGCCTCTCTTTCTTCCTCCCATAGAAAGATGATGATGATGATCCCTGCTTATGGCAGGGGGTTGGAACTAGATGATCTTTGAGGTCCCTTCCAACCTGAACCATTCTATGTCATTTAATGTAGAAAGTAAGAGTTTCAGAAGCGAATTCTTCTCATTCTGGTTGATTTCTATGGACATTAATTTCAAACACATTTATTAATTTCTAACAGAGGAAACCCATTGTTTCAAGAGCCACTGTTATGAAATTAAGGCAAAGCCATTTTGTTTGGGGTTTATTTTTGCCTTTTTAAGATCTTTCAGAGTACTCAAACCTGTGCAACTTTTGTTTCATGAAAGCCTGCCATCAACAGGGTACTACACTTAACGGCAAAATTCACACAGGAAGCAAAAAAGTAGCAAAAAAGTTTCAAAACTATCACTTTGAACCAATTTGAAAGCTGCTTCCATTGAAGGGATCACTGTTGCAAATACCCCTCTAAACTTGTTTACTGGAAAAAAAGAAAAAAATCTTCCCTTGAGAGCCCTAAATAAACCAATGCATGAACTATATGAACCATAGCAGACTAAAAAGGCTATATTTGGTTAAGTACATAACTTCCCACTGTACAAGGATTTAAAATATGTATCTTTAAAAAAGTAACACTTGGAATGGCAAATCAGGAAAATGGGATGACCCAGTGTGTTGTCAAACAGATCACGACTACGAAGAGCTGGAAAATACCAACTCCAGCATGGGTGTGAAAAACCATTACTATGCCCAGATGATCACACAAGCAAACCACCACCTCAGGAGACTATTTTTCACACACACCCCCTCCGCCTCCACTAGCAGGCATGTGAAAAGCAGGAGCCCCTTGCCATTACTGCTACCTGCAAGCGGCGGAGAGAAAAGGAAGAGACAGTACCAATGTCACCAGGCATTTACACTCTCTTACGACAGGGAGGGAGGGGAGGGAGGGAGCAGTGCACTCAACGATCGCACTTCCTCCCCGAAATCCTGCCTGCAGTGCAGCGTGTGCGCGACCCGACAGGAGGGGAGGCTCCGACCTGCTCCCGCCTTCCAATCGAGCAAACACGAGCCTCGGGGAGGTGTAGGAGAGGGCAAGGTCTTCGGGAACAGTATCCGGAGGGGGATACGGCAGCCCCTCGGTCTCAAACGCCGCACAGCCCGCAGGGATGACCAGCGGTCCCCTGCAGACAAGGGCCGGCAGCGCCGAGGAGCCCCGGCAAGGGGTTGACAACCCCCCCACACACCCCGAGCGTGAGCGCGGAGAAGGCAGACGGGGAGCGGGGCGAGGAGGCGTAGCCCCCTGCGGAGGGCCCGACTCCGGCATCCCGCCACGGGAGGAGTCGAGTCCCCGGTCGCCCCCCTCCCGCAGGCCTGTCCGGGTGAGGGGGCGGGAGCCCGCGGGCCCCCCCGTCAGCCTCGGTCCCTCCCCGGAGCCGCCGCCTGTCGGCCCAGGGTGCTCGGGCAGCGCTGTGAGCAGCAGGAAGGCTGTGAGGGGCGGGGCTACG
>VWZE01019357.1:26181-48477 GCA_013396675.1 Eubucco bourcierii
CGGGAGCTCAGCCCCAGCCGTCCGGCCGCGGGGCGCCGCGGTTACCGTGTGCGGTGCCGAATTCTCGTGGTGTTTGTCGAGCGGCTGCGATAATGGCGTCCTTCCTCGCGAGAGATCTTCTTCTCCCCAGCGCGCAGGCGCCGCCGCGCTGCGCCCATCGGCCCCCGCCAGCCCCGACTGCCCGCGCAGGCGCAGGGAGATCGCGGCCTCGCTGCCGCCCTTCACCACCGAGCCGCAGGGACAGACTACAATTCCCAGAGGGCAGCGCGCTGCCACTGCGCGCCCGCCCCCGCCGAGCACGCCGGGACCTGTAGTACCCGCGTCTGGAGCCGTGCATGCCGGGAATTGTAGTCTGCATCTCGCGCAGTAGCCCAGCACACGCCCGCCATAGCCACCGACATCCGCACGACGTCTCTCCTTTGTTCCCTGAACACCCCGTGGTGCACCCCGGCCCTGCTAACAACCCTGAGTGAGGGGGCCGCGGCAGTGATCCGAGTGTCGAACCCCTCTGCTCCGGGGCCAGGCTCAGATAGCTGGGGTTGTTCAGCCTGGAGAAGAGAAGACTCCAGAAGACCTTCTTGTGGCCTCTCAGTACTTAAAGGTGCCGGTAAGAAAGCTGAAGATAGACTTCTTAGCAGGGCTCGTTGTGACAGGACAAGAGGTGTTTGGTTTAAACTAAAAGGAAGTAATTTGTTATGCTGAGGGTGATGAGACCGTGTTCCAGGCTGCCCAGAGAGGTGAGAGATGCCCCATCCCTGGAAGCATTCCAGGTCAGGTTGTCTGGGGCTCCAGGCAACCCACTCTAGTTGCAGATGTCCCTGCTCATTGCAGGGATGTTTGGAGTAGAGGATCACTTCCAACACAAACCTCTGTGATTCTATTAAAACCCTCTTTCTTGGACCAAGATACCACAGCAGGGTCTTGCCCTGGGTCCAAGGACAGCGAGGGAGACGCCAGCATTTCAGACAGCATGGTTATGTGCTTGCTGTGCACAACCCTGCAGTTCCTCCTGTGACAGCATCTCAGGGCTACTGCAGACTCCACTGTGATATCTGGTTTTTTATTAAGCATTTCCAGACCTGACAGGCCACAGGATTTGGCCAGCAGAGCTGTCATCAAACAGATTAAAGGTATATCTGCACCTCAAGAACCACCTGCACTGAGCCACATTTCCCCTTCCCTACTCCTTTCTCTAGTTCTTCCATCAAATTTCTCCCTGCTCAAATGGCTCCTGCGCACTTGCATTGCTGAAATGGGATGATCTGAATGTGAGCTGTCATGTTGAGGAGAAAAATGTCACCATGCTCACACAGCTGCAGAACAGGCAGCAAGTGGGAATTTGCTTAAACTGGCTCATCAGGCTGATTCTTCTTGGTGTGAGAACAGAATGACTGGGAGAAGGTGGAAAACCTTCTGTTAATCTTCTGGGAATGATAAAAATATGCAGAAGCACAAGAAGGAATTAGGGAGAAAGTATGCAAGTAGCTCTGAAAGATTAAAAACATTAGATTATTTTAATATGTCCTTTTATATCATGGTGTTGCTCAAACAAACCCATCATACTTAATTTTTCAGCTTCAGCACTGCCAGTGGTGTCTTTCAGGCATTAAAACATTCCTTAAGCAAGGTGCTTAATGCAGCTCTGCAGTGCCATGACACACAACTGAACCCACTTCGTTGCAGATGCAATTGGTCACCACAACATCTACAGACTCATGGCTAAATGGAGCTGTTGCCATGGCTGTTGGGCAAGTGGTTTGAAATGCTGTTCTCAGGTGCTGCAGCTTTGTCACATTCACAAGCTGTCCACAGCAAGACTTTTATACCTGTGTGAAATTAAATCGTGCATGTCACAAAAGCTCCAGTTTCTAAACTGCTTCAGACCCCAGGGGATCAGTTCCTCCTGTCCATCTGTCTGAAGTGACTGATCTGGAGAACAGGATTTGAGAGGTTTTGTGTTCCAGGCAAGGAAACTTACACTGATAGAGACACGTGAGCTGTGCCTTTCTTCAGCAGAGCTTGTAGTGACTTCTCAAGCTGCTGTTTTCAGTATTAAACAGCTGTCATCAGCCTGGGCAGTAACAACCAATGCTTCAGGAAAACCCTTGCTTCTGCTTCCAGACTGGTAACTGTTCAGCTGAGTCTGTTGATTTATTTATTGTGTTCTTTTCCTCCACAAACAGATTAGAAGTTCAAAGGTTAAACTACTTATTAGCTGACTTTTCACACAGGATTGTTTCACGCTTTGCTGCACTGATTTGCCTCACAACAGGTTGGCTAAACAGTTTCTGTTGCACTCAAGCCATTGCCAGGTCCCAGCCAGAACAACAGTGATAGAAATGCCAGTGTTCTACTTCCTGTGGAAAGCAGCTGGCGAACGCCTTTGGCATCAAAGCAAACCTATGTAAAAGCTGTTCTATTTTCTCATCAGTACATTCCTCCTAGAGATTACCAACTCACATCCTGCTGAGGACATGAGGATCTGTTCCTCTCTTTACGGCCAGTAAATCATTTCTTAGCTAAAACAACACAAACACCAGAAACTTGCATCATCATAAACCAATTCTACAACTCACCTGTAGTCATCAAACTAACTGCAGGAAATACTGTCGGGATCCAACTGATGTTGACACCTTTGATCAGAGACAGCAACGAAATTAAAAGATAATGTAGCAATTTATCACCAAGAAAAGCTGAAGTACAACCTTCTGCTGGCAATTCAGTTCACCCTGATCATCACAGCAATGTGGAATATACAATTAACTTACCTTTTCTAAGGGGTTTTACCAGAATCATAGAATCATAGAATGGTAAGGTTGGAAGGGACCTCAAGGATCATCTAGTTCCAACCCCCTGCCATAGGCGGGGACACCTCCCACTAGTACAGATCACTCAAGGCCTCATCCAACCTGGCCTTCAACACCTCCAGGGAGGGAGCAGCCACAACCTCCCTGGGCAACCTGTGCCAGTGCCTCACTGCTCTCACTGGAAAGAACTTCCTCCTGACATCCAGTCTAAATCTCCCCTCTGCCAGTTCAAACCCATTGCCCCTTGTCCTGTCATTGCAAGACCTTGTCAATAGTCCCTCCCCAGCCTTCCTGTAGGCCCCCTTCAGATACTGGAAGGCTACTCTAAGGTCTCCTGGAAGCCTCCTCTTCTCCAGGCTGCAGAGCCCCAACTCTCTCAGCCTGTCCTCACAGCAGAGCTGCTCCAGCCCTCTGATCATCTTTGTGTCCCTCCTCTGGACCCACTCCAACACTTCCATGTCCTTTCTGTGCTGAGGGCTCCAGAACTGTACACAGAAATATGATTTAAAATATTTTTTTCCCTATAATTTCTCCCAAAGCATAAAACATTTCCTTCTACAATTTTGACTTAATTAAAATTTTACTTACACCAAGAAATCATGAAAAGACTCTGTAATTGCAGCCCATCACTTGTTCTTCTTGAGACTGACACAGCCAAGTATGACATACTCTTCAGGACAAAAAATACTGGTCAGTTGCAGAAGAAAGAAAATAATTCTGTTCATAACCTAACAGTGGTAGCCTCCTTTGTGTTTAAATCAACAGCCCCAAATTTGGCTTCTTGCCTTTAGCTTACAGCACCAACACATAAATGAAGAAAACACATCCTGTCGCCCTCTTAGCCTGTTTGTCCCAAATAAAATAGCAAGATATTTCTTTGCTGATTTATTTTCTCACCTTTTCACCCTCTTTTTTTCAGTGTCTCTTCCCCTTTTGTCTTCTCTGTGTGTGCTAACTTTTTCTCTCTCCTGTTATGAAGAATCATTTGGTTCCAGGAAATATGTAGCTTATTTTACCCTTGTATCAGCATTCATTTACTATTGTTTCCTAAGGAAGTTGCTGGTTTCACATGTTTTGTGTGGATCAGGAGAGATTGGTATCTCATTCATTGGTTTCCTTTTCTTTTTTTGTTAGGAAAAAACTTACCATAGCATCAAAGGTAAAAAATTAACACACTCTGCACACAATTTTGCAGCTGCAGCAGGAGCAGGAAAACAAAGGTTGCCAAACAAAGGATTTGTTTAAACAAGTGATGAGCATTCATAATTATACTCACTGCTGAGCATGAGAATATAGAAACAAAGGCCTGAAGAACACAGAAGATGTGATGAGGGCACAGAAATACCTATGGAGTATTTGCCATAAGAACTCTGTAGGAATCATTTTCTTTCTTATGGCTAAAATCTCTGATCACATCCCACACTGTTAAAAACAAAATGAGTGCTTGACATTTCTCTCTTTATTCAGTTTCTATCATAGAATCATTTTGGTTGATAAAGACCTTAAAGATCAAGTCCAACCCTTTCTGCTTCAGTTATTTTATTCATTTTCTCCATATGTTAATTCTCATAACTGGAGAGGTACACGAACATACCTTCATGAATACAGCATGTGCTGTACTCTGCTCTGGTGAGAACTCAGCACAGGAGAGAGCTGATCCAGTTGGGGATATCCCCGATGAATGCAGGGGGACTGCACTAGATGACCTTTAAAGGTCTCCTCCAACCCAAACCATTCTGGAGTTCTATCTTGCAGCATAGCAATGCTTAATTAAAAGTTACATAAAATACATTTGTTAAACACAGGTAATGTTAATGCTACTTGTAAACCTGCTGTAGCATTTCTCCTTTTAGCAACAGAAAACTTGAAAGTAAATGGAAATTGATGACATCTGTGGTGAAGTTTTTCCTCCTCAAGGCCATTCTTCCTCATCATTCACTTTTTAGATGCCCCTTCCATTTTCAATTCTCTCAGAAACTCTTTATCACACAAAACAAGTCAGGACATGGTGGGGTTTGCTCCTGTACCTACTTCGGTTAGCTCTACAACTTAGAACAGACATTTTCTGTTCTATCTCTGATCTCAGTTCTGGTCTGTGCTGAGCTAACTCCATGCCATCAATGAAGACACTCCTATTTTCATGACTCAAGATGGAAGAAAAGGCCCTGAATCCCCACAACAGAGAGAAAAAGATCATCTGGTCATCCTGCTGGGCAAAGTTCCTGGTCTTGTAAGGTCATTTTTTACCAGTCTGAGAAATAAGGTGAGAAGAGTCAGGCATGAGCTCAATGTTCTCTTCTTTATTTATGTACTGTTCCATCTCCTGGTATTCATCACAGGAAAAACCTGACAGAAGGCTGTTGCCCTTCTCAGAAACCTGCCTGCCTGGTGAGCTCTGTGTCTGCACTTTGCCTGGCTATGATCTTCCCAGGAGCACGCTCACAGCTGCCTCTGGTGCCCTTTTACCTCTGGTACGCAGCTGATATCTTTGCCAGTGTTTGCAGTTTGCTCGGCTCTGTCCAGGTTGGCCACAGACAATGTTTATTTGGTCAGGTAGTTTTATCATCAGCAGGCTTTTTTTAATCCACTGGGATTATCAGAGACCCATCTACTGATTTTAGAAGGTTTGATACTATTTTTCAAACTAAGAGTTGTCTGAGACCAGCTTTTTCATGCAGTGGATAGTCCCCACCTTCATAGATTTTTTTTTTCATACCTTTTTTTTTTTTTTTNAAGCCCCCCTTAGTAAGCATCAGGGGAAAAAAAAAATTATCCTCCTGGACCAGAGAGGCACTTAGAGCAAAAATTAGATGAGTAGTGACAGCAAGAAGCTTCTAAATTTTTACTTCTCTAGTTTCTGTGGAGACAAAATAAAGGCATTTTCATTCACACTCTGCACATGGAATTAACCAAAAATATGAACACAACAGAAGTTCGATTTTGCAGCTCTTGGGCAGAACTCCTGGCTGACAAGGGCTTGCTCTTAGACACTCTGAAGCAGGCAGATGGGGTAATAAATGACAAGCATTAAGAAGGACTCTTCTAAATAGTAGGAATAGTAAATAGCACAGATAAGCTTGCCACTTTAGGATACTAAAGAGGATTCCCTGAGCCTGAGGCTTGCACTTTACACCCTGTGTGGTAAGAGATGACATATAGATTTGCTTAATGTAAACATCAAGAAGAAGTTTGCTATTCAAAACATCAGTGATTGTTGACAAACAAAACAGAAACAACTATTAAAAATATTTCAGAGGTAAATTTATGATTAAGAAAGGAGTGGATTTAAATGGCAAATTTTTAATGGCAGGATGTTACTATTCTTATAATTTCTGCTTGCTCTGTCCTTGATTCTGTAGCTTTCAAAACATGCCCTCTGAGGTCCTTAATGGGGGCAAATAATCACATGGATTTTATAAGCAGAATGAGAATTATTAAAGGTTCCACAATACTTTTGCACCACCATGACACTAAGGCCACCATCAAGTTGTAATGGCTCTGACAAACCTCACCTGCAGCCTCCACTACCGGGCCAGGAGCCTATCTAAGCTCAGCCCTGGCCCCTTAAGCTCTGCTGTTAGGATGCTTGCCTTCAGGTTTGGTTTTGGCCCTTCCTCTAGGAAGGACTTTGGACCCTTGTTGTTGCTTGTCTTTGGCTCTCTCTCCTCTTGCTGCTCTCTGGTTGGACCTTGGACCTAGTTTGTCACTTGTGGTATTTGGAACCATCAGTGGCCCCTTTTACCACCAGAGTATCCAGCTCTGCCTGGTGTGCTCAGCCTCTGTGAGGTGGCACCTTCCTGGGAGAAGGCATTAACTGTGCTGGGGTGATCTGGCTCCCCATTGCCCTGTCCTTGGAGAGGAGCTGGCCCTTGCTGCTCCTGACATGCCCAGGCACCCTTTCCATCTTCATTCCCACTTGGCCTGTTATAATCTGTAACATTATTAAGGAGTCCTTAGAGGATTAGTTGTTTGCCTCTGATTATGTGCCTGGCCTGAGGAACTGCAGTTCTACTTCAGAAGCTCTACTTGTGTCTGTGCCATTTGCAGCCACGAGTGGAAGAGCAAACATTCCAAAGACAATAAAAGGATGGCATTTTTATACAGGTCTTTCACACAAGATAAAGTTACTGGAATTAGATGTGGAAATTAAAGTAACATTCCTCATGCTTTCATCTCAAAGAAGCATAGGTCAGGAAAACATCTCAGTCTGTTCTCCCCAGTGGAAATAAACAAACACTTCAGCTGGGTCACACGGGTGTGTGAGTGACAGGAATAATGATGGCTTCTCATATCTGCTTCTAGTCTGTGCAAAATTCTGGGACATCTAATAGTTCAGAAGAAGAAAATCCTCACATGGAGGCTGCAGTGATGTTAATGCACCTAATAAGGTGCTTGGAGCTAACCTTCCTCTGTAGGAAGCTGCTCCCCTTGCTGTTCTCCTGGGCAAGCCTTATGTATCTACAACATTTCTGTGAATTCCTCATTTCCAATCCTCAGAATTGCAGCTGCTAATGACAGCAGTTCTTAGCTATCACTAACCAAATATACAACTACTCAAATTCAGAGCATGTGTGCTGCAAGGAATGATAAGATATCTTTCCTTGCATACAAAAGAGTGATTTCTGCAACCCTTTTGGTGCTCCTGGAGCCAGAAGAGAATGAATCTGGAAAGCATAATCATCAACTAGCCAGTTCCCCAACGAAATGTAGAGGCAGTAAAGAAGCCAGACCAGGAACAAGTTGAAAATTAACTACTTGCTTAGCTCCACCTCTCCAATCAGAAAAGGGTGCTCTCAAAATTTTTCAGAACTAAGTCTGGAGACCCCTTATAGCGAAGCTGCATGTCCACAGGATTTTTTCTCCTTTGCTTTGTGTTGATAAGTTGATAGACTCTTGAAAGTTCCTTTGGCTAGTGGAACTGAAGATTTTGAGGAGACAGCAATGAATAGTGTGAAGGCAAATGCCTTGGTGCATTTATACAAGCAGCTGAAAGCAATCTGGAGTCCACCAGCACGGCTCTGCAGCCTGGCCGCCTGCACCAGTAAAAGCAGGAATGCTGCATGTAAGTGTACTGCATTTTAACCCAATAGTACTGGGCACCTCCATAAGAGAGAGGCAGAGGTGCAAAGAAAAGGGAGTGAAGTGTTGCTGCTCTTCTTGTCAGCTAAACAGAAAGGGAAATTTGAGAATGTGGCTGAAAGATTAAAGAGGGAACAGAATGAGATAAATTAGAGATAGAAATACGGTATTGAATTGCATGATTTATCTGCATGAGCAGGATGAAAACATTGTCCTTTGTTATCTCTGCTATGTTAGTGTTGCTGGGTTCTTTGTCATTTCCACTTGTAACTAAAATGATGAAACAAACAAAGCAACGATTAATTTTCAGTGTTGCCCTGCAAAGTTTTGACAGGTTTCAATGAAAAATATATTTGCAAGTGTGATTCAAAGCACACTTAGAGCAAATTGATTCGGAGAGGTTTTAACACAATGTTTGGTTGTGAAAATGAGGCCTGACAGAAGTATGAACCACAAACCCCTCCAAATGTGCTGTAAGAACTACAATTAATCACCACCTGAGCTGCAGGATACTACAAAGATGTAGTTATTTAAAATACTTGTTAACTTGTCTACAAATAAGATGAGGCCAGCCAGAGACTGTGTATACTTTCCTGGCTGGAGATAATTTCAGCTGGAACAGCAGTGATTTTTTTTAATTTTTTTTTACATCTAGGAAATCTTTTTGCTTGCTCTTTTTTTTTTTTTTTTCCCCTCAGAAATGTATTCAGCTTATTCACTTTTCCCAATGAATAGTCAGATCCCTCCTTGAATTCTGAGGTCTGATCCCCTTCTGTTTAAACTTTATCAACTGACAAATTTTGCATTGACTTAACGGATGAGCAAACAGCAGATGTAAACCAAAGCAGAATGGAGACAAGCACAAGGCTTTGCTTCTGCTGAAAGGTAGAACAGATGGCCAATAATTTGCAGTGTTGTATAGCTCTACACTCGTAAATGTATTCTTGAAGAGGACACCAAAATAATTCCTGACATTGAGTGACCAGACCTGGTAGATGAGCTGCCAAGCACAGCATGCAGTGTTCAACCTGGAGAAAAGGAAGCTTAATGGAGAGACTTTCTGGCTCTCTACAACTCCTTGAAAGAAGGTTGAAGACAGGTGGAGGTTGGTATCTTCTCCCTAGTAACAACAACAGGGTGAGAGGAAACAGCCTCAATTTGTCAAAGGAGATTTAGGCTGGATATTTGGAATATTTTTTTCCCCAAAATGGTTGTCAAGGCCCAGATATGGTTTAGTGGTGACTTGGCAGTGCTGGGTTAACATCTGGACTTGATGATCTTAGAGGTCTTTTCCAACCTTAATGATTCTATTAGATTTGTGAGTCTCTAGATCTCCACATGTGATTGTGAAAGTAATTATTTTATGGTCACCTATCATCCATCAGTTCCCAGTAGTGGGCTACCTGATGCTCTGTTGTTTTGCTGTGGACATGTGGAACTGTACTGAGAAACCAAAACTCAATTCATGGTAACTCACATTCCAGGAAGAGACCATACAAGGCTCTTCCACCCTAAGACCATTGCAGATTAAATTAACTGCAATTGCTCTCTACCTCTTCTTACTCACATTCTATTTTCAATTGCTATTTATTGCTGAACTCTTTCTCCAATCCCTGACATTCATGCAGGAAATGCTAAAATAAACTGATTCAGGAGAAGCCTATCTTTAGAATGGCTGGGTTTGGATGTCAATGAGTAGAAACTAGCTCTGAACAAGCCAGTCTGTGGTGGGTTCCTCCATCTGGTCTCTAGACTCAGTACACAACATGCAGCCAAACTGAAAACAAATTCAGTTAAATTCCTCTGTTCACAGCTAACATTACAAACAGCCTTTTCAGTGACAAAAACTTGATCAAAGATGTGGACTTTTGAGCTCTTGGGTAATGTCTTCAGTGTAAAGTTTTTCATTTTCTCCATCTTCATCTTATCTCCCTTCACTCACCCTTCCCACACACAGAAGTGGTCTCTTGCTGAGCTGGACGGCGATACTTTCACTCAGCAGTTACCTTGGATGCTGGTTGTGAGGTTAAACAGCTCAAAGGGTGAGCCTTTCTAGTACCTTATCTGGATTTCCCTTGTGTCCCTACAAGGACTAAAGTGCCCTTCAGTGGGAAAGAAGTGTAGAAACCTTGCTGAGTATCATGGCATGTGTGTAAACATTGTTGGTGATGTGGGCTGCCACAGTGGATGTCTGCACTGTGCTCTGTGCTGTCACAGAGCCTGTGGCTTCAGACACCTTTTAACCCAACAGAGAGGGACTTAGCTTTTGGAAATGGTCTTCATAAGGATTCTAAGTCTATGGAGTATACTCTCACCCTAGTAGTAACTGCCAGAGCAGACCTGAACAGCTTTTTTCTTTCTTATCCTCTTAGAAGTTAGGAGAAATGCAGATTCCTTGGAGAGTTTTACAGAGCCTCGTGCAAGTTCAGCCATGACACAATCCAGGTGTGCCATCTCCAGGACTGCACGTACAACTGCAGGAACTGCTCAAATTGTCCATGAGATAGCTTCTAAGCCCTCTCCATGCTGAGTTACTAAGCCTGCATGCATAATTTTAGCAAATGTTTTTATATAGAAAAGATAAAGCCTCTGTTTGCTTTACCTTGCCAACTGGAATTGCCTCCTCCTTATCTGGACTTAGCCTCAGCCACTGCCTTCTCATCCAGGCTCCTATCGCAGCCAAACATCCTGGAAGCAGAGAAAAGCTCAGCAATTCACAATCTGCTGCTGCTTTCCTGTTGAGCTTAGAGCACTCTGTCACTTACATCCGTTTGATAAAAAGCACTGGACTGTTTATCAATAAACTGGCCTACATCACAGTCCAAATCTGACATCAATTCAGCAGAACTTTCAACACCTTGTCATGATGGACCTCAGCCAACCATTGCTCTTATCCTCCAAAATCTTGATTCATACTAAAAAGCTTCAAAGAAATCAACCTATCTTGGATTTCCTCTGCAACATTCAATCCAAGAGGCTGAAGCAGAGTGATGCTCCTTCAAAGTTTAAAATGGGTCTGTATTGAGTTTCAGGAATAAGTTTGTTTTCATTTTTCTAATTCAGAATGTGTTCCTATGGGAAGTAGCCCTGCTCAGCTGAGGAGAAAAACACCTTTTCTTCAAGCAGGAGGGTGCCACTATCCAGTCCTGCCTGTTTCACCTCAGAGCTGGGTGAAGCTTGTTTCAAAGTCCCTGTGTAAACAAACCAAAGTGGTTTTGTGTTTTTTTTTTTTTTTTCAATGGGACTTGGGGTTTAGTTTCTTAAAGATTAAAAACATAAAGAACAAAATCCACTGATGCCAAATCATTTTACCTTCATTCTTACTTGACAACCACCTGAGTTAATTTTCATACTCTTAATTGTGTAGCCCACATGTAAGAACTTTTTCCCCAGGGATCCTTGCAGGGAAAACTGAAACATTAACAAATGTTTTTGTCTATTTAAATCAAGTTTACAGCAGTGTAAACTGGCAGCGAAATCCTTTCCTTTAACTGAGTTTATCTTGGATTTTGACCATAGAACTATGGCCTTCAAAATATTTTCCTGGAAATCATGTTATAAATCATGATAATCCAGCAATACACACATTCTGTATTTTCATCTGGATCTTGAATCTCACCCCAAAGCTTCTGATACTTGTGTAATGCTAAACAAACAGTGTAACAATTACTCCAAAGGGAGGAATTGCAAAAGGGCTGTTAAAATAACTATTTAACAATTACTCCAAATTACAGAAAATAATAAAAAACATTGGGGCTATTTTGGTGGCTCTGTACATCTGCTTCAGCTGGAAAAAGTAGGAAAAAAGCCCACAGTGCAAATGTAAAGAAACCCTCCAAATTGTATAAAATTAAATGAAGCATCACTGTGTCTATCTGGAAGGTTTAAAATAAAATAAATCAAGCATAGATTAGGTCTGTTGGTGGCAGATCTCTCTTCACAGATGACTCACATCTTGGTCATGCTTATTGTATTCCAATACTTACCATCATGGGCCTGACAGTACCATAGAAATGCACATCAAAAAGGGAAACAACAACCAGAGCTTTCCTCAGTGAGCTGATGGTAAATGAGGCATGGAGAAAGCAAAGGGTACAAACCACTCACTGGCTTAATGCTCACTGTATTTGTTTGATGAATCGGAAAATGGTTTGGGTTGGAATGGACCTTAAAGATGATCTAGTTCTAACCCCCTGCAATGGCCAGGGACACCTCCTACTAGACCAGATTGCTCAAGGCCCCATGCAACTTGGCTTTCAGTACTTCAAGCTTGGAGCCTCCACAGTTGCTCTGGGCAGCCTGTTCCAGTGCCTCACCACCCTCATGGGGAAGAAGTTCTTCCTAATCTAAATCTAGCTTCTTCCAGTTTGAAGCCATCACCCTCCTGTAGCCCGCTTCCAATACTGGAAGGCTGCTCCAAGGTCTCCCTGGAACCTTCTCTTTGCAGAGGAGAACAACCCCAACCCTCTTAGCTTGTCTTCACAGCAGAGGTACTCCAGCCCTCTGATCATCTTCATGGCCTCCTCTGGACCTGCTCCAACTTGGTACATTTGAAAACAGGCCTACGCAATGAGATTTCTAGTTCAATTTCCAACCAGATTCTGCATCATTTTACCTTATCCAGTAGTAGACCAAGTACCAGATGTCTGGTTTTGGGGCTCCCTGCATGCAGAAACCACTCTCAGTTCTGGAACAAGAGGACAGCTGAAACATAGCCACTTTGGAAAATCACAAGAACAGCAAGTTTGTCATTCTGGTTGCTGTTGTTCTCTCCAGCTTGCTGCGTTAGAGCCATGTCCTTCTTTCATAAACCACCATCATTTAGACTGGATGTTAGGAGGAAGTTCTTTCCAGTGAGGGTGGTGAGACACTGGCACAGGTTGCCCAGGGAGGTTGTGGCTGCTCCCTCCCTGGAGGTGTTCAAGGCCAGATTGGATGAGGCCTTGATGGAGCTGTACTAGTGGGAGGTGCCCCTGCCTATGGCAGGGGGTTGGAACTAGATGATCCTTGAGGTCCCTTCCAACCTTACCATTCTATGATTCTATGATTCTATGATCTCTAGCTGGCCAAGGAGAAACTCTGTTTCTGGAATGGTCCAGAAAAGAAGATTTTTGCCACATTGGCTAAGTGTGCTGGGAACAAGGCTTATTTTTCCTTTTGCACAAGTAGGTTTTGCACTTCTGTTTGCAGGTTCCAAAACAAACCACCTTACTACAAACAAGCTCATACTTTGAAGAGTTTTCTTTAAACCCCTAGAGAAGAAATGGTTGTTTTTAAAATCAAATGCTACCATTTTACTGAAATTTATGCTCTGTAAGACATAGCATGTTCATCTGAAAACCTGATACAGATTCAGTGGGTGATTCAGAAAGGAAACAGAAGTGTTGTAGGTCATATTTCTCCTTATTTTTGCACCTGAACAGCCCACCACTTCCGAAAGCCTACGCCATAAGAACTTCCCTTTGGTTGTGCTCTTCAGCCCACAAGGAATGACTCATTCTGTTCAGTTTAGTAGTTCTGTAACTATAATAAACTTCACATTTTTGAAACCTTGCAGGCTCAAATAAGCTTCCCAAAGCTTGGTCATCTTAATGCCTCAGTGGAGTTTAAGGTGTTGCTTTTTTTTTTTTTTTTTTCCCCCAACCACTGTTATCATACAGAGAAGTGACAGTTGTACAGAAAACAGGTTATAGAATCATATCATATCATATCATGGAATTGTTTGGGTTGGAAAGGACCTTAAAGATCATTTAGTCCAGTCCCCCTGTCATGGGCAGGGACATCATTCTCTAGATTAGGTTGCTCAAAGTCCCATCTAACCCAGCCTTGAACAATTCCAGGGAGGTGCTAGTCTGCCACATTAGGAACCTATACTGTGACACAGGGCATACATACACTGTTAATTTAGTAGACTTCTGAGCTGCCCAAGCTTATCAACTGTATTTAGAAGACACATCACAGAACAGGATGTGAATGAAGGGCAATCTCCTTCTGTTAACAGATGAGCACAAACCCCAGTATTCCCTGTTTATGCTCAACATTGATATATATGAAGCTGTCCCTGCTGCAATTCAGCTTGAGGCTCATATGACTAAGACCTACCTGTTGCTCACAAGCAGCTTCAACAACAGACACGTCTGACCTGTGCTAGAGACAGTTGCCTAACCATGATCAAGAGGCTATTTAAATTGTAGTTAAGTCTGAATAATGTTCATGGGCATCAACTGTTTTCCATTTCATCAAGTACCTATCTTGTCAGGAAGCTGTATGTTGAGGATAGGAAATTAGCCATCCTGAAACACATTGAGAATCAAGCCAAGAATTCATTATGTTTGCAACTGAATCATGCTGTACAAAATAAGATCGTGCTTAAAAGGCAGCATATCTTAGTGAGGAAGAAGTAAACTGGAGTTTAAATCCAGTTAAACATCCTGGGATCACATCCTGTTTGTCTTTGTACATCTTCTAATGATGCTTTTCTGATCATGTATCCACTCAAAGCAGTTCACTTGCCAGATTTCAACTTCTCCTTACTTACTTTAGGAGAACCTTAAATACATTATACTGTGAGTGCAATGGAAACTCCTTACACAATGTTGTAAGCCTAAGCAAACACTTCTTGGTTGACTCTGGCAGAATATCTAATCTTGTCTCCCTTTCAGGGAAAGATTCTCAGTGTTATGTCAGGTTCCTGAAAAAATCCAGAAATACTCTAACGGGAGTTAAAATCCTCAAAAGGTAGATGCAGATTTGCAAAACTATTTGCTAGAGGGCAGGGATGCCATCCAGAGGGCCCAAGCCAACCTCATGAAATTCAACAAGGCCAAGTGTAAGGTCCTGCACCTGGGTAGGCACAATCCCAAGCACAACTCCAGGCTGGGTGGTGAATGGCTGAGAGCAGCCCTGAGGAAAAGGACCTTGGAGTCTGGGTTGATGAAAAGCTCAATGTGAGCCTGCACTGTGCGCATGCAGCCCAGACAGCAACCAAGTGCTGGGCTGCATCAAGAGCAGTGTGAGCAGCAGGGTAAGGGAGGAGATTCTTGCCCTTTTACTCTGCTCTTGTCAGACCCCACCTGGAGTACTGTGTGCAGTTCTGGAGCCCTCAGCACAGAAAGGACATGGAAGTGTTGGAGTGGGTCCAGAGGAGGCCACAGAGATGATCAGAGGGCTGCAGCAGCTCTCCTATGAGGACAGGCTGAGAGAGTTGGGGCTCTGCAGCCTGGAGAAGAGGAGGCTTCCAGGAGACCTGACAGGAGCCTTCCAGTATCTGAAAGGGGGCTACAGGAAGGCTGGGGAGGGACTATTGACAAGGTCTTGCAATGACAGGACAAGGGGCAATGGGTTTGAACTGGCAGAGGGGAGATTTAGATTGGATGTTAGGAGGAAGTTCTTTCCAGCAAGGCTGGTGAGACACTGGCACAGGTTGCCCAGGGAGGTTGTGGCTGCTCCCTCCCTGGAGGTGTTGAAGGCCAGGTTGGAGGAGGCCTTGAGTGAGCTGTACTAGTGGGAGGTGTCCCTGCCTATGGCAGGGGATTGGAACTAGATGATCCTTGAGGTCTCTTCCAACCCTGCCATTCTATGTTTTTAAGAGAGTAACCAAGAAATGTTATTCAGAGCAGGTGGCAGGATGAAGGCCAGGAGCTGAGGTGTGGTGTTCTGCTCGAGCCACCCAACAGAGCCAGCAAAAATGAGGATGCTTAATTGCTGTGCTTTCATTGACGCTTTTTAGACTTCCCGTTTTGCTTTGTGTTCCTCACTAGCAGCTGTAGCAACGACGAGGTGTGAGGAGTAACCAAGGTTTAACCAGTTTCACCAAGGCCTCCCTCAGGTGGTGTCAGACCTAGGTACTTGGCCCTTTTCACCACCCTGGGGTGGGCCTATTTTGGCCTCCAGCCTTTGGGGTTGATTCAATCAGGTAAAGTGGCCATGATGATAATTTTCCCTATCTGTAGGTATCTGATCTGTAGGATCCTACTGCCCTAGGGCCATCCACGTTTCTGTGGGGCAAGGATCATGCTCCACCTCACCTTCAGCTGGGAGAAACAGCAACCTCCCGCTTGAGCGAAACGAACCAGACCAGTAAGTGCTGATCCCCTAAGGGGCACAAACAAGCTCCGAGGCTACCGGTCTGAGAGGAGTCGTGGTTTCGGTGTGAGACGAACACTGACCATGCGCACCCATAGGGAAGTGTGGTCTCTTCCCTTGTTGCGAGGTAACACCTCAAGCTAAAGGTCCGTCTCGGCCCATCTCTGAGGCAAGAGCTGCGGACACCGCCCCCCGCGCTCGCTCCTTCAGGGAGCCATGGCAGTGGCGGGGAGGGGCCGTGCCGGAAGGGGCCGTGCCGGGATGGGCGGTGGTGCCCGACGGCTCTGAGCACTCTTCTGCGATGCTGCTGCCGCTGCTGCTGCGCCGGGCTTGGGTGGTCGCTGCCTCCCGGCGGGGGACACGACGGTGCAGCCTGGGCGCCTGCTGCTCCTATCGCCTACGAGACGCCCGTGAGTGTCGCCGCGCCGCCGACGCCGAGGGGGTACCGCTGCCCTCGGCGGGGTACCGCTGCCTTCGGCGGGGCCGCCCGGGGACCGCTGCCTCAGGCCGGAGCTGCCCTTGCTCGCCAACCGCCTGAGAAGAGCAGGGCGCTGTCCCGGTCCCTTTCTCTTTCTTCTCCTGGCTCATCGTTCCCCGGCCCCGGGGCAGCCCTGCTGCCCACCCCAGAACCTGGCCGAGGGGCCTGGGCAGGGACAGAACCCTTGTTCTGCCGTCGCTTCCATGCCCCTGGGCCCAGGGGGCTGGTGGTGCCGCAGAGGTGTGTGTAGTAGAAGGGACGCCAAGTTTAGCTTGTCTTTGCCCGTGGCAGTTTCTTTGCTGAAGCGTCAGGAAATGGCAGCAACAGTAACCGAGCAGTGGCACTTTTGGGGTGTGTCCTGCTTGCCCGCCGTGGCCTTACTGCTGTGAGGTGGCTTTGTACGGGCTCATAAAGTTTGCTTCGGAATGTACAAAGTGAGGGAGAGGTTCTTTAGCTGCTTCTTGTGTGAGTGGTTTGTTAAAAGACTTACTTTATTTTTTTTCTTTTCCTCTTCCAAAGGCCCGTGATGAGTCTAATGAAATAGCCATTGCTTTGGAGCCTCTCAGTTTGGATTCAGTGGGTGGGCAGGGGACAATAAACCTTCATCTGTAGGTCAATGATGTTGGGGACAGCAGGTGAACAGAACAGGTGCTTCTTGTCCACACAGATCTCAGTTCTGGTTTTAAACAAACTCCTGTGAAAAATATTCATGTATCTGTGGTGTTCATGCCAGCTTGATATGCCTAAGCTGCCCCCAAAATTGGTAGCTTGGGATTTTGCAGGTGTGGGTTTAAGTTGTAAGTTAGGTAGTCGCGTGGAGTACTCAGTATTGGTCAGTGCTGGTATCAGTACTTCAGGAGTGGTGTAACTAAGCGCCGTAGGCAAAAGCCACCATTGCAACAGTGGTGCAACCCCTGAGCACGGGAAGGTGAAAGACTGGCACCTTCGACAGCCTTTTTGTTTTGCGGTGGGAGTGGCCCTCTCTCTGGTAATGTCTGACACCGGTTGATGACCTATGAGGAAATCTGAAGTGGTGTGGTGAGGCTTGCAAACTTGCAAAACCAAAAGCAGCCTGAAAATCAACTGCTAATAGAAAGAAAACAATCCCTGTCAAACGAGGGGACAGGCTTTCTTTGAAAAGCATTTTGAAAACACAAAACTGTATCAACACAGTTTTAAGGGAAACTACTGCACTTCCCTGTGTAGCCCTGACTCATGCAACTGGAATGTGTTATTATTTTACTTGTCATCAGCTGACTTGAATTAGCTCTTGGAGCCAATATGCCAAAGCATCTTCTCTTGCCAAAAAGTTCTGAAGTTTTTTATTGGAAGTTCTGTATCATGCACTAGAGCCTGACTCTGTTCCTCATCTTCCAGTGCATCCCCTTTGGCAGAGTCCACTTACGATTCCAGGAGGTACCCGGCAGTCTCCTATCAATATCGAGTGGAGAGACAGCGTTTATGACCCCTTCCTGAGACCTCTGAAAATCAGCTACGACCCAACAACGTGTCTGCACATCTGGAACAATGGATATTCGTTCCTGGTTGAGTTTGATGATTCCACTGATAGATCAAGTAAGCAAGACTCAAAAGAAAGATGTATTTAATGTCTTACGAATACTTTGAGAGGAGAAATATTTGTGTGACGTGAAAACTGAGGAGAAAAGTCGAAAAGGAATGTGTGGTAGAGGAATGCTTCAGGGAAAAGTGTTCAGGGAATTTATAGGGTTTGGAATTGCAATGCAGAAGTTCTACCTTCCTTTCACTAGGTGTTTTTTTTTACCATGGACGTTTTGCCCAAGCCCTCATCTGTGGGTTGGAACTTACTCTTATGGCACAACCCTTAACGCCTTGCCTCTTGATTAGGTGTTGTAATATCACAGCTTTGTCTACTCCAGTCATCGTATTTCTATCTATTTACTTTTAAATGAGATTCCATCATTACACATTAATAAAGCAATCTGCCACTTATCTCCTTTTGTGGTGTTAACAGATATATTTAATGCATTTCAAGTAATCAGCAGCAAAATGACTTTCAGTAGGAAAGCATACATGCTTATCTCAGTAAGCTTTGGAGAGCTAAATAATCCTGAGCTGCCACCACAGGCAGCAAGGTGCCTGTGTTTCTCTTGTTTTAGTAGAAACAGGAGTCCATGCATGTGAAATCCAATTATGTGTTCCAGCAGTTTGTTGTGAATAAGTGCACTGACCTGAGCAGCTGAAATTTATTTGAAGTGGTTAGTAGAGTCAACTGACTTAAAATCAAGATATTGCTACTAAATTCAGGTTGCCTGTCTGTTGCTCCTTAAAAACGTTGAGGAAGTCCAGGTGTGGGGCTGACCTGTAGGAAAGCAGCTCTGCAGAGAAGGACCTAGGACAAGTGCCCATGACCTTTCTGGGCTTAATGAAAAGCTCAACATGAGCCTGCAGCATGCACATGCAGCTCAGACAGCAACCGAGTCCTAGGCTGCATCAAGAGAAGCATGACCAGCAGGGCAAGGGAGGGGATTCTGCCCCTTTACTCTGCTCTTGTCAGACCCCACCTGGAGTACCGTGTGCAGTTCTGGAACCCTCAGCACAGGAAGGACATGGAAGTGTTGGAGCGGGTCCAGAGGAGGGCCACGAAGATGCTCAGAGGGCTACAGCAGCTCTGCTATGAGGACAGGCTGAGAGAGTTGGGGCTCTGCAGCCTGGAGAAGAGAAGGCTTCCAGGAGACCTTAGAGTAACCTTCCGGTATCTGAAGGGGGCCTACAGGAAGGCTGGGGAGGGACTATTNGGAGGTGTCTCTGCCTATGTCAGGGGATTGGAACTAGATGATCCTTGAGATCCCTTCCAACCTTACCATTCTATGATTCTATGACCCAGCAGTGTGCCCTCATGGCCCAGAAGGCCAGCAGTCTCCTGGGGTGTATTTAAGAAGGGTGTAGGCAGCAGGTCTAGAGAAGTTTTCCTGCCCCTCTACTCTGTAGTAGTGAGACCACAGCTGGAGTACTGAGTCCATTTCTGGGGTCCCCAGTTCAAGAGAGACAAGGAACTACTGGAGACAGTCCAGTAGGGGCTACAAAGATGCCGAGGAGCCTCGAGCATCTCTGTGAGGAGGAAAGGCTGAGAGACCTGGGGCTGTTGAGCCTTGAAAAGAGCAACCTGAGAGGGGATCTGCTCAAGAGCTAAAGGGTGTGAGGTAGGAGGGTGAAGGCAGACTCTTGTCAGTGATGTGCAGTGATAGGACAAGAGGCAACAACCTGGAACTCAGGAGGTTCCATCTGAAGATAAGGAGAAACTTCTTTGCTGTTAAAGTGCTGGAGCTCTGGCATAAGCTGCCCAGAGAGGTTATGAAGTCTCCTCTGGAGCAGTTCTAAGCTCACCTGGAACATTGTGACCCTGGGGAACCTGCTGTGGATGACCCTTCTTTAGCAAAGGGGTTAGACTAGATGATCTCCAGAGGTCCTTTCCAACCCCACTGTGCTGGGATTCTGAGAGTTTACCAAAGGTATGCATAAAGAAGGTATTTGATAAAGCCAGGTGGACTGGCAGCAGCTGACTCATGTAATTCACAATACCAGTGACCGTGGTGGTTACCCAGCTTCTCTTAGAGGGGAAAAAATAAGGGACCTTGGGCAAGTTTGAACTTCTTTGATTAAAGTAATCTATGTTTAATTTGGCCTTTTAAAATGAGAGATGCTAGGTCTTCATAGGGACTTAGTAATGCTCTTGGGAAGCTCTCAGCATGCCTGTAACAAATGCTTTGTCTCCACAGTTCCAGGATTTTTGGTTGATGTTTGCAAAGAGGCTGATAAAAGAAGGAACAAAAATGGTAGTGGTGGAATGCATTGGTTGTGTGACATTCAGGGAGGGTTTGTTTGTTTTCATTGTTCACCCAGAATATCAGCCTCCAACCCGGGGGTAGTTTTGCCCCATTCATTTGAATGTTGTGATAGGTGAGGAGGAAACTGAGTAGCACCCTGCTGTATTTACAGTTGCTTTGGTGAGGTGGGGTTAGAGGGGAGACTGAGACATCACTTCTTAGCTCAGCAGTGGTTTTTAACTTACTAACTTTTAGATTACTTTTGTTTTTAATTTAACAATCTAATTTTATACAGCCACACCTCACTGTCTGCTGAGGATGTGTTCACAAAAATGATTTGCAGTTCGATGGATAAGAAATTAACTGTACTTTCCTGCACAAATTGATGTAATGGACAGGTATTGCCTGCAGGAGATGGAGAAAAAGGCAATATTTAAATACACAGAGACAGGTTTTGTGATACAGGCAAGCATGGAGTCGTCATCACATGTCCAGAGAAGGGCAACAAAGCTGCTGAGGGGCCTGGAGCACAGCCCTATGAGGAGAGGCTGAGGGAGTTGGGGTTGTTCAGCCTGGGAAAGAGGAGGCTCAGGGGTGACCTCATTGCTGTTTACAACTATTTGAAAGGAGGTTGTAGACAGGGCAGGGTTGGTCTCTTCTCCCAGGCAACCAGCAACAGAACAAGGGGACACAGTCTCAAGCTGTGCCAGTGGAGGTCTAGGCTGGATATTAGGGGGAAGTTCTTGCCAGAGAGAGTGATTGGCATTGGAATGGGCTGCCCAGGGAGGTAATGGAGTTGCCATTCCTGGAGGTGTTCAAGAAAAGCCTGGTTGAGGCACTCAGTGCCATGGTCTAGTTGCTTGGCTAGGGCTGGGTGCTAGGTTGGACTGGGTGATCTTGGAAGTCTCTTCGAATGCAGTTGATTCTATGAATGGTCAGATGGATTTGGAATCTCTCTGGAGAAGAAGACTCACAGCCTCTCTGGGCAGTCTCTTCCAACCTGGTTGATTCTATCAGAACTATCAATTGATGACCAGCCTTTCAGAGCTATGTATTCAACTCTGGAAGGTCTTAGATGCTTCATTTATAAGACTGACCAGGTAAATCTTAAGTGTGAGCATTCTTTCCACTTCTTTCTGCCTTTTCATCATTGTCATCTTCCTTGAATGAGTTCAGGTCAGTGAAGGATGATGTTGACTGATGAAAGATGCCATTAAACTGACAATGCCAGGACTCCACAATGACAGACTGAGAAGCACTAGACGGCAGGGTGCTGTGTAAATGGCCAGGTTTTCACGTGCTTGCCTCTCTCCTGCACCTTTTTCCTTTTTACTGTTGCTGTTTCTGATTTTTCTTTCTGCCAGCTTTTGTCTAACAATAATAGAAATCCAGAGAGAAAGAAGCTTATGAATAAACAAAAAAACAACAAAATCGAAACAGGGGATGAAAAATACAAAATGAAACATGCATCTGCAGTAGACAAAAATGCCCAGCTCCTGAGATGGAACAAAACAAGACCTGGGCAAAAGATGAAGGTAGTGCTGCCACGGGGTGCTTGGTTTTGAGCAGAGCAGGAAGATGAAGAAGAATAAGGGTGTGGGGAAGGTATGTGAATAATGTGGTCTTCTCTGCCTGCATGAATGCCATCTGCTGCCACCTGAAACACGACTAAGGCTAAAGTGAAAAGCTGATGTGATTCTTCTGACTGGTTGTTCTTAGAGTCCTTTTAAAGTTCTGTTTCATTTCAAAATTATTCAGACTGGTAAACAGAGATAACATGAAATGGCAAAAATGTTTGTAAGGCCCTGTGTGTTTCTTGTCACTTTCTGGGGTCCAATGGGAACCTGATTTTCTAAATTTGTGTCTGTTGCCTAACCATACTGGTGAGACAAACATTTCAGTCAGTGTGATTATCGACATGGATTTAATCACTCAGAGGTTTACATCATCACATCATCGGGGTGGGATAGTGTTAGAACCCAGAAACTTTAATTCTGAGAGACTTGGCAGTGGGGGGGGGGGGGGGCGTCTGCGTCCCCCC
>VWZE01019357.1:62415-76559 GCA_013396675.1 Eubucco bourcierii
AGCATCTCTGGTAAAGGCAGGCAGTATCCCAGTTGCAGGGTGGATTGCTGTTGAATTAGTCTAGAAGTGAACAAAAAAAGGGACTTTCTTTGAGTTGTGGGTTGTTTTTTTTTTGTGACTTTCTTAAAGCTTTTGCACTACAATGTTTTGCCTTGCAAAAACCAACTTAAAGAATTCTATGTGCCTGCATATGTATGTAAAATAGGAGTTGAGATCTAATTTCCTTTTGTCTTATCCTTTAATTTGCTTGTCAAGGGAGAAACAATTTGATTGTCAGACTAGTCCTAATATTTGTAATGATTTTGCACAATTAAGCTGAGGTCACTTTGAAAGGTGTCTGCATAGGAATCTTTAGGCTCTTTTAAGATTGGAGCCAGGCTCTGCTCGGTGATGCCCGATGACAGGACAAGGGGCAATGGATGGAAGGTGAGGCATAGGAAGCTTTATGTAAACATGAGTAGGTTTAACATTAAATGGGTTTAAACTGGCAGAGGGGAGATTTAGACTGGATTTCAGGAGGAAGTTCTTTCCAGTGAGGGTGGTGAGGCACTGGCACAGGTTGCCCAGAGAGGTTGTGGCTGCTCCCTTGCTGGAGGTGTTGAAGGCCAGGTTGGAGGAGGCCTTGAGTGAGCTGTACTAGTGGGAGGTGTCCCTGCCTATGTCAGGGGGTTGGAACTAGATGATGCTTGATGTTCCTTCCAACCTTACCACTCCATGAGGAGGAAGTTTTTCACTGTGAGGGTGCCAGAACACTGGCACAGGCTGCCCAAGGGGGTTGTGGAGTCTCCTCCTCTGCAGATATTCAAAACCCACCTGGATGCATTTCTGTGTGATGTGATACAGGAGATCCTGCTCTGGCAGGGGCGTTGGACTGGATGAGCTTTCAAGGTTCCTTCCAGACCCTGACATTCTGTGATTCTGTGGCACAATACAGTAGGGTCAAAGCACACATTTACGTTTTTATTTGGTTAGTGATCACTTCTGTCACTACAGCACTGGGAGGTGTTCCTGTGGCAATGAGTACTAGGAGATAAAGACTGGAATAGAAATAATTTTGACAACAGCTCACTCTAAAAGAAGTAGAAGGGTTTGGAGGATAAATCTGGATCCATGTTGGTCTAAATCCCAGCTGCCTGTCAGTATTTCTGTGAAGTGTTGCCCTTATCAGAAGTCTTGTTCTTGGTGACTTCATACTTGGAACAACTTCATCTGGTGTTTGAATGGTTGATGCCTGTTCTAGAATTCCATACTTTCACAGCAGTGCACTTTGGTCAGGTATAGATGGTGAGAAACAACCAATTACAGAATCCCAGCATGCTGGGTATTGGAAGGGACCTCTAGGAATCGTCTAGTCCAACCCCCCTGCGTTAGCAGAGACCCACAGCAAGTTGCCCAGGATCACAATGTCCAGGCAGCTTTAGAATCTCTCCAGAGAAGACTCCACAACCTCTCTGAGCATGCTACTCCAGGGTTTTGGCACCCTCACAGCAAAGAATTTTCTTCTCCTCTTCAGATGGAACTTCCTGGGTTCTAGTTTGTGCCCCTTGTCCTGTTGCTGGATACCACTGTAAAGAGTCTGGCCCCATTCTCTTGCCCCTCACCCTTTAGCTTTTCCTGAGCATTGAGTAGATTCCCTCTCAGGCTGCCCTTCTCCAGGCTGAACAGCCCCAGGTCTCTCAACCTTCGCTCCTCATAGAGTTGTTCCAGTCCCCTCAGCATCTTTGTAGCCTCTGCTGGACTCTCTCCAGTAGTTCTCTTGAACTGGAGATCCCTGAAGGACCCACTACTTCAGTTTTGATCTTACCAGGGCAGAGTAGAGGAGGACAACCTCCCTTGACCTCCTAGCCACATTCTTCCTAAGGCACCCAGTTGTTTGTCTTCTGTCATGAGTGGCTTGCATAGGTATTTTTGCCCCAAGTCTGACATGGGTGTAGCTTTTGGCTTTGTGAGCTGTAGAAATGGAGATTGCTTTCGTATCACAACACTCTGCTGGGGTTTAGAGTACTGGAATTCTGCAGGCCTTGCTTTTGAGGGAGGGTCCCTTTTTATGCTCAACTTTACAGCCAGTAGTATTTGCTTCAAAATTTGAATGACTTAATTTCTGAATGTCTTGACTTGGCACATCTTTGGGTTGTTCTGGTTTGGTTTGTGTTGGGTTGTTTTTTTTTTTCCTTTGTGCATCTTCTTTTTTTGTGACCGTTACTACATTGTGTGTTTTAATGGATGTTATCTGCCTAATCACTTATTGAAATAATTGTCTTTGCAGGCAGCATATGTAACAGGGAATGCCTTTTGTTCTCTTTTCACTCAGGCCGTTTCCCTCAGTTCTTTCCTGATGTAAAGAAACTTCTAGCTAATGTTACTTTAGTGACTGTGCAATAAAGACCCACAGAGAAACTTTCACCTGTATCTCATTGTGTAATTAAGGTCTCCAAGCGAAAAAGTAGATTTTTCTGTCAAGAAAATAATACAATTCCTCCTCAAGAATGAAGCAGTTCATTATGAGCAGAGTCTAATCAGATGTCAGACATTCTGTGATACTTAAAAGCTATGAAAGACTCTGCTGAGCTGCATTATAATTGGAATGAAAGAACAATGACCCCTCTGTTGCTGCTGCGCTGATGGAAGGATATCTAATTATTTGTTGCATTCAGCTAGATGCAGTGTGCCTTCCAAAAGGGGATTCCTAGTGTTGAGGAGCTTTGCTGGACTGCTTCATTTAACCCTGATCATTAAACTTGACCTGTCAGCTAAACTCCTTTTTCTATTGCAACTTGGTGAAACTCTGCTTGGATCTGAGGTGTGGTGTAGCTCTTAAAGAGTTCTGTGTTCAGTGGTTGTGGCTACTGCAATCTTATCAACAAAAAATAAATTGGCCATTTTTCCATCAAGAAAAATAATTGGGTGAAGTAAGTGTTAAATTCTGTCTCACTGCTTAGCCATGTTAAGATATCATTCAGCCTAATTTATCATGATGAGAAGGATAAGGTTGGAAAGGACCTCAAGGATCATCTAGTTCCAAACACCTGCCACAGGCAGGGACACCTCCCACTAGTACAGCTCACTCAAGGCCTCCTCCAATCTGGCCTTGAACACCTCCAGGGAGGGAGCAGCCACAACCTCCTTGGGCAACCTGTGCCAGTGTCACACCATCATTTATGAGCTGAATCTATTTAAACAAGTTTCTTGTGATGGGAAAGGTAGGAGGTGACCTCCTGACCTAAGAAAATCCCTCCTAAAATAATTGTAGACAATACTTTTATGTCAGACCTCTCAAACTGTGCTGTTAAACACCCTTTGTTTTTAGTCAAGCCATTTCAGCATGAAGGGATGGCACGGGTGAGGCAGCTACATCTTTACTACTCTTTAACCTTTCTAGAACTACCCAATCAAAAAAACCCTTCTAAGCTCTTACATCAGTATAGCTGAGGTGTTTGCTAAAGAAATGATGTCTTTGGTTCCAGCAGGCTGGCTTATTTTGATCAAGGCAGCTTTGCTGATAAACGGTGAAGAACATACACATGACTTGTAACAAATGGCCAATTTACTTCTGATACTGGTAATTATTTGTCTTTCTGACAAATAATTCTTTCCCTCTTTCTTTTTGATGTGACAAACTCGAAGTGCCTGAGTATTAGCACATGGAGAACTGATTGTATAATCAAATAGTCTTCAAAGATCCTGCGGAATAACTTGGGGGCCTGAAGTGAGTTAATGTTCGTGGTCAGAGCTGATAATAACACTTAGCATTTGTGGAGTGCTTTGAAGATACAAAGCACTATGTGAACACACCCTAACACCATGGCTGCAATCAGGTATTTTCTCAGTCACACATATGGAGAAACAGTTGTAGAATTAAATTAATCAATTTCCAAGAGAGTCAAGTATGTGGTTGACTTTAAATATGGCAGTTCAGTGGCTGGTACTCCACTGCTTCTCAATCTCAGGTGGAAATGGGTTTCAAACCTTAAGGCTGCAGGTTGTTAGCTGTCATTCTGTTTTTAGAAGAATTGGATAAAAGAGAACTTGTTTCCATCCTTGTGATAGTTAAAGCAAATTTCTGTGAGTTAGGTCAGTGTGAGGTGAAAAATGGCAATCAGCAAACCATTCTTGATCTTAAGGCAAGAACTTACTGTTTAGGGCACTGGTGAAGTAAATCCTCTGCTGAGTGATTTTCTTTACCCGACTGAGTTTGAGCATTCAGCTGAAAATATCTGAAGCATACATCTTCAATTCCTACCTGCCGGATCCTGACGTAATGAGGCTAACACAGAGACAATCCCATATGTTGCAGGTACCTGTTTGGGTTTTCTTTTCTGATTTTATGCTCCTGTGAACATTTTTTTTTTTCCAGATATAAACTCGGAAATATTAGTGACTCTTTGAGAAGTAATGGATTTACATTACAACCACATGGCCTCTGCAATGGAGCTAATGTTAAACTAAAGAGAGGCTTTCGGGAGTTCAGGAAAATTGTGTGATAATGTTTTGCTGTTTAATTATTTTTTCAGTCATGGCAGTCTTTTCGGGATCTCATTTCTCCTTGAAAAGTAAGAAAACGTGCTCATTGCAAAGGTAATAGTTGTCTGTCTTCCTAGATACTGATGCTTATATAAATCCAGACATGACAGAGTTTGGAGCCCTTGGGCTGTTGTGGCTAACAACTGACACTAGGTGTCAGGTTCTGATTGGTGTTGCAGGAAACCGCTCAGGATTCCTGCCACGCTCGAACAGTCATGATGTCCGTTTCCAGTGTGAGGTACCTGAAAATGCTAAAATGTTACATCTTTCTCCAAAATGCAGATCTGACGTTCCTCTAAAGTATCTTGCAGCAAACCTCCTGACCCAGCCTACTGACCGAAGCGTGTCTGAAACTTGCAAAGAGGAGGATTGTCCAAGGAAGAAGGATGCTGGCCTTGGGTTTCAGAGCTTGGGCACAACTTCTTGGGTGACACAAACTACTCATACCCTGAGAAAACGCTCTGCAAAGGTACTGCTTCCACCTCTTAATTGTTATTGAGAATCAGGGCTTCTAGGCTTTAGCCTTTTAACTCATCTCCTATTCACAGTATCACCAAGGTTGGAAGAGACCTCAAAGATCATCAAGTCCAACCCATTACCACAGACCTCAAGACTAGACCACGGCACCAAGTGCCACGTCCAAATGCGCCTTGAACACCTCCAGGGACGGTGACTCCACCACCTCCCTGGGCAGCCCATTCCAGCAGCCAATGACTCTCTCAGTCAAGAACTTTCTCCTCACCTCCAGCCTAAACTTCCCCTGGCACAGCTTGAGACTGTGTCCTCTTGTTCTGCTGCTGCTTGCCTGAGAGAGGAAAGCAACCTCCTCCTGGCTACAACCACCCTTCAGGTAGTTGTAGACAGCAAGAAGGTCCCCCCTGAGCCTCCTCTTCTCCAGGCTAACCAATCCCAGCTCCCTCAGCCTCTCTCCATAGGGCTGTGCTTGAGGCCTCTCCCCAGCCTCGATGCCCTTCTCTGGACACGCTCAAGCACCTCAATGTCCTTCTTAAATTGAGGGGCCCAGAACTGGACACAGTACTCAAGGTGTGGCCTAAGCAGTGCAGAGTCCAGGGGGAGAATGACCTCCCTGCTCCTGCTGGCCACACTATTCCTGATGCAGGCCAGGATGCCATTGGCCTTCTTGGCCGCCTGGGCACACTGCTGGCTCATGTTTAGGTGGGTGTCAGTCAGCACCCCCAGATCCCTTTCTGTTTGAGAGAGTCTGAATCTACAGAAGAATCACCTCCTTTAGCACTGTTGTGAAGTATCCAAGTATCTCCTTGGATGTGAAACCAGTGTTTTCATTGCTGGTTGACAGAAGTTGTTCATTTTGCTGCACACTTGGCAGATTGGTGAATTACTTTTTTTTGTTTGTATTTTTTGTTTGCTTGTTTGTTTTGGGTTGGGGTTTTTTTTGTTGTTGTTTGTTTTTGGTTTAGCAAGTAAGCCTTTGGGGTGATCATTGAGGTCCCTTCTGACCTCACCATTCTGTTCTCTTGGCTTCCTAAATGACAGGCAGATTTCTGCACTGCCTCTGCAGAAACACAGATGATGCAGCAACAGAATCTTGGCCAGTGCTTCTGTATGTCAAATAGGTGAGTACAATGTATGGGGATCCTTGGGGATCTTCTCAATGCTCAGCAAGAGCTAAAGGGTGGGGTGCAAGAGCACGGGGCCAGTCTCTTTATAGTGGTATCCAGCAACAGGACAAGGGGCACAACTAGAACCAAAGAGGTTCCATATGAAAAGGAGGAGAAACTTCTTTGCTGTGAAGGTGCCAGAATCCTGGAGCAGGCTGCCCAGAGAGGTTGCAGAGTCTTCTCTGGAGAGATTCTAAATCTGCCTGGACATTGTGATCCTGGGCAAGCTGCTGTGGGTGCCCCTGCTTTAGCAGGAGGGTTTGATTAGATGATCTCCAGAGGTCCTTTCCATCTCTGGCAATTCAGTGATTCTGTGGTGGGTAACCGTGAGATGCACGTTTTGCCGAACTTTGTTTATGCACACACAAACCCATTCTCCCTTTTATGAAGGCACCTCAGTCCAGGCAAGAAGATGCATTCCACAAAACTCTCCTCTCCTGGAAGCTGACGGCGAGAAGCCCCCAAGAACCGGCAGCAAAGGTGATGTTGAGGGCTGCTTTTGATCCCTTTATTCTCCTGCACGGGGAAGGCCAGAGGGAATGGGCAGCGAGCTGAATGAGCTAAAGGCCGATGAGAGAGGGGGCACACCAACGCCGGTTCCCAGAGGCTTGCTGCCCGCGCACGCACTCCAACACCTCCCTTCGCTCTCTTCTCCTCCTCCTCCTTCTCCCGGAAAGGAGGCCGTGCTCCGCGCTCCCCGCCTCTGCGGGAGGCGCTCGGCGCTCGCCGCCCACCGCCGCCGGAACAAAAGGCGCGGCTGCATGGTGGCTGAGGAGCGCTCGGCCGCGCCCGCCCCGCTGCGATCCCCTCTCCGCTTCCCGCTCCCCCATTCCCCTTCCCGCCACCATGTCGGGCAGCGGCGGCGGCGGCAACGGCAGCAGCGCGGTGAAGAAGAGGAGCCCGGCGGGCTCGGCCTCCTCGCTGGCGCAGGAGGAGAAGCAGGCGACGGAGAAGATGCTGGAGGTGGCGAGCGGTGCGGCTCAGGAGAACGGCTGCGCCCGCTCGCCGTCGCCATGCGGCTCGGCTGAGGGCGAGGGGGTGACGCTGCAGCGCTCCATCACGCTGCTCAACGGCGTGGCCATCATCGTGGGCACCATCATAGGGTCCGGCATCTTTGTCACCCCTACCGGCGTGCTGCGAGAGGCCGGTTCTCCCGGCTTCTCGCTGGTGGTGTGGGCTGTCTGCGGGGCCTTCTCCATCGTGGGTGCCCTCTGCTACGCTGAGCTGGGCACCACTATCACCAAATCCGGCGGGGACTACGCCTACATGCTGGAAGTGTACGGCTCTCTGCCCGCCTTCCTCAAGCTCTGGATAGAGCTGCTCATCATTCGGCCTTCCTCACAGTACATCGTGGCTCTGGTCTTCGCTACCTACTTGCTCAAGCCCCTCTTCCCTACCTGCCCGGTGCCTGACGAGGCTGCCAAGCTGGTGGCTTGTCTGTGTGTCCGTAAGTATCTGCAAACCCTCTCCATGAGCCTGCTGACCTTCTTCCCCACGTGGCTCACCATCGTCTTCCCCAACGAGTCAGCCCAAGCAGCTAGCTACAGTGAGCCTATCGCTGTGTAGGAGATGCACCACTTCTCCTGTTCTACACTGTCCCCATACCTGGGTTTTGGGGGCTATTTGGAACAACGGGAGCAGTAAATGTGGTCCCAACACAAATAAATGAACAGAGAAAGTTCCCCAAATGCCGCTTATGGGCTACAATCCTCTCATTTCTAGCAGGGCAGCGAGCGACGTGCAATAAATGCAGCGTGCGTTTTGCCTATATGCTCGAGTGGGATCTCTCGTGTTCTTCCTAGGGTAGTGTCTTCAGGCTGGGTAAAATCCCCAGCCCTGCAGCGCTATGGTGGCTGGCGTGGGTGTTTCGTATGCAGACGTGAGAATAGTGTGCAGTTGGGAAATTATCTGTCATAAGCAACTGGTGCTGAACGTGGCCTGTGCTGCAGTGCCTGGCAGTTTTCAGCACCGATTTGGAGACGCGATGTTTCTCGGCTGTGTGTGCCCTGATACCGTGCTCAAAAGCTGCTGATTGTTTTCTGGGGTAGCGAACGTTATTATATCTCATGAGACTTGCCTTGCAGAGAAGTTCAGTCATGCAGGGGTGAATTTAGGGCTGCCGTGGCACGGATCTGTCCGCATGCTGCAGTTTTTATCGTCTTTGGTATTTTTGGGTCTGTAAGTTTGCCAGTGAAGCCCCGTTTCCCATTCGTCTGGTGCCTACAAAGTCATCCCATCCGAATTCCTCATCCTCTAAATACAGGATCATTTTAAGTCACCCCATCCAAATTCCTCATCCTCTAAATACAGGACCATTTACTGCCTTTCTCTATTTTCTCTTCAGTTTACACTCTATTCCACTGGGTAGCTTTTGTGCCATTGCATCTTGGGGGAGGATATCATTTTTTTGTGAGGGCTTTATAAAGCATTTGCTTGATGTGTGAAGTTACAGTCAGGTGATTATTTTACTTGTTCGTTTTGAGGTTGTGAAGAGAAGTCAGCTTGTTTGTGCTGTCCAAAGGGAGATTGTGTTAGATTCCTTCACCCTTTGAGGCTCGCAGGCATTCAGAAGTCGTTATGGGAAGATATATTGTCTGCAAATGTCTTCTTCATACACAAACTGACCCAGGCTTTGGTAGATGTATTCTATGGCTGGCTAGTAGATAGACTAAAATAAATAGCAGGCGGAGCAGCAAATTGTACTTTCTTTGGGCAAGATTGAAACTTATTCCCCAGATAAATGGTGAGGCTCATGAGGGCAAGCAGACAGGCATATGTGGACTTCACGTCTGAGTTCTTAACAAAGTGGAGTGCCTATCTTAAGGTAACAGAGCCACTTAACTGTAGCAGGGCTAGGAAATCATTCTATTGATGCGTTTCTTCTCTCAAGCAGGGGCTTGTGAAAAAAGTTTTGGACTTTTCCTGCCAGTCTGCAGTGTGGTTTCTTTGGTGACACAGAGAAGAGGGGCATGCTCGCACGTGGCATTCACATGCTTTGCTGTGCATTGATTAGATGGCCTTCCTTAATGGTTTACATCAAACTTTTGCTTTGCAGGAACATATTGTAGTTGACAAAGCCTTTGAGAACGTGTTTCTAATAATAAGCAACTCTTCATCAGCAAGATCTTTCCTGAAATAGGGACGAGGTGCCTCTGTTCCCAGTTTACTGAGCAAGAAACAAATGCGGGGATAAAGCAGACTTGCCCATGGCGAGATCTGTTCAGTGACAGGATTGCAGCATAACGTTTCTTGATGCCAGGTCTCAATCCCACGTGCTTCTCCAATAAGTAAAGTGTCTCCAACTTTCTTTGGCTAGCAATTAGTAGTTTTCCTGGAGCAGAACTACTCTTGAACCTTTATCTTGATATGCCAAGGATAAAGAGTTGCTGGTTCCCCAAACCTGCGTCATCTCCATGTGTTTCTTCTTTAAACTTTTCTCCCCCCCCTACACCCCTGGCTATTATTTTGTTTATGCTTTGAGTTATGTTTTTGTCTCCTTTGCTACAAAAGGTTTGTTCATCATGCCATGCCTCCAGCAAGTTAGGTTTTTTTCCTGTGACTTTGATTTTTGCAGTTAGCCTTTTAACTGTCTGGTGCTAAAACCACATCATGAACTAGGAACAATAAATGAAAGAAATTTGGTCCAAGGACTTAGCGAGTCACACAAAACTTCTGTGGACTAGTAAGTGGCTTTGTTAGGTGGTTGTGCCAAACATAGCCTTCCAGTATCTGAAGGGAACCTACAGGAAGACTGGGGAGGGATTATTTACAAGGTCCTGCAATGACAGGACAAGGGGCGATGGGCTTAAACTGGCAGAGGGGAGATTTAGACTGGATGTTAGGAGGAAGTTCTTTCCAGTGAGGGTGGTGAGACACTGACACAGGTTGCCCAGGGAGGTTCTGGCTGCTCCCTCCCTGGAGGTGTTGAAGGCCAGATTGGATGAGGCCTTGAGTGAGCTGTACTAGTGGGAGGTGTCCCTGCCTATGTCAGCGGGTTGGAACTAGATGATCCTTGAGGTCCCTTCCAACCTTACCATTCTATAATTCTGTGATTCTATATTCCTACCCAGTGAGATACTCCTTATTTCCAAGAACCCTGGGTTAGGAAAAATGGTCTCTTTGTGCCTATGCTCTAGAGCATATGTGAACAAGTTATCTCAGAGAGAGGAAGAACGGCTTAGGAAGCAATGAGGGAGTTTGAGGCCCAGGGCTGGAGCACAGTTGACTTCTTATGCAGCAAAAACCCCAGCAGCACTAACTGAGTTCTTTGCAAAGTTTGTATCTCAACATAAAATGCAATTGGCTGCACAGTTTCTAGTAAGAGGAGAAATAACTGAAGTTGTTTGTCTCCATTTATAGTGTTCCTGGTGTTGAAGGGTTGAATAAATAATGTGTTATTTGCTATTTGCCACCATGAAGTAGAGGAAATTGAATTCCTGGTCATTAAGATAATCAAAATGAATCACAGTCTTGAAAGGAAGGAAAATTAGTTGAAGTAGGGAATTTTGTTCCCTTTAAAGTGTTGAGGAAAACAAGGTGGGTGGCAAGAGGAATTTAACTACAAATAGGTATTTTCTGCTCTCAAGATCATAATCTACAGACAAGACTTCTTCCATAAGACAAGGTGAGTGTTTCTGAGGGTTGCCTAATAAATGTGGGAATTCACCACAGGGAAGTCTTCCTGTAGCAAGATAGGTCAAGCTGTACATCATTAGTGTGGCTTGCTTTGTGTTCACCACAAAATGGGCAGTGCCCCTAGGAGTAAGAATTTGCAGGTAGATTGGATTAATGCTTTCAGGTGACCTGGGTAAATTCATCATTGTTTTGCCCCTAGGACTGGATGGCTGATACTTTGAGAACATTAAATCACAAAAGCAAATGATGAAGGACATCAAACACGAAATCTACCTGGTATCCAAGGAATTTTGAACAGCAAAAAGTTCCTGAAACTGAGAATTTGTGCATATGTATGAAAGCCCAACAATAACTGAAATTCTTCCGAATGTAATCTCATCTCATAGAAGCAGTCAGGGTTGGAAGGGACCACAAGGATCAGCTAGTTCCAACCCCCCTGCTATGGGCAGGGACACCCTGCCCTAGATCAGGCTGGCCAGGGCCTCATCCAACCTGGCCTTAAACACCTCCAGGAATGGGGTCTCAACCACCTCCCTGGGCAATCCATGCCAGGCTCTCACCACTCTTGTGGTGAAGAACTTCCTTCTCACATCCAGTCTGAATCTCCCCACCTCCAGCTTTGCTCCATTCCCCCTAGTCCTGTCACTACCTGAGAGCCGAAAAAGTCCCTCCCCAGCATTTTTGTAGGCCGCCTTCAGATACTGGAAGGCCACCAGAAGGTCACCTGGGAGCCTCCTCTTCTCCAGACTGAACAGCCCCAGCTCTTTCAGCCTGTCCTCCTAGGAGAGGTGCTCCAACCCTCTGAGCACCCTCGTGGCTCTTCTCTGGACACACTCCAGCATGTCCACATCACTCTTGTAATAGGGGATCCAGAACTAGATCTCAACCAACTTTACCTCATCTACAGCCCATGGAGGGGCAGTTACTAGGTCCTGAATTTGCATGATTTCATAACTGTTAAGATTGGAAAGGACCTCTAAGATCATCAAGCTGACTGTCAACCCAATCCCACCACAGCCACTAAACCATGTCCCCAGGTGCAATATCTACATGTCTTTTGAATTCCTCCAGGCATGGTGACCTCACTACCTCCCTGGACAACTTGGTCTAGTGCTCAGCCAAAATCTGGTGATGCCTGCCTAAGAGTATTGTTATTGTACATGGTGAAGAATTAAACTAATAAGGATTCTGTGCTCACATGTCTCAGGTGCGCATACAAAGCTTCTGACAGAAGATAAATGAGAATCTGTGGTAAGAGAACATTTAGGTAGCAAGTGTAGTTTGGAAAAGACTTTTAAATATTGACAAGGTCTTGTAATGACAGGACAAGGGGCAATGGGTTTAAACTGTCAGAGAGGAGATTTAGACTGGATGTTAGGAGGAAGTTCTTTGCAGTGAGGGTGGTGAGGCACAGGTTGCCCGGGGAGGTTGTGGCTGCTCCCTCCCTGGAGGTGTTCAAGGCCAGGTTGGCTGAGGCCTTGAGGGAACTGTACTAGTGGGAGGGGTCCCTGCCTATGGCAGCCGGGGAGAACTAGATTATCTTCAGGTCCCTTCCAACCTTAAGCATTCTGTGATACGTTCTATGAATATATGTTGCAGGGCATCTTCATGTAGCAGAAGTATGAAGACAGAGAAGCAGGATAGCGTAACAATGTTTAATCCTGTCTTTTTTTTTTGTTCCCATTGAAGAAATGGTGTCCAGACAGTGTCTGGGTGCGAGTTCTTCCCTGATACCTTACAGTGCAAGTGGGCCAGAGACTCCAACCACTTCTGTCAACATTTGAGCTAATAACTCTTAAAAGACTCATTAAAAAAATCACAGAGCACAACCTAATAGACAATGTGTGTTCTAGAAATGGCTCCAGGATGGAAAGTTTTTTCTTGTCCAACCATATTCCTTATTCCCACCTGTTCATTTGCAGATTTCCTACATGTGAGAGGGCTTTGAATTGTGGTACAGTAAACTCCCTGTAGATAGAGAGACCAAGGGATAATGCTGCTTCCAGACACGAACTGATTTTCACTTGGTGTTTCACCAATGCCTGAACTCTTTTCCTGCACCCATTTTATACACAACCTTCTACACACCCTGTGTGCTACATGACAGGTAATTTATTCACTTCTTGACCTTGGAGTCTGGGTTGATTAAAAGCTCAACATGAGCCTACAGTGTGCACATGCAGCCCAGACAGCAGAGTCTTGGGCTGCATCAAGAGCAGTGTGGGCAGCAGGGCAAGGGAGGTGATTCTGCCCCTTTACTCTGCTTTTGTCAGACCCCACCTGGAGTCCTGTGTGCAGTTCTGGAGCCCTCAGCACAGGAAGGACATGGAAGTGTTGGAGCAAGTCCAGAGAAGGGCCACAGAGATGATCAGAGGGCTGCAGCAGCTCTGCTATGAGGACAGGCTGAGAGAGTTGGGGTTCTGCAGCCTGGAGAAGAGAAGGCTTCGAGGGGACCTGATAGTAGCTTTCCAGTATGTGAAGGGGGCCTACAGGAAGGCTGGGGAGGTATTATTTACAAGGTCCTGCCATGACAGGACAAGGGGCAATGGGTTTAAACTGGCAGAGGGGAGATTTAGGCTAGATGTTAGGAGGAAGTTCTTTGCAGTGAGGGTGGTGAGACACTGGCACAGGTTGCCCAGGGAGGTTGTGGATGCTCCCTCCCTGGAGGGGTTCAAGGCCAGATTGGCTGAGACCTTGAGTGAACTGTACTAGTGGGAGGTGTCCCTGCCCATGGCAGGGGGTTGGAACTAGATGATCCTTGAGGTCCCTTCCAACCTTACCATTCTATGTTTCTATAATCTGCTCCGCAGAAGCTTGAGAAACCCTGCCAATTGCATAGAATTTTACTCTTGATCTTTAATGTCAAATCAGGGGTTTGAATGTTAACTTCTGAAGCCTTTTATCACTTGTTAATTATAACTACTAATCTGACACTAATAACCCCACTATTCCTGCAGCAATATCTGCTCTTTCTCAAGCTCTGGTATTTTAATCTTCTTTAACATTTCTTTAGACTTCCCTTTGCTGCTCCTGAAATGTTATTTTGGGCATTTGTTCTGCAAGTGTGGAACACCAGCAAAGTGATCACCTGTTCCTCATTGGTCTCTTCTGTTATGAACAGCATAACAGTGGAGGAATTGGTAGCAGTCAGTGCAGAGTTGAATCACACCTAATAGCATGTGTGCCTGACACCCCCTGTGAGTACATTATCATAGAATGGTAAGGTTGGAAGTGACCTCAAGGATCATCTAGTTCCAACCCCCTGCCATAGGCAGGGACACCTCCCACTAGTACAGCTCATTCAAAGCCTCCTCCAACCTGGCCTTCAACACCTCCAGGGAGGGAGCA
>VWZE01019357.1:82271-120778 GCA_013396675.1 Eubucco bourcierii
TACTGGAAGGCTACTCTAAGGTCTCCTGGAAGCCTTCTCTTCTCCAGGCTGCAGAGCCCCAACTCTCAGTCTGTCCTCATAGCAGAGCTACTGCAGCCCTCTGAGCATCTTTGTGACCTCCTCTGGACCCGCTCCAACACTTCCATGTCCTTCCTGTGCTGAGGGCTCCAGAACTGCACACAGTATTCCAGGTGGGGTCTGAGGAGAGCAGAGTAAAGGGGCAGAATCCCTTCCCTTGCCCTGCTGCCCACACTGCTCTTGATGCAGCCCAGGACTCAGTTGCTGTCTGAACTGCATGTGCACACTGCAGGCTCATGTTGAGCTTTTCGTCAACCCAGACCCCCAGGTCCTTTTCCTCAGGGCTGCTCTCAGCCATTCACCACCCAGTCTGGATTTGTGCTTGGGATTGTGCCTACCCAGGTGCAGGACCTTACACTTGGCCTTGTTGAATTTCATGAGTTGGCCTGGACCCACCTCTCCAGGTCCCTCTGGATGGCATCAATGGTTCCTATTATCCCAATTAATGTAAAGCCTTCAGAGAGGGGCTACTGGATCAGACAGACAGGGTCACGTCAGGTCGTGCTGAAATTCTTACTTCTAGAATGATTCCCAGCCCTGATGGGTCACACAAAAGGTCTGCCTGGCTGCAGAGCTGGCTTCTGACAGCAACCAGTGACTGTAGCGTGAGGAAATGTGCTGCAGAAATTAGGGCAGTGCAGTTTCATTTTCCCCTGCATCTTATCATTGCCCTGGCTCCTCGTAAAGCCCTGGCTGCACAGCTTTCCCCCGTTGTTGATGTGGAGCAGTTCAGCTGAGGTGAACAGAGCAGTGCCAGCAGGAGTCCTGCAGCCCCTGCTTCACTGGGTAGCATCTTGGATCAAGAATAAAGCATTCTGCTCTAAGAAGCCCTAGCCCTCTGCTCTCCTGGGAGACTGAGCAGCCACTGGAATTTTCAGTGGAGTTTTCAGTCTGTCTTCTTTCCTCAGTGTCTGTAGGGTTCTTGTGAGTGAGACTGGCATTTGAGTTTGGTGTTCTTTTGTTGTTTGGGGTTTTTTTTTCAGCCCTTCCTACACTGAAAGCTTTTAAGCATAGTAGTAACTCCACCACACTCCTTTAGGAAAGACAAATATTACTGCACAGTAGGAAAAGCAGTGGAGGGAGACTGTGACTTGAAGGACTCAACATCGTGGCTGGTGTGAAAGAAACTCTCAGCATTGTTCAGAGGCTCTACCCCAAAGTGTTTTCTTGTTTTTATGGGGCCTGTTTATCTGACAATGATATTTTTAAGGTCTCAATACAGACACTTCCATTGTGTTTTGGTTTTGGACTACATGGAAAGCTTTTACCTTTTATGTCCAGCACTGCTGTCCCATGGCCTGTGGAATCCCTACGGAACATGAGAAACAGCCCTGAGACAGTCAGCATTTCATGTGGGGGGCTGAAGCAGCTATTGTCAGAGAAACAGAATGCCTAAATGGGGAAGAGAACGTCACTGTCACACCTCTGAGTGCTGTCTTCACTAGCAGGAGCAGTGTGCTTTTAGATGTGTTAACTCATCCCTGAAACATCCCTCTGTAAACACGGCCAGGTTTATTTTTAGTGTAATCGCTGGTCAAAGGGAGTCTTGGATCTCCTGCTCCTTCCCTGTTCTCCCCACTAGGATTCACCAGAGGTGCTTTTAACAGCTGAATTGTGAGTAGTGATTAGTGACAACTCTGTCACTGGGTTTTCTTCTCTCCCCCTCGTAGCACAGACATTGCCAGCTGACCTTGCTAACTTGTGTGTTTTCCTGCCTTGCATATCTGGACAACCTCCCTTCTGTCATGCTGGCTGGAGGCAGATACCTCCCAGTCTTCTGCAAGGTGGCAGAACTGTGACCCTGCAACCCCTCAATAGTGTTGGCTTGATGCTGAAAAGCCTCCAAACCCAGGCACCCTGTGTCTTTGCAGGTGGTTGTAGTCAGGAGGAGGTTGCTTTCTTCTCTCAGGCAACCAGCACCAGAACAAGAGGACACAGTCTCAAGCTATGCCAGGGGAAGTTTAGGCTGGAGGTGAGGAGAAAGTTCTTCACTGAGAGAGTCATTGACTGCTGGAATGGGCTGCCCAGGGAGGTGGTGGAGTCACCGTCCCTGGAGGTGTTCAAGGTGGGTTTGGAGGTGGCACTTGGTGCCATGGTCTAGTCTTGAGGTCTGTGGTGATGGGTTGGACTTGATGATCTTTGAGGTCTCTTCCAACCTTGGTGATACTGTGAGACTGTGATATCTCCCCTGCACAGCATGAGGTGAAGGGACCCTGGGACAGCGAGTGTTACATCTAGGGGAGGTGGTGTGGCAGGTTTGTCAGCTCTGTTCCTCCCTGCTTGTTCTGGGCTGCCTGCTGAAGTAGGTGAGCCAAAGCCCAGCTGGTGCTGTCCTGTGACCTGTGTGGCAGCCCATGTGTGTCCTTCCCAATGAAAACAGCTCTGGGTGGTTTTGGTCTCGCCCACTACAAATGGCCAAACAACCCCCAAAGTCTTTGGGATTGAAAGGTGTGACACAAAATGTTAATCTGGAATTCCTCCTTCTGGCTTTCATTCTTGTAGGATGTGCTGCATCACATGCACAAGCTCTTCTTTCTGAAGGCCTCCTTCTCTTTCTCCAACCTTCAAATACTCTTGTCTTGAGAGAAGAGCAGATCCTGGGGGTTTGGTGGTGGCAGGAGGAAGCCAGGGATCCTGAAAGCACCATATTCTGGGATGTGTGGTCTACTGCACTAGGACTGGCTTTGCTCTCTCTCACCTGAAGATCCCCCCTGCCAAGCAGCCTTTAGCTGAGTGATATGGACACTTGAATCCTCTCAGCCTGATGCATGTTACTGTTGTGCTGAGGCCATAGTGGGGTCTCAGACCCCTGTGAATGATGCAGCTCATCCCTTCTTGCCTGCATGTGCTGTGATTCACGGGGAAGTCCTGTCACTATCAGCACTTGATTGAGCAGGAACGTGAAGTCTAATCATTGCTGTTAGACTCAGATACTGCAGGCCCTGAAGACCAAGCTCTCTGAAGCCAACCTGTGGCTGCATCTGAGCTCATCAGTGCCCATATGTTCTGGGAAGGTTATTCCCAGCTCTGACGTGGGCTCTGAGTGTAATTCCCTGAACTCTTACCACAGGCATGGCAGGATGCAGGCTGACAGTGACCCTTTTCAATACCCCAGTACTCCTCCGTGTCTTCTCTCATGGTTTTATTTGTCAGTTTGCAGCTTATTGTGCCCTTGGTGGGAGGCAGGGGATGAGATTACAAGAGCATGCCTTTGCTCCAAGCTGATGAGATACCAGCAGCTCTGGTATGTGGTCCTGCCACAAACCAGAGCACAGTACCAGGCAAAACCAGGATCATCCTGTTCAACCATCTCAGCTTGGAGGTGAAGTAGTGAATGCATGGTGAGGTAGTGAATGCACAGTGTGCTGGAGCCTGTGTCCTTCACATGCATCTGTGTGCTCAGGGTGCACCCAGTTGGGTGCTGGTCTGTAGCTGGTAGGAGCTTTGCCTCAGATGAGGGGTGCTTTGTGGTTCTCACTGTGATGCTCCTGTGTGTTGAGGGTTTTAAAGTCCAGGATGCTCTTGCTGGGCAGTACAAACTCTCTGGCTACTTTATCCATCCCTTTCCCTGCACTGTTCTGAAGTATCTCATGTGGCTCAGCCCTACGAGGGCAGGCTTGTGGACAGAATCTCTACTGACTGTTTCCTGGAGGTGTTGGTGACCCAGTGAAGGTGCTGCTGATCCCCCTCATACTTCTGGGGGTTTGATGACAACTGAAATATCCACAACACGTGCTCTGGGCTTTAAACTGTGAGTGTAACCTGAAACCTCAGGAAAAGGTGATTTGCCTTGAAGGTGAATATTCTGGGAAGCAACTGTTTGGCTCTGCTCAAGGCAGTGGGGTCCTGTGAAAATGAACTGCATGGTGCGGGGAAGAGGCCAGTCTGAAAAGGATCCCACAGGGAAAAGCCTCCAAGAAGGGTTGAGATCTGCTTCTCCTCAAGCTGCTCAGTGATTGGTTTGCTCTAGGGACTAGCAGCCAGCTGGTGTGGAAGCAGCAAGGGATGGTTTGGTGCAAGGGACACAAGGAGAGGAGGGCATCCAGCATGTGGGGCACTATCATCCTCTGTGTGACATTTGCTCATCTCTATAACAAGCAACAGGCTCTGGGGAGCAGGGAGTAAGCAGGACACAAAAATAGTAAATGATTTGGAAAAGCAGTAAAGGCTTTAGCCGCTGTTTTCTCTGAAACAGGTGAAACTTGTCCAGTCAGCAGCTTTCAGGCTTCAGACAAGCCCTAGTTCATGCTGTCCCTTGCCTGGTAGGAGTGCCACACTGCATGGTGGCAGAAGAGGGTGATGTAGAAGGAAGTGATGAGCAACAGAGGAAAACAGAAGTAGGAAATGAGGTTTCACTAGCTGCTTTAACTACTGAGCAACTTCTAAGGAGTGGGAGCTTCTCAGCAAGCAGAATGCAGTGTAGGGGTGCAGCATGATCAAGTACAGGAGCAGCCAGGGCAAACATGAGCTGTTGCTCTGACCTGCTCTCTGCAACCCACTTGTGTGTGGCACTGTGGGATGTAGTCCTTGTGAGCATCTCTGAAAGCCTGCAGCACCTGCCCTGGCACCAGGGGTCAGGCAGGGGTGAGGTTTCCTTAGATCCTTCTCCCATTTATGCTGCTGACTTGCAGGTCTCACAGCTTCCCAAACAGGTCAGGACAGAGACATTTCTATGTTTATGCAGCAGGCAGCACGCTGTGGCTTCCATAGCCTCCTCAGTACTATTGTTAGACAAATAACTACTTACCAGCTCTGGAAGCTTGACCTGACACTTCTGTGGTGTTGTCACACAACAGCGGCATTAAATTGGATCAACTTGACAGGGATGGCGGCCAAACACTTTGATGCTAAAGGTTGCAGTAACCACTTTTATTTGCATGCCCTCAGAAGTGTGGTTTGCAGTGGGGCAGGGCAGTCGTCCCAGGGAGTGTATGCACTGCCCAAACCACCTGTCTGAAGGCAGAACAGAGAAGTCAGAACCTTGCTTTGGAAAGAGTTTCTGTTTGCGGAAGAGACTCTTTGTGCTCGCTAAAGTTTCAGCGGCGAGCAAATTCCAGTGTGTTATAATTTGGTTCTAAGTGTTTCCCTGGAAGCTGATGTGGCTCTTCTTGTCCTTCCCCCTCGCAGTGCTCCTCACAGCGGTGAACTGTTACAGTGTGAAGGCTGCTACTCGTGTTCAGGATGCCTTTGCTGCGGCAAAGCTGCTGGCGCTGGCTCTGATCATCATTCTTGGCTTCGTGCAGATTGCGAAGGGTGAGTATGCTTCGTTTTGCTTCTGAAGGTGGTGGAAGCCCATGAGTTCCTAACCTAAGTATTTCAGAAGTGCTTTACAAACTCCTGAGTTCTTGGGTGGTATTTTCAGCTCGTGTTTTGCAAAGGGCTGAGTGCTTTTATGCATTCCCTTCCTGAGGTTTCCCATTTGCCTTGCTCCAGTTATGGTGGATTTCGTACTGCTGGAACCCAGCATAGAGAATTTCAGATGGGTCTGGTTTGGAAGTGATCTTTAAAAGTCATCTAATCCAAGTCCCTTGCATTCAGCAGGGACATCTGCAACTAAAACAGGTTGCTGTGACCCCCTCAAACAACACGACCTGGAATGTTTCCAGGGGTGTCTCCCACCTCTTGGGGCAACTTGGGCTGGTGTCACACAACCCTTGGTCAGTAGGAAAAAATTCTTCCTTCTATCTAGTCTGAATCTCCCTCTTTTAGTTTAAAAATATCACAGAATCATAGAATGGTAAGGTTGGAAGGGACCTCAAGGGTCATCCAGTTCCAACCCCCTGCCATAGGCAGGGACACCTCCCACTAGTACAGCTCACTCAAGGCCTCCTCCAATCTGGCCTTGAACACCTCCAGGGAGGGAGCAGCCACGACCTCCCTGGGCAACCTGTTCCAGTGTCTCACCACCCTCACTGTAAAGAACTTCCTCCTAACATCCAGTCTAAATCTCCCCTCTGCCAGTTTAAACCCATTGCCCCTTGTCCTGTTGCTGCAGGACCTTGTAAATAATCCTTCCCCAGCCTTCCTGTAGGCCCCCTTCAGATACTGGAAGGCTACTATCAGGTCCCTTCGAAACCTTCTCTTCTCCAGGCTGCAGAGCCCCAACTCTCTCAGTCTGTCCTCATAGAAGAGCTGCTCCAGCCCTCTGATCATCTTTGTGGCCTCCTCTGGACCCGCTCCAACACTTCCATGTCCTTCCTGTGCTGAGGGCTCCAGAACTGCTCACAGTACTCCAGGTGGGGTCTGACAAGAGCAGGGTAAAATGGCAGAATCCCCTCCCTTGCCCTGCTGGCCACGCTGCTCTTGATGCAGCCTAGGACTCGGTTGCTGTCTGAGCTGCATGTGCACACTGCAGGCTCATGTTGAGCTTTTCATCAACCCAGACTCCAAGGTCCTTTTCCTCAGGGCTGCTCTCCAGCCCTCTCTTCTCCTGTCAGAACATGCCCTGATGAAAGTCTATCCCCAGCTTTCTTATTGGCCCTAAAACCTTTTCCACTTAACTTGATCACAACAGCCTCTCCCTTCGAGTTTGCAGCACTTCCACGTCCACAGGCAGTGAAAATTTGGGTGCTATGGCTCTTGGAAGCCTTTTCTATAACTGTTAGCTGGTCACGACCATTAGTTGCTGGAGCAGCATCTGTACATGCAAAGAAACCCCCAGTAGCTTTCATTCTTTCGGACTGCTCCAGTGCATTTCCCTTGCTCCTGCTTTGGATGTGGGAGAGCTTGGTCAAGCCCATGGGCTCATAGAGGGAAGCTGGGGTCAGGCAAGGCTGCAGAAGCTGCATGGTGAGCAGATAGTAGGGCTGTCAGCTGACAGTAGCACGCATGTTTCTCATCTGACACCAGGAAGGAAGATAAAAAAGGGAAGATAAAGCAAATTCTCTGGTAGTTTTGCTTGTTTTCTTCATGCACATCTAAAATCCTTTCAAACCTAGGGGGGGATTTTTTGTTCCAAACTCATCTGATGAACTAATCCACACAGATAAGCTTCTTTGTGTGAGTTTTAAGGGAATAAACTTTTCTTAAGGAACAGTAGAGGCCCTACTGGTAAAATATGGGTGAAAGTCTATAGATGTTCCCTCCAGTCTGTTCTGGGAAATCTGTTTGTGTGCACACATGGCTTGTTATAATTCCTGTCTCAACTCTGGGAGCCAGTGCTGTCTATGCAGAATTTCTTGCTTTATCAGAGGGTTTATTTTCTTCCAGCTCAGTGGTTACACTCAACAGGACCATTGTTTGAGGCTTATCACAAACTATACCTCCTCCTTCTTCATAACTCCCCAGGCTGCTTTGCTTAACTTTTTTCTCTCAGAAGGAAGAAGAAAAGTAACCATAAATCTCCGACAGTGCTGTAACATTTTACCAATAAGAGAACTTTACAGTTGCTGTTTTTGCTTGAAGGTAATAATCTTAATTTGCTTCTTCAGAATCTCCTTCCTTCCCTCTGTGCTCCTCTCCTGTCCTACTGTGGAGGGTGAATCACTTTCTACTGCAGTTCCTCATACAATATTTGGGAGACCTGGTTGTCTACAACTCCCTGAAATGAGGTTTGAGCCAGATGGGGTATGATCTCTTCTCCCAAGGAACAAGTGACAGGCCAGGAGGAAATGGCCCCCAGTTGCACCAAGGAAGATTTAGGCTGGACTGTTTCTTCCCTCAAAAGGGGAGGGTTGTCAAGGCCTAGACCAGGCTGCTCAGGTAGAGCTCCATCCCTGAAGGAATTTTGAAGCTGTGGAGATGTGATGCTAAGTGACATGGTTAAGTGGTGACCTGGTAGTGCTGCATTAAATGTTGGACTCAATGATCTTAAAGGTCTTCCAACCCAAATTGTTCAGTGATTCTACCTCAGACTCTTTTTGTAATGGCATTGACAAGAACCTTTTTAGCAGCCAGACCACTGGGTACTACAGCTTGTATTGTTGACTATTACCTCTTTACAATTCTCCTTTCTGTGCCCCATGCATACGAATTCCCTATTTCCATTGACTTAGGTCTGTAGGCAAGAATAGATTTCAGTCTATACTGAACCCATCTGCCTTCTGTGATGCCAGCTGCAAGGTTTTGATAGGTCTGGAGAGCTGCAGTTGTATGACTTCTGTGCTCCTTGCAGTAAATGTCATCTTCATATGACACTGAGTTTCCTGCTGAACCACCTGGCCTCTTCAGACAGACTGAAAGATAACAAGATCCAAAGCAACAGTTAGGTGATAACATCTGAAGGAAAAGACTTTTTCTTCCTGTCTGTGCACACAGCACCCAGCATAGAATGCTTCAGAGAGTGAACGTTAGGTTCTACAGAAGATGCTCCTCACAGAGATCACATTTACACTTTTGTCCTTAGTGTCACACAACTGCTTGTCTGAATTCCTCTTTTACCACACACTGCCTGGGGTTCTTTCTGTGCTCTAACATGGATTTTATTAATCTCCTTATGGAAGTTGCAAGCTCTCTGATAAGTCCCTAAGAATGCGCAAGCTCCTTTCATTTGCCCTTCCTCATACATCCAAGGAAGCTGCAAAATGTCCTTTATGTTATTTTGGATAACTTGATGTATCAGGAGTACATCAAGAAGCTGTCTTTTTCTTTCTTTTTTCCTTCAAGAAAAGCATGCTAGCATCACTTAACACATGCCAAAAATGGAAAAGCACTGCACTGTTCTGCATCCCCCTGAGGACAAGAAATGATGGGTGCAAGCTGTGAGGCAAGGGAATCTATTAGCAAAATGCTTAATTGTAAGGCAAACCTCAAGAAAGTTAACCACTGAAGTTGTTTCACTGGGGATTTACAAAAGCAGGTTAATGAACACCTCTGGGGAATGGCTTAGGTAAGTGGAACCTGCCCTGCATCAGGGGGATGTACATGGTGCACCTGGAGGCCACTGCGCCTGTGCTCTCTGGGGCTGTGCTGTGTGTCAGCAACGAAGCACTGAGCTGCTGGATCATTTCCAGGAGAAATACTACAGACTCAGTCTTCTAAAGTGCTGATACTTCTGAATGTGTGTGCTGGTTTGAGGCTAATTAGAATATTTTAATAGAGAAAATTACACTATAGGCTGTGAAAGGAAAACATCATGATGTCTACTGCACTCATAAGCTTGCTAAGAAAATTGTTTGGGAACAATAACCAAAACAATAGATAAGTCTCAGTCTCTCTCTGACTCTTGCTGGAGCAGGAGCTGCTGGGGCAATCTAGCAGCTTCTGGCTCTGGCTTCTCTGCTGATTAATCCTCACTAACCACTTTTCTTCTAACCCCCTTGGCCGATCTTCCTAATTCACCTTGCGCGTAAGGCATAACCTTGGGGTAAGGTACAGGGGTGGGGAGAAGGTGGAAGGGTGGTTGGGAGCCCCTCCTGGGGTCTCTGATTTCTGGGAGGGGAGTTGTGTTGCTGTATTACCTTTAACTTGTATATTTCTGTAAATATTCTGTCTATAGTGTATNCTACAACCTGTGTAGCCTCTGAGTAGATAGGTGATCCTGGGTCTCGTGCCTCACCACAGTCCCACGCCTTTACTCTGTGTGCCCTTGCTTTCTTTTATACCTGTTGGACAAAGAGGACTCTTACTGCTACCAGCTCAGTAAATTCACTCCCAGGCCAGCAGCCTGGGTGCAATCCATGCCAGGTGGGTTTGTGTGGGGCTGCAGTTTCAGCAATGAAGGGCTTGTGTGTTCCTGTGACAGCCTGGATAGTGCCTGAGCAGTGCCGATGAACTTCTTTAATGGTTACTGTCCCGTTGCTGCTTTATGTTTACAGTATCCATAAACAAAGGAGGAGCAGTAACCACAGTTTCTTGCTCAAATGTGGAAACCTCTGAGACTTCACAGAAATGTCTGACCTCCTGCCTTGGCTTTCCTTTTTATCCTTTCATTGGATTTTTTCATTCTTTTCAGAAGAGCAGGAACGTCTCAAGCAGGACAAAGAAATCTGTGGCAATATTAGCACACAGCACTTCCATGTGATCTTTCTGTGGACAGCTGGTTTACATCACTTCTTTCATGCAACTTCAAAAGGAGGGTAGAGGTTGGTTTCCTACTTAGCCTTCCAACTTCCTGAAAGTGCTGGACACACTTGGGAGGCAATGATTTTACTAATGCAAAGTTATATTTTTAAAGCCTTTTCCTCCAAAAAAGCTGTGCAGCTTTAAAAGTTCATTGTCCTGACCTTAGGGTTTTGGTGCTTAAAACAAGTGTGACCCTGAACTGTACACTCCACCAGCCTGTGGCACTTGAGTAAGCATAAAGAACTTAGGGCATAGACAAGCTCAGGATTTTTTCATTCCACGATTGTAAAAATCAGGCTTAGTTTTAGAATCATAGAATGGTAAGGTTGGAAGTGACCTCAAGCATCATCTAGTTCCAACCCCCTGCCATAGGCAGGGACACCTCCCACTAGTACAGCTCACTCAAGACCTCAGCCAACCTGACCTTGAACACCTCCAGGGAGGGAGCATCCACAACCTCCCTGGCCAACCTGTTCCAGTGTCTCACCACCCTCACTGCGAAGAACTTCCTCCTGACATCCAGTCTAAATCTTCCCTCTGCCAGTTCAAACCCATTGCCCCTTGTCCTGTCATTACAAGACCTTGTCAATAGTCCCTCCCCAGCCTTCCTGTAGGCCCCCTTCACATACTGGAAGGTTACTATCAGGTCTCCTGGAAACCTCCTCTTCTCCAGGCTGCAGAGCCCCAACTCTCTCAGCCTGTCCTCATAGAAGAGCTTCTGCTGTTTTCCCAGCTCTCACAAATGGCTTTCCTGGATATTTTGTTCTTGACCTGGTGAGCAGGGTGCCTGGGACTATGCATAAAAATGTCAATGCTTACCAATATCTGAAGGGCAAGTACCGAGAGAGTGGAGTCAGACTCTTGTCAGTGATAGCCAGCAAGAACACAAGGCACAGCGGTCACAGACTGGAACCCAGGAGGTTCCATCTGAACAGGAGGAGAAACTTCTTTGCTGTGAGGGTGCTGGAACCCTGGAGCAGGCTGCTCAGACAGGTTGTGGAGACTCCTTCTCTGGAGACATTCCAAATCCACCTGGACACTGTGATCCTGGGCAGGCTGCTGTGGGTGACCCTGTGGTGTTGGAGTTGATCCCCAGAGGCCCCTTCCAAGCCCCACCGTGCTGGAGTTCTGTGACTGTGACTAGATTGTGCAGGCAATTTGGATAGAGGCTGCATAGGTCCAAGGGGTATTTTCTGCACACAGAGGTCTGTGGCTGGGTCTGCAGCTGTACTCTTTGTATCCCATCACCCTGCACCTCACAGTGCCTTCAGAACTAGGCATGAAATGGTCACAAGCTGTGCTGATCTTTAAGGACACTCTCATGCTTTTTACGTGCGAGGAAATTCAGGAGAGGTTTTGGTGTAAAAAAAAAAATAAATAAATTACCCAAAACTCCTGATATCTCAGATATCTTCTTATCTGTTGTTGATGTGCTAAGGTTTCTTTAATATTTCTCTGCCCTTGGGCAGCTCTAGCAGTGAGGTGCTGTTCCTGGCTGCTGTGTATCTGGGGAGTGCTGCAGTGCTGGACTCCGGCTCTGACTCTGCCATTCCTCACCTCTTAAGTTCTGCTTAAAACAAAGCAAAAATAAAACAAACAAAAAACAAAAACAACAAGAAAAAAAACCCCAAAGAAACAAACAAAAAACCACCCAGGATTGGGCATTTGGAACTTTGGGAAATAGAATTTAGCACTCATTGTATTATTTTTATTGAACTTTCTTTTCTCCTCTTAATGCCTGATTTCTGATCTTGAATTTCTCATCTGTGGTGCCTCAAGTGCCTCTTTGATGGCAGCAGCAGCAACGTTATTATCTCTGACTCCCTTCATGGGCTTGTCAGAGAGCAGCAGAGTGGCATCTGCTGAACAAGCACGAGGTGAATTAAGGACAAAGCAGGCAGGTCTGTATCCAGACATTTGCTGTGTGGCATTTAGACTAGACAGAACTTTATTTTGATGGTGGGTTTTGTCTTTAAACGGATGTGTACAATGCCAGCCAGCACTGGCACCCCCCACCCAATACCGTATGCTTGTTGTTACAAGGTATTTAGAGGTGTAATTGTGGCTGGCAAATAGTCAGCTCCACACAGGAGAGTTTCTGAGAGGATTGGAATGAAGATTGAAACCTTCAGTCATTGGTGTGTGTTTAGCATGTCTGCGAAGCCTCCTAAAATTGTCATTGAGGTATACTGGGTATGAGACAGCATCTTGGTGCTGAGGGTGTGTGGGCACATCTGGGTCCTGCTTTCATTTATATTGTATCCATTTGTCCTTTGCTAGAAAACATCTCTTTGCTCTCTGCCTTTCTGAGGGTTATTTTGCTAGTTCCCTACCCAAATTTTTCTCTTTGGTTTTTTTTCTTCTGGAGAAAGACCTGAGGGAGGGAAAGTTTACTCACTCTTCCTTTCCTCCCACATTTTCTTCTCTGCTGCCAGAGGCAATGCCAGTTGAGTATCTTAAAGAGGTCCACTGAGTGGGCCCTGGAGTGAGACTTGGGGTGCTGAGGGGTTGAGCTTTGCAGGCAAGAAATGGAGAGGACAGAACTGTAAGCATAGGGAGGTCAGGACTGCTCTGGAGGGGTCCTGCTGACGGAGCAGGAGAACTTGATTTGTGGCTGGTAATTAAAATCTCAGGCTCCATCAGTTCACAGAGCACAGTGGCACATAAATATCCAGAGAAAACAAGAGTGACTCTAGTCTAGGTTTGTACCTACACTAAATCACACTCAGCCAGCCAGAGATGAATGAATACTTAGCACAGCTGAAGAAATTTGCCTGGAGTTTTACTTTGACTCATTTTCATCTTTCACGTCCATAAGGTGAACCCAAGAGTGAACCCAATCAGCAGGTCTGTGTTTAGTAGGAGTTTGGGTTTTTTAGCCACATCAGTGATGACCTGCTCTTGTGCTAACAGGGCATGAATGCAACAGTGCTTTTGTGCACCCTGTGTGGTGTTTAACACAGCAGGATAGTGGTCACCCTGCTGTCTGTGCTCAGAGGGAGCAACTCATCTGGAGTCCTGTGTGCAGTTCTGGAGCCCCCAGCACAGGAAGGACATGGAACTGTTGGAGCAGGTCCAGAGGAGGCCATGAAGATGCTCAGAGGGCTGTAGTAGCCCTGCTATGAGGACAGACTGAGAGAGTTTGGGCTCTGCAGCCTGCCGAAGAGAAGGCTTCAAGGGGACCTTAGAGTAGCCTTCCAGTATCTGAAGGGGGCCTACAGGAAGGCTGGGGAGGGACTATTGACAAGGTCTTGCAATGACAGGACAAGGGGCAATGGGTTTGAAGTGGCAGAGGGGAGATTTAGACTGGATGTTAGGAGGAAGTTCTTTGCAGTGAGGGTGGTGAGACACTGGCACAGGTTGCCCAGGGAGGTTGTGGCTGCTTCCTCACCTGGAGGTGTTCAAGGCCAGCTTGGAGGAGGCCTTGAGTGAGCTGTACTAGTGGGAGGTGTCCCTGCCTATGGCAGGGGGTTGGAACTAGATGATCTTTGAGGTCCTTTCAAACCTTACCATTCTATGATTCTAAAACTAAGCCTGATTTTTATAATCCTGGAATGAAAAAATCCTGAACTTGTCTATACTCTTAAGTTCTTTACACTACTCAAGTAAGTGCCACCATTCTATATTTCTATGACTGCCTCTAGGGCACAACCTAGGACACAAGACTTAGCTGATAGTGGAACTGTAGGTGTCTTGAGAGGAGTTTGGAGGTCGAAGCCAAACCCAATGGGCATCCACTCAGCCAGCCCATGACTAACTCACACTGCAGATCCTCTTTGGCAGAGAAGAGGCAAAGCCTCTGGATAGCAAACGTCCCTCAGGCTTTCAATGTGTCCCTGCATGTTGAGACTGAGGCTTGTGCAAAAAAGGACAGCAAGAAAAGCTTGCCCTGCAGCTGCCCATGCTGTTTCTTGTTATTCTGGCATTCACAAATGCCACCATAATATGATTTTCCAGCAGTGAGCTTTGAAGGCAAGTTCCTGTGCTTCCCTTACCCTCTCGTTCGCGGAGCACACGGGGAGTGGGAGACTGCGCCAAAGGAGAGCACGAACAAGGAAGCTGGGAAAACTGCCAGCATCCTGCACCTCTAAATCACATCAGCCACATGTTGAAGATTAATCAGACACCTCAACGCTGGCGGCTTGATAGAACACAATTATGTTTTATGGGCCTCTTGCTCTCTAATCTTGGGTGGTTGTTGCAGCCAAAGGTGGATGCAGATGCTGAGGCCAGGTGGGCATGGCAGAGGAGTGTGCTATGCAGCTTGCCTGCTCTGGTTGGGAGTCAGCAGCAGTTCAGTTCTGCTCAGACAATTTTTTTCTTGCCCTCTCTGCCCAGAATTGTTTTCTGGCAATTACAGATTCAAGGAGAGAGTTCAGCTTGGTGGGGCTTTTGCGCTTTGCAAGTGTGAGCTTTACCTGTCCAAAAATAAATGTAATGCATTTAATAAAGGCAGAAAGCCCACCCAAAATACAGAGGCAGTTGGTCAGTGACCTGTGCTTGTTATGGTCACTGTGTGCACATGCTGGCCTCCAGTGATGATGGGAACTGTTGTGTGTTTAACATTGGGTATGGAGGCTCCTGGCTGTGTTAACTCTTCAGGATGCAGATGTGCCTTGACATCTGAAAAGCTGCTTTAGCTGCAGAGTGGTGGACTGTAGTACAGACACTTTGGCACTATTCTGAACGAACTGCCAAATGCTAAGCTAGATAAAGGTATGTGCCTTGCACTGGAAGCTGAGGAGCACATCTCAGACCTACTGCTGTGGGCTGAGTGGTTATAAGGCAGCTGACATTGGAGGTTCTGTTGGCTTCTCGTTTTCCCAAGTGCAGCTATCCCAGCAATGCAGACATTTAACTAGAGAGCAGTTAATACTTTGGATCTCATTTTTCCAAAGCCTTTGGCTGCAGCAGAAGTAGTGGTTCATGCCTAAAGTGTATCAGTGTAGCTCTGTGTGTGTTCATGTGCTTCTGATTGTGTTTTATATTGTAATCCTTTCCCACAGCCTTCAATTGAAGTTAATGGCCTGGCCTGTGATGTTCAAGGTGTGGGTGATAGGCAGGAGGATCTGCTTTCCCTGAATATTCTTGGCTCTCCTGCATGTCAGGTAGCTTGGCTCTGCTTTTCCTTTCCAGAGAATTCAGGCAGCTCATTCTTTGTTATTCTCAACCACAAGCTCCTATGGGTGCAGATTGAATGTGATATGCAGATATGGAATGGAAAAAGGAGCTTGTGGAAGTGGCTGGAAACCCCCTGGGTGGTTTGTTTACGGTTTGCACTTTTGCTTTTGCTCTGCATAGACAGAGACATACAAGGGGACATTTAGGAAACATCTTAGAATCATAGCATTTTATGGTTGGAAAAGACCTCCAGGGTCATAGAGTCCAACTGTTGACCTAACACTAGCATGGCCATTAAACCATGTCCCAGAGTGCCATGTCTACACATTTGGAACACCCTCAGGGACAGTGGCTCCTCTACTTCTCTGGGCATCCTATTCCAATGCCTGAAAACACCTTTCCATGGTGTGCTAAAGGTCATCCAGGGTCTTTTCATCCAGGTCTCAGTGCTGCCTCTGTGCTTTCTGTATTGCTGTAGGGCTCACATGGTTTTGATATCTGCTGCTTCTGTTTCTCTTTCTTTCTTTCTGTTCAGCAAACATTATGCTGCAGACACAGAGTTGGTGAGAATTGAAAGGTGTTTGCTCAGGAGGAGAGTGAAAAGATGTATGATGATACCAGCATGATGCAGAGGAGTTGGGAAGGGTCTCTGTGGCCCAAGTAGCATCCTGGTGGATGACTGCAAAAGGAGAGGTTGTGAAGTTTGAGTAGTGTGAGTAGAGTGGAGCGAATACAGGAGCCCAGAACCTTGGTTTCACCTCAGGGGAGAAGTAATATTCTTTGTAAACACTCATGACAGAACTTCCCAGCACTGGGAGAAGAGCTTGTCCAGAAAACAGAAGGAAGTACTTGAAATGAGAGGATGTGTCATAGCCTGCCCTCAGCCACTGCTGCAAATTGTGACTAACCCCAGAGCTCCAGCTCCTCCCTGGATGCCCTCTCATTTCTGCCATGGTTCCACTGTTGTCTTTCAGACTCATCTGCTATTGGACCCAAGTTTCATAGCTGCTGCTCAGAACAGCAGTGATGGTGATCAGAGATGAGCAAAGAGGTTTTGTGGCTGCCAAGTGTGACTTTCTAGGGGTGCCACAAGCTGCTGAGATGTTCTCCTAACGCTGGTCCCTGTGTGTTTCTTGCTGCCTTGTTTTTCTGACCTAGTTGATTCAATTCCCACTGCTTTTCTCAGGAAATGGCTCAACAGCTGAGTGGATCTTCTCCTCTGGGGTTTTTCATGTATACAGCACATTTCTCCCTGGCTTGGTTTCCTCTATGAGCAAGATGTGCTGAGGATCATTCCCCCCCGCCCTGCCGTTCTCTTGCTGAGCTCTCTAGATGGCTGTGTTCCCTCTCCTCACTGTTTAGGCAAGTTAAAAATATTTAATTATCATTAAATGCTTTCTGCAAGAGAAGATTGTTGTGCTGTTAAAACTGGACTGGACATGATTGGGGAGCAAATGAACATTTTCAAAGGAAGGGTCTGAACATGCAGCACATGGACCAGGGGAAGGTCCCTCCTGCAGGAAGGCCCCAGGTGACCCATCACTCACTGGCACAATTACCAGAGTCTTGGCAGCTGGCAAGATCAGCAAATGGGGTTTATGTCAGAGCTTGTTATCTTAATTTGGTTAATTGTAGAGCAGAGTGCAGTGGAACAGCCAGTTCAAACCAGGCTTCAGTTCGTTGGGATTGCTGGGCATGGGCAGGGCATCGCCTAGAGAGCAGCTGCATTGGGCTGGGGAGGATGGGGGAGTTGGGAAGGTGAGCAGAGAATGGTCCTTAGAGACCTCTTACTCTATGGGAACAGTCAAGGTTGAGCTTGGCAACCTCCCTGGCCGAATTCTAACCCCAGATTTGATGCAAAGTCTTGGAATTCAGACCTCCAAGAGGCTGGAAGTGCAGTTGAGGTTTGAAAGATGCAGTCTGGAGCTAGGTTTCCCAACTCCATTTTGAACAGCAGGCCCTAAAGAAGAGTTTGTATTAGAGGAAAGAGGTAAGAATGAGCTGAGCCATCTGCCCAGTATCCCCAGTCCTCCAGCTGGGGCCAATAGCAAGCATTAGTGGGTAAGTGTAAGAATAGGAGGGACAGGTGGTGCTTCCTGGACACGTTGATAGAAGAGCACTGTGGTAACGCTGGGGGGAGGACAGCTGCTCTGCTTAGATGTCATCCTTGGGGTGTGCTTGGTAAGGAGCCCAGGCTTCTTTCCTGCAACCAGGAAGTGATAAAGCATGAAAGAAGCAAATGTTGTGGCAAAAGGGCATTGTGTGGTCACTTGAGAATGTGATCTTGTCCCCCTGGAGTGGGAAGAGAGAGATCTCTGCTCCTCTGGTTATTTAATCATGTTCTGATGCGTTGCTACACCCATTCCACTGTGGAAGCAAAGATGTGAAGTTCATCAACTTGCTGCAAGTTTTTGGAGGGCTACAGCTTTTGCTGAGTGAGGCAGGGAGAGGGCAGTGAGGTGTCAGCTCCTCCAGGAGAACAAAAAAAAACCCTTTCTTCTTACCAAGTCTCCTCTCTTGGCTGCCTTCACCCTGCCATGCCACTCCTTTGCCTGTGGCTGCATTGTGGTGCTTCAAAGAGATGGGTTAGGTGCGTGCCTTGGCGGGTGCAGGGAAGAAGTGTGTGAGTAATTAGTTCTGTCCCACCCATCCCGCCATCCATCCACCGCTCCTGCCCACCCACAGAGAAGTGAAATGCCAGCCTTTAATTCCTTAGTTGGAGTGCTGGTCCCATAGCAATCTCTCTTCCCTCCTCTTTACTCTTGTGTCCTGGCGGGCAGCAGTCCTGACACACAGCCAAAGTGTCTCTACAGCCCAGCAAGCCACCAAATTAGGCTCAGGCCCTCCTTGCCTGGAGGCTGAAGATGCCCCTGCTTCCCAAGTGGGTGGCACATCCTGGCTTCAGGCATATGGTTTCAGTCTGGGGACCACTGATGCTCTCCTGGCCAGCTGGGTGGTGGTTGGCAGCTCAGCCCTTCCTTTGCAGTCACCAGAACACAGTTTCTTTGTGAGGTTTGGGAAGGCACAGATTCCTCAGCACAAGGAACATTTGGCTTGAGAGCTTTTTCTCTGTGACAGACGTAAAGAGGCTTTTGGTGAAACCTGGTGTCCAGCTGTGGACAAGAAATGGAAGTGTGAGGATGCTGCTTGTGCCTTGTCTGCTCCCAGGTCTCAGCATCCTCCTGACATGCTGAAGATGGATCACCATCTTCAGCCCCAGTGGGAACCAGGCTGCTGGCAGAGCACAAGCAGACCTTTGAGAATGTCCTAAGGGGTGTTTGAAATGCCTGGGGAGCTCTCCCAGTCTGTGCTGTTCCTGTAGCTAACTGTGGTCACTGTTAACAAAAACTGTATCTCACTCCCATAACAAGACCTGGAGAGGACTGGACTGGTAATTATTCAGGAGAGACAGAAAATAAACTCAGGAAAGCTGAGCCCAAGGGATCCAGCAGAATGTGATACGGTGCACACCCACCTTCTGCTCAGTCTTTTTATTCACAGCCTGGCCAGGGCATTAGTGCTAAGATTATATGACTGAAACCATAAGCCAGGAATTAGGGTTCAACTCACAGCTTTAGATTGGTCTCTTTGCATTTCCTTATGCTCCAAGGTGTATTTTCTAACAATTGGTGGGCTTTACTAAGGAGGTTCACTGGCTGAAGGGGCATTAAATCAACCAGCATATCCCAAGGTGGGTTCAGAAGAAACTTCCCTAGTGCAAGGGGCTGTTAGGAGAGGGGCAAGGCAACAGCAGTAGAAAACTGCAATCTGCAGTGGGCTCAGGACAAGCAGAGCCTTGGAAAATTGATATTTCCTGATGTGGTTGCACAGCTGCTGTTGTGCTGTGGTGGCCCTGGCTGTTTTGCAGCTCACACCCACAGCTTCTCTTTGTCAATGGGAGAGCAACCAAGAAAAGAAAAAGGTAGTTTTGATTTTCTAGGTAGTATGGGGAGCAGAGAGCATCTTGGATGCAGTGTTAGGGAATCTCTTTTTGTCCTGATTAGGAATTAGGGGGAGAGAAAGGTAGTGAAGGGAGCAATGCCCAGGATAGAAAGAATGGACATAGAGCTGGAGGGGCAGGTAGAGCAAGCAGGAGTAGGAATAAAGGATGTGAAGGGAACAATATCCAGGATGGAGATAGAGAGTGAAAGACAAGCTGTAGCTCTCCCACATGCACAGGGCAGCTCTGTGTTACTGACACACATTTGGAGCAGTCCGTTGCAAGGAGGCCCCTGTGAATGCAAACTGCACAGGTAGATCAATACTGCCATCAGGAAAGCCTTGGGGGCCTTTTGCATCCATATTTGTTACTCAGCCCCTGCAGAAGTGGCTTTTGGTGGCGCAGGGGAGTGAAAGTTTCCAGTGTGAGGCTGGAGGAGGCCATCCAGAGGAAAAGTGCCTGGTGTGCTAGCGCCCTTTCCCCGTGCAGGTCCTGGGTCCCTTGTGCTGAGAGCTGAAGGGTTAAGCTGCAGGCCCTGCTGACTGCCATGTGATGCAGCTGCTGGGCGATTAATGAAGGTCTGTGCCCTAAGAACAATCACATGGGCCTCCCCCGGGCTCCCTGCGTGCAAACGTGCCCTGCTCAATCCTGACTGCTCCCCGCTTCCGTCCGCACCGAGGGGAGCGCTGGGTCCGGGCAGGGCAATGTGGCTCCACCATCCCAGGCCTGCACCCAGGCTCCACATCAAAAGGCAGGGAACAAAACAACGGCAGAGCATTTTAAAGCAAAATAAATAAAGCCTTGGCTGCTCAGGGTGAGCTCTTACCCAAGGTACAATCGAGTGCTCTATTTATGGCTTTCCAGTTCAAAAGCAGATACATAACAGGAACTGTGGATATTCAAGACCTAGAGAAACTAACTTCTGGTATTCCATCCCCAAAGAACCTGACTTCCCACAATCAAAGGGATTGCCATAACCCTCTGCTTTATCAGGTGGCTGGTGGGACCAGAGGAAATCCTTGGTTTCTGCTTTACTGGGTGGCTGGTGGAAGTGGAGGAAATCCTGGGTTTTTATCGAGTGAAAGCAGCTTTCAGCTGAGAGGACAATGTGACAACATCTGTTTGCGTAGCATCTTCCAGCAGGAAGGTGTCTAGAACGTTTTCTTCACAGGGTGGTATCTGGGAGTTCACCTCAGTGATAGCAGGTTGAAGTGTGAGAAAGTCTCCCAGCCCTCAGTGTCTACCAATTGCTTGGGACAAGTACATTTGGGGCTGGCAATTTGGTGCATTGCTCCAGGTGAATTAGACACTGGGACCCTGGAGCAGTCAGCTCAACAGAAACACACACATGTTCTCCAGCACCACCCCAACAGCATCAGCACAATCACTGTCCAAAGAGCAGCTTTGGCCTCCAGGTTTCTCTGTTTCAACACCCTCAAAAGGCCCTTTGGGGTTCCTGGTCCATCTACATCAGCCCTGTCTCGGTTTTGTTTTCTGCAGGCGATGTGTCCAACCTGACTCCTCAGCACTCCTTCGAAGGCACAAAAGTTGATGTGGGGAACATCGTGTTAGCTCTGTACAGTGGTCTCTTTGCCTATGGAGGATGGTAAGGTGCAACTTTCTTGTTTTCTGTGCTGAATAGTGTACCCCATTCTATTCATCCCCAGGGCTGTGTTTGCAGGCAGAGTGTGGTCTGAGGTTTCCTGTCTTTTTTGTAAGTCACACTTAGAATCATAGAATGGTAAGGTTGGAAGGCCCCTCAAGGATCATCTAGTCCCACCTCCCTGCCATAGGCAGGGACCCCTCCCACTAGTACAGCTCACTCAAGGCCTCCTTCAACCTGGCCTTCAACACCTCCAGGGAGGGAGCAGCCACAACCTCCCTGGGCAACCTGTGCCAGTGTCTCACCACCCTCACTGTAAAGAACTTCCTCCTAACATCCAGTCTAAATCTCCCCTCTGCCAGTTTAAACCCATTGCCCCTTGTCTTGTCATTGCAAGACCTTGTCAGTAGTCCCTCCCCAGCCTTCCTGTAGGCTCCCTTCAGATACTGGAAGGCTCCTACAAGGTCTCCTTGAAGCCTTCTCTTCTCCAGGCTGCAGAGCCCCAACTCTCTCAGCCTGTCCTCACAGCAGAGTTGCTGCAGCCCTCTGAGCATCTTCATGGCCTCCTCTGGACCCACTCCAGCACTTCCCTGTCCTTCCTGTGCTGGGGGCTCCAGAACTGCACACAAAAGAGTGTTTCCTTTATTGCAGGGGCTGTCCAGAATTAACCCCATTTCCAGCCAGGATGCAGAAGCACACAGAAGTGGAGGAGGTCATGTGGTTTAGAAGAGGCAGCAGATGATGGGTGATGATGCGCCATGGTGCTTGGTGCATCTCCTAGATGTGTTAGGAGAAAGCAGTAGGGTGGGTTTGGCTAGCAGAAAAAAAGAAGTGCTGCATGCCAGCAGATTACTCGGAGCACCAAACCGAAGCCCCTGGAGGTCTTTTTATCAGGCTCTTTGAGCATTTGCAAGTACCAGGAACCTGCTCAATTTGTTATGAGAAAAAGGCCACTTATAGCCACCCTCATCACCTGGAGGGGTGTTTCTGTCACTCCTGGGTCCAGCTCTTCTCCTCTTGGAGGGGAGCTTGCAGCATGGTGTGCTGGATCCACCAGCACCGTCCAGGACTTGTGCTTTGCGGGTCTTGTGCTGTAGAGCTTAAATTAAACATCAGCCATCATGAGTTCTGCCACAAGTGTCAGTCTGCCCTGCAGAGGAGTGAGATAGGGACATAGAATAGTTTAGGTTGGAAGGGACATTAAATATAATAGATATTAAATATCATAGAATATCATAGGGACCTCAAAGATCATCCAGTTCCAACCCGCTGACATAGGCAGCGACACCTCCCACTAGAGCAGGTTGCTCAAGACCTCATCCAACCTAGTCTTGAACACCTCCAGAGAGGGAGCAGCCACAACCTCCCTGGCCAACCTGTGCCAGTGTTTCACTACCCTTATTGTGAAGAACTTCTTTCTAACATCCAGTCTAAATCTCCCCTCTGCCAGTTTAAGCCCATTGCCCCTTGTCCTGTCTTTACAAGATCTTGTAAACAGTCCCTCCCCAGCGCTCCTCTAGGCCCTCTTCAGATACTGGAAGGCTCCTACAAGGTCTCCTGGAAACCTTCTCTTCTCCAGGCTGCAGAACCCCAATTCTCTCAGCCTGTCCTCATAAGAATGCTGCTGCAGCCCTCTGTGCATCTTCATGGCCTCCTCTGGACCCACTCCAACAGTTTCCTGTCCTTCCTGTGCTGGGGGCTCCAGAACTGCACACAAAAGAGTGTTTCCTTTATTTCAGGGGCTAACCAGAATTAACCAATCTGCTTTTAAATTGCAGGAATTACTTGAATTTTGTTACAGAAGAGATGATCAATCCCTACAGGTAGGTGTGTGTCCTGTGGTAGCTTCCTTGGGAGGAAACTTGTTGTCCTTGGGAAGTCCTTTCCTGGGGTGTGTACCAGGAGTTGCTAATCAACCCAGAATCCAAGGTCTTTTTCTGGGGAAGTAGAAAATGAGATTAAATAATGACATTGTTCCTCCCTGGAATGGGGAGAGAGGTGTAACAATCTCTAGATGAGCAGGGCTGCTGCTGGCACTGCTTTGCTGAACTGATCCTCTCAGTGTTGTTGGGAAGTGCTGCTTCCTTGGCAGGGAACCTCTCTCCCTCTGAGGTGAGACAGAAGCACTTAGAGCTTTTATTTCTATCTTGTGTAAGCTCTCCCAAGAGAACTTGTGCATACATACGTTTGTTGTGTCCTCTTCCTCTTCTGTTGAGCAGTAGTCACTCTCTGCACCACTGGAGCCTTTCAGGGTTATGCAGAGGAGCTGGTGAGATGGTCCAAAGCAGGATGTAGCTGAGAAGCCTTTTTTTTGCTCATAGGGAAGGAGCCTCTAAGGCACTCTCAGTGTGAGGTTCAGGGTCACTTGTGCAAGAACCTGTTGCTGGCTGACTCTGGCAGTGGTTAATGCCTGCTGGGAAGCACAAGACTTGAGATGCCCTTTCCTTGACAGACAGAGTTCTGTAAAAGGGGGGCTGCAGTTTGCAATTATTTTCGTGTCTTCTGAATGCAGTCATGGTATTTGACTCTCTCCTCCTGTGGCTTTGAGCTCCACTAGACCAATTATACATGGCATCAAACAGGGTTTCCTTTTTCAGTTCCCATTTGCAAATGAAGTTAGACTGTTTGGAAAGGCAAATTCATCCCAATGCAGCCTTGTCTTTGCAGAACCACTCAGCCTGTGTCCAAACTCATTTTTTTCTGGTGTTTCATCAGTTCAGCCAGCTGCACAGAGTGACAGCCTAAAAACTGCCCAATAAATCCTTGAGCTTTCCATCTTCCACAACAAACCCAGCAACACAAATGCTTTTCACAGAATCTCAGCATGTTGGGGGCTGGAAAGGGACCTCTGCAAATCATCTAACCCAACCCTCCTGCTAAAACAGGGTCACCCACAGCAGGTTGCCCAGGATCTTTTCCAGGTGGGTTTTGAAAGTCTGCAGAGAAGGGGACTCCACAACCTCTCTGGGCAGCTTGCTTCAGGGGTTTTGGTACCCTCACAGCAAAGAATCTTCTCCTTACATTCGTATGGAACCTCACAGGTTCCAGTGCCCCTTGTCCTGTCACTGGGCACCCTTGGGAAGAATCTGGCCCCATCCTCTTGCACACACACCACCACCCCCACACACCCTTTAGCATTTGCTGAGCATTGATCAGATCCCTTCTCAGGCTAAGCAGCCCCAGGTCTCTCAGCCTTTTTTTCTCACAGAGATGCTCCAGGCCCCTCAGCATCGCCTCCACTAGACTCTGCAGTAGTTCCCTGTCTCTCTTCAACTGGGGAGCCCAGAAGTGGACACAGTTCTCCATATATGGCCTCACCAGGGCAGGACAGAGGGGCAGAAGGACCTCCCTCAATCTGCTGGCCACCCTCTTCATACCTCCCAGGAGACCATTTGCCTTCTTGCCCCAAGGGCACATTGCTGATTCACAGACAACTTGGTGTCCACCAGCCCTCCCAGGTCGTTTTCCACATATCTGTTTTCCAGTAGGCTATCTCCTCACCTGTTCCCCTTCTACTTTGCCCAGTAGAGAATAAACACCTCCCTGGAAGTGTTCAAAAACCATGTAGACATGGCACTTCAGGATGTGGTTTAGTGGCCGTGGTGGTGCCGGGTGGGACAGTAGGGCTTGATGATCTCCGAGGTCTTTCCCAAGCTTGTTCTGTGCATACCTGTGCCAGCCCACTGGCTAGTAAGAGGCATGGGGATAATTTTTAATTAATTGCAGTGGTCTTGGCTTAATGCTCATTCAGCCAGCCAGGACCACTCCATGCAGAATGTCCCTTCTGCCATAATCCTTCACTCTACATCTGTCAGCCTCCAGGCTGCGTCCGTCTGGGCATATTCTTCTCTGCTAGGGGGGCAGAGGAAACTAAGCGCCAAAGAATGCTTCAAACCAGCTTTGAGTGAGAACAGGAGGGCTGCAGGAGGATCTCTCTTATAATTGTATCTCTTCTCCCTAGAAACCTGCCTCTGGCTATCATCATCTCACTACCTGTGGTCACCTTGGTTTATGTGCTGACAAACCTGGCTTACTTCACGACCCTGTCGACCGAGCAGATGCTGACGTCCGAAGCCGTGGCCGTGGTAAGAGCAAAGCTGTTCTGATGTGACTCATCTGATCTCTGGGGCTGGTTCAATCAGGTTTGGAGTCTCTGCATGCACCTTCCTAGTTTGTTCTGGTCACAGCTGCTTACAAAACCAAAAACCTGATGTTTTACAGGAGATAAAGAGCAACTGTGATGGGAGGAGGGAGGAACAGCCATGTGGGATTGCCCACAGACAGCAATAAGGATGAGCAGTGCTCACTGGCTTCATAATACTCCTAAATATTCAAGGTTGCTGCTGACCTCCTGACTTCTCCTCAGTCACCAGAGCATGGTATTAATGGAAAAAGGTCATTCAGTTAGTACTGAACCAGATCCTTCTCACTCTGTAGCTTCCTCCTTTTAATCAAGAGAAGGAAAACAATACTCCTGTTAATTAAAATGACACTGCAGGCAGAAATCCTGATGGCTTCAGAGCTGAGCAGTGTGGTGTGACCCTGCAAAAGCTGAGTGTGACCAGGATTGTGTAGTGCTTCAAGGGGGAACTGCCAGTCCAGGGTAAGATGGTCAGGGCCATTCAGGTGGCAGTGCTTTGGGTTAGTACCAAGTCTCTGCTCCAGCCTGCATCTACACAGTGCTAGACTACCAGAATCATAGAATTACTAAGATTAGAAAAGACCTTTAAGATCATCAAGTCCAGCCATCAACCCAACACTATCATGGCCACTAAACCATGTTCCAAAGTGGCAAGCCTGCAGGTTTTCTGAACACCTCCACTCATGGATACCAGCCTGTGCTGCATCACTCTGGCTGTGTGCCTTTATAAGCCTGGAAATCAATGTGACAGTCTTGGCTCAAAACTGCAGAGAAACTGCAATTTGTCATAACCCTTGCCCAGGTCCAGGTCACTGCCTTGCTATAGGGCTGTGTCCCAGCTCCTTGCTCAGCAACTGGCAGTAGATGTGTGTCTGAATAGTTTTTGGTCCACTGCAAAAAGGACTTTGGGGTGCTGAAGTATGGCCAAGGAAGAGCTTTGAAGCTGGTGAAGGATCTAGAGAGGTCTTGTGAGGAGCAGCTGAGGGAACTGGGGTTGTTCAACCTGGAGAAAAGGAGGATGAGGGGAGACCTTCTGTCTCTCTACAATGCCCTGAAGGGAGGTTGGAGCCAGTTGGGGGTTGGTCTTTCCTTCCAAGGAGCAAGAGACAGGACAAGAGGAAATGGCCTCAAGTTTATCCCCAGGGGAGGTTTAGGTTTGACTTGAGGAACAATTTCTTCCCCTTGAGGGTTGTCAAGATGTGCACCAGGCTGCCCAGGGCAATGGGGGAGTCTCCATCCTTGAAGGAGTTTCAAAGCCATGGAGATGTGGTGCAGAGGGACCTGGTTTAATGGTGACCTGGCAGTGCTGGGTTAACAGTTGGACTTCATGATTCCAACAGTCTCTTCCAAAAATTCTATGATGCTGTGAATCTCTTTGCAGTTTCTGTTTGCTCCTGAAGCGTTTTGGATTGCTGCTCCAATAAACATCGTGTCCTGACCCTGAGGGGTGCTTTTGCAATTCCACAATGTGGTTTTTGAGGAAGGAGAAGCAGCAAATGGCAATATGGAAAACTCTATGGCAGCTCCAGCACTAAGCCATGGCACTTGTTCAGAATGTCTACCAACGCTAACTCTTTGTAGGTAGCTCTGAGTGCTTTTGGACGTTTAGGGTGTGAAACATCTGTCTTGTTGCTCCTCATGTAGGACTTTGGGAACTATCACCTTGGTGTCATGTCCTGGATCATTCCTGTCTTTGTTGGCTTGTCATGCTTTGGATCTGTTAATGGATCTCTCTTCACTTCTTCCCGGTAGGTTTTCTTGCACAATGTTGTGGGGTTTGTTTACAAGTCCTGCTTAATGCTCTGCCTTTGGAACTGTCCTCCAAGGAGTGCCTGTGGGTAGACACAAAGTCTAAAGGGTCTGGAGGCCATGTGGGGAATGCAGGGGAAAAAAAAAAAAAAGGACTTGAAAACTGTATCCAGTTTAAAGGAAAACCTTTCAGTGGTCTTAATCTTCTCTTCCTCAGGCAAAGTCCTGCTGAAGTTATTAGAACATAAACAAACACAGGCTTAGGGCTCACTGATTGATGTTGCCTGAGAAAGTGGCTTTAATGAAAAGCAGAAGCTTATGAAACTTCAGGGTTGAGAATTCCTCCAGAGAGGGGAGAAAGGACAGGGCAGGACAAGGATTGAGATGGTTCCAATGCTGTGACACATATCTCCAGGGCTGTCTAGGGAAAAATCACTTAATTGCTTTCTCTGGCAAGAAAGATCAAGTTCATCTTGTCTTGCATTCTCTGATGGTCTCCAGCCTTCCTCCTGAGACAGGGACTTTCCACTCTGTGTGTGCAGCACACCCCATGTCGGGCTCTGATCCTGGAGAGCCCTGCTGCTGAACTCCACGGGCTAGCAGAAGGGCAGAGCTGGCATCATGCATGTCACTGCCGAGGAGGAGAACCTTGCGCCAAGCCTGCCTGTTTCTGTCCTGCTGCCTCAGCGCTCTCCAGGCTGAGCTTTGGCTGCCCCCACTTGTGTTGTGCTGAAGACACAGAGATTAAAGGTTGAGGAGGTGATAACTGCTCTGTCTCCCTTACCTCAGGCTGTTCTTCGTGGGATCCCGAGAAGGACACTTGCCCTCAATCCTGTCTATGATTCACCCCAGGCTTCTCACGCCCATGCCATCCCTCGTTTTCACGGTAAGGACCTGGGTCTGTGGTGATGAGAAAGTGGCTTTAATGAAAAGCAGAAACTTAGGAAACTTCATGGTTGAGAATTCCTCCAGAAAGGGAAGAAAGGACAGGAAAGGACTCACCTGCTACTGAGAAATGGATTGTGAGTGGTTGGAGTGGGGCCACCTCCGGGCACAGCCATCCCTGCATGCAGCCACAGGAGAGAAGAGACCCTTCTGTTCCTTAGCACATCCTCATATTCCGCTTGTGCTTTGAAATCACCCCAGGCACCAATTAACAATAACTTAAATGAGTGAAAAATAATCAACCTGATTCTTTCCCTGGCTGATAGCTCAAAAATGCCTGGATTTATTTCCCTGGAGGTGTTCAAAAAACATGTAGACACGGCACTCTGGGACATGGTTTAATGGCCATGCTGGTGTTAGGTCAACAGCTGGGCTTGATGATCTTCCAGGTCTTTTCCAACCCAAACAGTTCTATGGTTCTATAGTGCTGCAACCTACATGGTTTCACCTTCTGCCTTTGCTAATGTTTGTTTGTTTTCCTCTGGTTGCAGTGCATCATGACCCTGCTTTATGCTTTCTCCAACAACATTTTCTCAGTCATCAACTTCTTCAGCTTCTTCAACTGGCTATGTGTGGCTCTGGCCATCATCGGCATGATGTGGCTGCGTTACAAGAAGCCAGAGCTGGAAAGGCCCATCAAGGTGAGAACAATGTGGTAACTGCATAGTGGGTTCTCCTTGAGTCCCTTCTCAGAACCAGAGGGTTCAATAAGTGTGGCTGCTTGTCCTGTATGAGAGAAGGACTGGGATTGCAATCGTGCAGGGTAAATGTTGTGCTGGAGCTCACGCACGTGTCCCTGCTGTACCTGTGTGAAATCTGCTGGATGAGAATCGGTGCAGGAGGATGAGGAACTGCCATGGATGTGGGCACATAAGAGTGCAGGGTATCAAAGATGTGGGAAGCTCTCACTGTTCAGGAGAAATCATGTGGCTCTCAGTGAAACACTCTGTACCACTGTGGAATTCACTTAAAATAGGTTTTTAATAAAGCAGACAAACCCCTGCCTGCAGAGGTCTCTTTGTTCTCTTTGTCCTTGGCCAGCTTGGCAGTACCATGTCCCATCTGGGAGGAGGCCAAGATCATGTCAGCCACAAGCATGTCTGCCTTCCTTAAAGGCATGCCTCTCACTCATTCCCCCAGCACATTCAGGTCTCTGCCAACAAGCAGGCAGCTAGAGAGAAACAGACTCCCAGACCTGTAGCAGAGCCTTCCCAGGGAAGCTCTTTGCAGGGTGTTGCCTTTGGGGTTTGGTTTCTCTTCTTGAGCTGTTCTCAGCTGGAGCCCTACTCAGAGCAGGGTAGCCAAGTCCCCTGAGAGACAGCCACAAGGATTCTATGCCTTGTGCCGTGGTTGCAGCTGCATTTGATGCTCTTGGTAGAAGTGCTTTTTATAGGGCATCATTCAAGGGTGGAATGGGATCCAAAAAAGGCTGCTGAGAAGGGCTCTTGGCAAGTCACATCTCTGAGCTTTGTTTTCCTGGTTTTAAGGGTACCTATTAGGTGTTTGCCTACATCTGTTTTGTCCAGGATTGGTGGAGAGCTCTGCCTAAATTGGTACCTTCCCCATGGCAGCTCAGGGTCATGGTCTCCTTGTTCAGAGCAGTGGGACTGACAGCAGCAGGGTGACAGAGCCTCGGACAAGGCTTCCCAGAGAGGCTGTGGACCTCTGTCTCTGGAGAGATTTCAAACCCACTTGGACATTGTGATCTTGAGCAGCCTGCTGTGGGTGCCCCTGCTTTAGCAGGGGGCTTGGACTAGATGATCTCCACAGGTCCCTTCCCAACCCCCCACCATGCTGGGATTCTGGAATTGTGTGAGCACTGTCCATGGTGCACATGAGCTCTTTCCCTCCTTGTGTTCTACAGCAAGATACAGTCCACTGACAACTGTTCCATGTTCTCCTGATACAACTTCTAACCTGTTCTTTATGTCCTCATGTAGGTTAACATCTGCCTGCCCATTTTCTTCATCCTGGCCTGCTTGTTCCTCATTGCTGTTTCCTTCTGGATGACACCGAAGGAATGTGCCATCGGCTTCGCCATCATCTTCAGCGGGATCCCGATTTACTTCTTTGGGGTCTGGTGGCAAAACAAGCCCAAATGGGTCCTCCAAAGCATCTGTAAGTACCAGCAGTGAGGGGCAAGGGTGCAGGTCGACTTTTGCTCCAAAAAGAGCAGCTTCCCAGTGAGCATGCTGCAGCTGGTAGCACTGCCTCTCCTTTGTTGGAGGCTTCCAGTTGTCTTGGCTCTGATCCGTTCTTCTTTAATGGCAACAAGTTTTAACCTGGTGATGACCTGATCTACCAAGCACCCAAACCTCACCCTGACTTGCAGTAATTGCAAAGCTTGGGTCGAATATCATCAGGCTTTTTTTCACCTTGGCAAGCAGGTCGTTGTTACAGAGTGGAGCATAACACTGAGCACATCGCTGCCTTTCGCCTGCCTGCTGCAAAAGCACAGGGTCATAGGATCATAGAATGCTAAGGTTGGAAGGCACCTCAAGGATTATCTAGTTCCAACCTCCTGCCATAGGCAGGGACACCTCCCACTAGTACAGCTCACTCAAGGCCTCCTCCAACCTGGCCTTCAACACCTCCAGGGAGGGAGCAGCCACAACCTCCCTGGCCAACCTGTGCCAGTGTCTCACCACCCTCACTGCAAACAACTTCCTCCTAACATCCATTTTCAATCTCCCTTCTGCCAGTTCAAACCCATTGCCCCTTGTCCTGTCATTGCAAGACTTTGTCAACAGTCCCTCCCCAACCTTCTTGTAGGCTCCCTTTAGGTACTGGAAGGCTACTCTAAGGTCTCCTGGAAGTCTTCTCTTCTCCAGGCTGCAGAGCCCCAACTCTCTCAGCCTGTCCTCATAGGAGAGCTACTGCAGCCCTCTGAGCATCTTTGTGACCTCCTCTGGACCTGCTCCAACAGTTCAATGTCCTTCCTGTGCCCCAACACTGTGCTCCAGAACTGCACACAGTACTCCAGATGGGGTCTGACAAGAGCAGTGTAAAGGGGCAGAATCCCCTCCCTTGCCCTACTGCCCACACTGCTCTTGATGCAGCCCAGGACTCAGGTCAAGCCTTCTGCCCCTGTCTGGTGGTGTAGGAAGAGAAAAGAAGCAACAGCACAACAGTCTGAGTGCAGCTGGCCTCAGACTGGCTGCTGAAAATTTGTGATTAGTCGCAGTGCATCCCTTAGCCAGCGCTAACATTCCTGATCCAGACGGAGCTCTCTCCTCGGCATCAAATGGTGGCAGCGGAGCGGAGGGAGGGGACATCCCTGGGATCTTTGCCCTCAGGAGGTTTATTTTTAAGGTGCCTTCACAGAAGGTTTTCCAGCAGCTGACTCAGCACCACGGCGTGTTCTGAAGGAATGGAGAGGCTGTGTCTGGCATGTGGAACTTCTGTCTGAACAACTGAGTCCAGAAAGTCACTTCCTCTTGTCCCAAGTAACTGAACTCTGCCATCTGCTTCCCGGGTCTTGTACGACAGGCTGACCTAGAAAAGCGGACAAGTAGAAGTGCCCAGCCTTAGCTGGGTGCTTTTTATGAGGAAGAAAAGGGCTTTTAGCAGTGCTCAGCACTTGCTATTCTTTTTTTTCCTTCCCCCCTGTCTCTCTCTCTCTCTCTTTCTCTCTCTGCCTCACACTCACTTTTTATTCTGAGTATTAGGCTCAGTTCCTGGAAGAGCCTAATTTTTGCAGGGCTTGGGTGGCAAATTTCCATATTCATTGTTTTCCACCACCAAAGGCTTGTAAGGAGAAGACAGAAAATATTCTGGGAGCAGAGGATGATAATCCTGCAGATGTCCTGCTAGAAATGCATAGACTTTAAACCTTTCATCCATTGCAGATAACCTGATCACCTCCAACCAGTCTGAGTTTGTTTGGACTTGGAATCCTTGTTAGCTCTACCTGACAGGACTGCCTGGTGATATCCAGACATGCAGCGAAGCAGCAGAAAGCACAGGTTTTCCAAATTGGAAGTTAAAGCATCAGCTTAGAGGTTTTTTTAAATGCCCCTTACTCCTGTGATGCTTGACTCAGTGTTGGCTGCTTGCACTTCTGGCATCCAAACGTGGTTACTTTATCACCTCACAACTAGGAACTGGTGTCTAGAAGTCCTGGAGCCTCTCTCGGGGCAGGGTTTCATATTTGCTGTAGGAGCAAAGCTCCCAGTGGCACATGGCTTAGTGGACCATGATGGTGTTGGTTTGACAGTTGGACTTGATCTTAGAGATCTTTTTCCACCTTAATGGTTCTGCAATTCTATGTTTAAGTTCTGGTCATGAGTAGAGAGCAGTTCATTGGCTTCAAGACTTCAATTGTGTTTGGACTAAGCCTGCTCAGAAGCAGGGTGAGGAGCCAGATGGGTCAGTCTTTTTGAAGCAGAGTATCATGAACCAAGACCAAGATAGATAGATTGGGATTGTTTAGTCTGGAGGAGAGGAGATTGAGGGGAGAGCTCGTTGTGCTCTACAGCTCCCTGAAAGGAGGTTGTAGTGAGGTGGAGGTTGGTCTCTTCTCTCTAGTGTCTCTAGGTCAAGAGGAAAGGGCTTGAAACTGCCAGGGAGGTTTAGGTTGGATTAGGAAAAAAATCTTTACTCAGAGTGCTCATGCATTGGAACAGGCTGCCCAGGAAGGTGGTGGAGTCACCATCCCTGGAGTTGCTCAAGAAACCTGTGGATGTGGCACTCTGGGACGTGGTTTAATGGCCACAGTGGTGTCAATGATCTTAGAGGTATTTTCCAACCAAAACAATTCTACCCTTCTATGTGTGTGTGTTCCCTCTGACCAGTACTTTGCTGTCTTCTCCACAGACTATGGCACGGTCCTGTGCCAGAAACTGATGGAAGTGGTTCCACAGGAATCCTAAGCAGAAGCAGAGACACTCGGCTTGAGGAAACGCACAACACTGTTTTGAGATGACACAAGGAGAAAACGCTTCTGACCCCCCATAAATGAAACCTAGGCACTGGAGCACCCCCTTGGAGCCACTTCGTGTCTGATACCAAGCCTCTGGCTCTGCCTTGTCTCCTTCAGCCCCTCCATCACCACCCTGTAACCTGGCAGATGAGTGACCCTGCAGTGAGAAGTTCTTGGTACGAAGGTGGGCCAGGAGCAGGAATTCCTGCTGCCAGCTTCAGAGGGGTCCTGCCTGTCCAGCAGCAACAAGTCTCATCAGCATCTGTGTGTGTATGTGGTCCTGAGGGCTGTGCTCTAATTCTGTGTAGGTTGGCTTGATTTAGGTCTGGGATATTCCAGATGACACTAAATGAGCCCAGTTTGAGTGTTGCCAGCTATACAAACGTGCCTGTGCCTGGAGCTGGGACTGTCACAGAGCTGCAGGGTGGTCCTGAGCCTGGCCCACCTGCCGTAGCTGGTTGAGGAAAGGTGGTTGGGAAGCAAAGGTTGGCTGATGTTGGCTCACACACACACAAACTTGTACCAAAATACATGCTGCTGGATGCTTTGGACTCTGTCCACTAGCAGTGACTTAGATGAGACAAGGCAGAGCAGAATTAGTGTCAGAGAAATGATGTGGGGAGGCCTCGTCTGACCTTCACTGCGTTCCTGACTAGAGCACTTGGCGCCCCTGACACTACCTGGCTTGTAACTCTCTGATCCAAGCCATCTCCCTGCTGTTGAGCCAGTCCTCTGGAATGCTCTTCACCAGAACGCCCATCCATGGCCCTGTGACTCAACTCTGGGGCAGGTGCAAGCCTGAGGGTGGAATTCCTCCTGAGAAACCCAGGGAATTGCAATAAGCAGAGAGCCAAGTCCTCGGCTTGCTCAATCCATGTTTTTCTGTAGATAAACTCTTGACCAGCATGGAATGAGCAGGATCATGCTCTCCAGATGACCCTGTTCATTGCCCACAGTATGCCTCGTGTTCTGCCCCCAAACCATTTGCAAAGAGGAAATGAGGGGGCTGGGCTTTACTTGGCTTGCTCCCTGTGGTCTCTCTCTGCATTGCCTGTCACTATGCCCTGCATTATGCCATGCATAATGGGAGATGGGAGCAGCTGGGTCTGGGGTTGTAGAAAGGGGCAGATGTTTAATCTTGATCTGCTGTAGATGGTCTGGTTTGCTTTAAGAAGCAGAACCTGGGGCCTGGTCCCTCCTAGTGCGAAACTGCAGCATCAGATTTGGCTTGGTGAGATTTCCCCCACCCCCCAACACCCATTCAGGGAGTGGTCTCGGAGCACAAACCAGAATCCACATGTGGAATCTTGGTTTGCTGTTGTGGTGCAGTCCCATCCCCTGGACCCACCCACAATTCCTCTAGTTCTCAAGTAGTCAGAACCATCCCCTTAGGAACATGTTACTTTGTGTGGTCAAAAGTGTCACCTTTGCAGCAAAACCGCAGCTCTTGAACATTTTGCTCATCGTGCCTCTGCGCTTCAGGTGATAGTTGGAAATCAAAAGCATCTTGTCCTCACAAGTGAGCTTTGTTCTCTGCTGCAGATCTTCTTTGTGCTTGTGCTTTGTGCAAATGGGTTGTTGAGCTACTTTTTCTCCTCAGTATTTCTGTCAGCTAAGCTGTTGGGAAGCCAGGATCCTCCAAGAGCTACAGCTTTCTCCTGGCTTCTCCGCATTGCGTAGGGTTATGTTGGGTGACCTGGCATCAAGGACACCAATGGTACTAGCTGATGCTTTGTCCTTTGAGGAAGTTCTTTAACCACAAGAAATGTGTTAGAGCAGGTGACAAAGTCTCTTCTGCATCTGTGACAATGACTGTGCCATGTCTGTGTGCAGCTCTTTGCTCCTGCTTCACCAACCGCATGTCTGCTTGGAGGCAGTGCAGGAGGAGTAGGTGAGACAATCATCACACTGAAAACCTTTGCTGTCAGGTGGCTTATTCAATGGCAGCTTAGTGCAGAGATACCCAAGCCAGCTCAGATGCTGCTTTAGCTGTGTTAGTGTTGAGCTCTCCTGGAGCTGAGTCAGCCTGCAGCTGGTTTGGGTGTATCTACAGCGCAGAAGAACCCAAAGTTTACGGCCGGTGCCTGGCTCTTCAGGGACCTATGTGCAATGACGTGGAGCATCTCGGATCCAGTGCCTGCAGAGAGGCATTTGCATAAATAAGGTCATGCACCATAAAACCTGAGCTCAATTTGTTGAATCCTTCCAGCTGAAGGCTGAGAAGTTTGGGGCAGAGTTGTGATGGGAAATCACTGCTTATTCTGGACCTGATTGATGGAAAGAGAGCCTCTGCCTGTCTTCTTCTGCTTGATCTGCAGATTTTTGGCTCTTGGACATTAGGATGAAGTTCTTTACTGTGAGGTTGGTGGAACATAGTAACAGGTCACCCAGAGAGATGGTGGAGGCCCCATTCCTGGAGATATTCAGGGTCAGGCTCGATGGGGCTCTGAGCAACCTGCTCTAGTTAAAGATGTCCCAGCTTACTGCAGAGGAGTTGAAGATCCCTTCTAACCCACCCATTGGATGAAGAGATATTCAGGGTCATGCTTGATGAGGCTCTCAGCAACCTGCTCTGGTTAAAGATGTCCCAGGTTACTGCAGGGGAGCTGAAGGTCCCTTCTAACCCACCCATTGGATGAAGAGATATTCAGGGTCATGCTTGATGAGGCTCTCAGCAACCTGCTCTGGTTAAAGATGTCCCAGGTTACTGCAGGGGAGCTGAAGGTCCCTTCTAACCCACCCATTGGATGATTCTCTAGTGGTCTGTGGGCCAGCTTCCTGCAGGATTCGGCGTAAGGGCTCCCAGTGCTAACACACACCAGCAGAACTCCTTGGGGTGCAAAGGAATGGGATTTTAACTCACAGCCACCACAACCCAATGTCCAGTCCAGTCCTCAGAGCTCAGAAATGGGCCCAAATCTCCCAAAGGCCTGGGGGGTTGACTGGTTTGGACACATCTGAATGACTCCCATCAGTGGTGAAGACCATCACTGCCCAATACCCTTTTGGTGAACCTTGCACACTGGTTTTTAAAGAGGAGATGTCACACTGAGAAGTTGTTTGGGGGTTTTTTTGTTGGTTTTTTTTAATTAATTAACATATATTAATTAAATCCTTAACTGGCTTGCTTGCTTTTCATGGATTTCCATGGGTTTTCATTTGCTGCTCTCTGATACTAACCTACTGGCTCTGGAGTTGATACCTCCTGTGTCATGATGATCTTGCCAGTGCCTCCCTGACAGCAGAGGTGTAGGAAGGAACCAGGTACCAGCACAGAATGACAACAGTGTTGAATTTGCTGAGCCACAGCTTGCATCTCAATGTTCAGCTTTCCAAAACCTGATTTCTTTTACCCCTGATTCGTTGACCCTGATAGTTCCCTCTACAAGTCCCTTAAAGGAGGTTGGGTGAGGTGGGGGTTGGTCTTTTCTCCCTATAATCCAGTGATAGAACAAGAGGAAATGACCTCAAGTTGCACCAGGGGAGGTTTATGTTAGATATCAGGAACAATTTCTGTACAGAAAGAGTGGTCAGGCCTTGGAACAGGCTGCTCAGGGAGGTGGTGGAGTCACCATACCTGGAAGTATTCAAAAATGTGTAGACAGGGCACTTCAGAACATGGTTTAATAGCCCTGGTGGTGTTAGATCAGCAATTGGACCTGTTGATCTCCAAGGTCTTTTCCAACCAAAACAATTCTGTGATTCACCTCCACCAGAGGTTGGTGACATGGCTGGAAGATGTTGGATTAGGGAGATGAGTAAAGGAGTAAAAGTGAGCTTCATTTGATAAAGCATACACAAAGTCATCTCTCCAGTGGGTGGAACTGCTGCTAACAGCATCTGCTGTCCAACACCACAGCTTGGAGCTCAAATCAGCAACCCACAGTGGTGCTGCCCTCAGGGGCTTGCCATGTGCAGATGGGTTTTGGTGTAGTAAAAAGAGAGAGTACATCCTCCTATGAAAGACCTCCCTGCTGCCTGCTTCCCTCAATTGTGGTGTGTAGGCATGTCCTGGAGGGTGAGTGGAGCAACACAGACCTCACAGAAAATTTCTCATAGCTGCCAGTCCTGGATGTGGGAATTTTCTGTTGTTTCTCTGTTTGCTTCTGATCTTTGGAGCCCATGATCAGGTCATGCCTGTTGTGACCCACCACAGCAGATAAACCCTTCCCACAAAGGACACTCACAAGTGCAGTGACTGTGAGTTTGCTTTCCTTAACAGTAGCTGCACCACATGGATGTGCTTCATGTGACAGTGTTCTCCAGGAGCAAGCAGAGAGGCCACATCAATGGAATCACAGAGGCATTTAGGTTGGAGAAGACCTTTAGGATCATGGAGTATTTCTGCAAGCCATGGCTGTGCTGCAGTCATCCCTTGGCCCTTGTACCAATCCCCCTTTCAGTTACCCCTCTTTTTACCTCGTTTTCAAGTGTTCAGGCTGCCAGCAGTCCCTTGCTGGGGATGCTGATGGAGCAGGGTCCTGCAGGGACTGCTGAAGCACGGGGCACACAGAGCCAGGTGCTTCCTCACCCACTGGGTTCCTCTTTCTGAATGAGAAATCTTCTTCCCAACTGAGGGGGGAACCAGCTCTGCAAAACACTCCCCCTCAAAATCTTGGGGGGAGTTAAGTCATCCTGGGTAAATTTTTTTTTAACTTTTTTTTTTTTTTTTTTTCATTAATTTATGTTCATTTCCTGCAGGATCTGCAGTGTTTCCCCTCTCAGACACCCTGTTCTGATAAACATACTTCTGTTTTCGGTGGCACCCTCTGTGGATACAGAGTTCAAAGGGGCTCTGTCACTGCTGAGCAAACTTTAAAGACCCTTCAACTGGATTAAAACTCAAAAGAGGTAGCTTTGTTGTTCTCCAAACCTCTCTGTGGGTGGCTCAGGCAGGGGAATAAATTGGGCCCCTTCATGGGCTTCTCTGCTGTGGGTCTGCCCAAGGGCAGAGCACTTGAGAGGCAGCAGCATTGCAGCTGAGCTCTTCCCGTGGCCACCACTTCCTAACCATGCAGCAATGTTTGCAGTGGCAGAGTCTCAGGCTGGCTGCAGGGAAGGGCAGGAAAGGCTTCCTTAGCCTGGGAAGGAGCCTGAGCCTTCAGCTGAGGCTGCAGTGTTCAGGGCCTTTAATAAGAAATAAGAAAATAGAAAGAAACAGCCAAATGCTGTCATTATGCAATACTGAGGCTGTCTGGGGCTCCTCTCGTGGGATGCCAGCTTTCCCAGCAGCTGACTGCACAACTCCACTTCCAGTGACATCAAAGGGGAAGATGATGTTGGCCTTTGAGAAAGGGCTGGAACAAAACTTCCTCCTGGAGCTTGGGAAAGGGCAACCTGGGGCTGAAATGGCTCAGATTTCCCCTGGGGCTCAGATTGAGGCCTGCTGGCCGGCGCCATGACCTCGTCAGAGCCCTATGGACTGAATCCCAGCTTTGTGCCAGCCCTGGGCCATCTCCATGAGCATCCCCAGCTGCGTGGCTGGAGCCGGCAGCACTTGGCTGCCAACCAGGGATTGCGACAGGCGGCTCCCTGAGGCGATGGCAACCTACTCCCATGCCTCTGCCAGGCACCTTCCCTGTGCCAGGGCATCAGCAAGGCCTCAGCATTCAGGGATGCTCAAGGGGCTCTCCAGTTCTGGTGGCTTCCTGAGCTGCAGCCAGCCAACCTTTTGCTGGTTCTACCTGTACCTGAGTAGTTTCTTCCCAGTTTCTGTGGTCCAAACTGGAACTAGCAGCTGGACTGGGCTGGTTCTGTGTGTCAAAGCCAAGTGTGGTTCAGCTGCAGGTAGGAAATGTGTCTTGGATTGGGTCACCCTGAAGGAACCCATGTCCAGAGGATCCTTTCTTTGCTCTTAGCTCCTGTTCCTTGCGTGAGAAGGGGTGTGGCTTCCTCTAGCTGTTGAAGTGTCAATGAGGAGGGGGAATTAAAAAAGTAATTTTTTTTAATCTTTAATTTTTAAATGCCCTCAAAGAGACTTTATAGCTACACCTAAATTGTCCCCTCT